>CM068370.1:63807337-64277337 GCA_034769895.1 Magicicada septendecula | reverse complement strand
AGAAAAAGAAGAAGAATAAAAAGAAGAAGAGGAGAAGAAGAAAAAGAAGAAGATGATGGAAAAGATGAAGAACACGTAAAATTTATTTTACCTTCAGAGGAAAAATGTTGCGTTAAAATTCATATTTGCTGCCTTTAGGCCTCTATTACACTACGCAACTGATTTCAAGCCTACTTGAAACTGGTTACACGCTAGTAAAAACAGGCTGGAACTGTTTTGCAATCAGTTGCAGAGTAAGCATGGCGTCTATTATTATAAAGAGGTAAAATTTGTTTGTATCGTTGTCTGGGCTAACCTAAGAAACTACTGATCCGATAAAAAAATTGTTTTCACCACCGTGTTCCTTGAAATTTGAGGATGGTTTTAGGCATAACTTTGAACCAATAGCTTTAATAACTTTCAAGAACAGAGATGTAAAACGGTCCCCATGTCATGAAATTTTTGTTAATTTGCATGTAGTGAAATTTTTGGCATGCGGTCAACTTTCGTTTATAAGAGATAACTATATGGTGTCAGCCAGTGAAATTTAGAAAAATTACAGATTTTGGTTTTTGTTTCAATAGAAATCCTCTTTTTTGTTTTTAAGATGTTGGTGTAGTGTAATATAAGCCTTCATTTTTGTAGCTTGTTATTACGTTCTCACAACGTTACAGACAAATGCAAGTGCGCAGCAGAAACTTTACAAAGGTCGACAGTATACACCGTTTGCAATCTCTTTTGGCGTTCTCAGAGCAATACAGTGGGTAACTGACACTCGAATTAAGTAATAACGGTATTAATGAACTTAATTTTAAGGTTGTGGGCGGGGAGAGTTGTATTATCCGAAAATGGTTGCACGCTTTGCATGTTTAAAAGTCGTATTATTGTTGCAGACATTTTGTTAATAATACCACAGATCACGAATTTTTCTCGTTTATCATTGTCAAAAATATCTGGGTAGTACTTCAGGTTGGTTGTTTTGGTATTATTCCTGTTGTAATTGTTGTTTTTTAATGTCGGATGCTGGATCAATCAGTCCTTGGATTCCAATGAGGAGATCAAAGTAAGAACAGAAATGACCCGAGTCATTTTCAAAGTAATGTCACTTTTCACGAACAGAAAACTGAAGCTTCATCTCATAGAGAGATTTGCGAGATGGTATGTGTGGTCCATCCTCTTATACGCATGTAAAACATGGGCACTTAAACAAAATACTTCTTCTTTTTCTTCTTCTCAGCTTCAAGGACTAGGTTATATAAACCTTTTCCGGCACCCATCTCATCCTCGGACAACTCACGTGTCTTCTACCAATGGCTTTATAGTTCTGTGCCGCTTTTGGCAATCAATCCTCTGTCACCCTTTGCAGATAATCCCACCATTGTCTTCTGTAAGTAATAAAATTATATGTTATTTACTTAAAGATATTGTAAAGAAAAGTTAAAATATATAAAAATATTTCATTATACAAAAATTATACTGTTGCTCCACATAACACCGGAAGAACTAAACGGTTTTGCTCCGTTTTTTTCATTGACCAACAGCGTTGTCGACTGATCCTGTCCAGCAGTTTTACGCACCATCTAGAATGTACTTAGACCGGCCGCACACCGGAGGGAGGACATTTTGTTTCGCGACACAACCGTTTTGGCGCATTGTGTCGATAAGCGTCGCAGACGACTCTACTGCCTTTAAGATCAACCGTGTAAAGCGCCACGCAGACTGGCTGCGACATTGTATAGAGGCGTCGCGAGGCTCCTCGGGACCAAAGACGAAGCTCCTTTTATTTATTTCTTGCAACAAAATTGCTTGCGATGTTTTTAACTGCGCATGCGCTGGATTCTGGCCACACAAGGCAGTGAGTTTATATTACACTTACCTACTCCATGCATTCGATTTTAATGCATGTGGCCAACCCACGAACCACATACTTTCATAGGACAGAAACAGCTGACGAGAAATCGCTTTGTCGTAAAATGATGTCTCAAGCCACTCTCCACCCAAGCGACGCTTTGCAACACGAAAGGGTTCTGTCACAATTTAATGTGGCTCCGGTGTGCGATCGGCCTTAGGAAGGAAGGAAAATTGACAGGCTTCATGTTCAATCGGTCACTACTCGTACCCGGAATTAATCAAAATTGATGGCGGATTTTCTTATAAAAATAAAAAAAAATCATACTGATAATATTGTGCGTGCTCGTAGGGCGTGTTCCTATGACTATTACGTTTAACAGCCGATCGGAGGTTTATTTCAGAATAGCCCTTGTAATAACTTTGTATATTTCTTCAAATATAACCCTTACTACGACGGGCAACGGATAAGTAATGCACAGTCGCATGTAACTCACAAACGAAAAGGGGTAGTCAAATGAAACAAATGTGGAATACAAGTAGGCTACATTTTATTTGCTACAAAAACTTACATTTATTTTTCCAGAAGTCAACGGTGAACCAGTCGTCTCATCCCGTCAATGAATAATGCCGGTGGTCTTTCCTTGATCCACGACCTCACCGCGTCTTTCAGTTCATGACCTGTGGTGAAATGAATAGCCTTAATATCCCTCTTTAAATATCCCTTTGTCATGATAACGTTTCAGAAGCTGTTCACAACATTCCTTTCGTTGTTGCTTGTTCTCTTCTGTGAGTTTGCGTGGCACCCATCGCGAAGAGATTTTACGGTAGCCCAGTTCTGCAATAATGTGTCCTACTCATTCTTTCGATATGCTTATGCGGGTGGCGATGTGTTGTGTAATGTGACCGTCATTTTGAATCAATTCATTCAACTCCATTTAGTGCTTCTCATCAGTCACAGAAGCCGGTCGACCACTGCAAGGTTTATCCTCAATATTCGCTTTATCAGCTTCCGATACACGAAATTTTATTGCCAACCTACTCATGGTACATGGATCAACAGTTTTATCACTTTAAACGGCTTTTAGACGATGATGAAAGTCACTAGCGTTTACTTTTTCAGCTGTTAAAAATTCAATCACTGCACGTTGTTTTAGACGCGTTGACATAGCTGGTGTACTCGACTCCATAACAATGGCGACTGACAGAAAACGAAAAGGAGTTGGTCAACGAGATTTGGGACGTTTGCAATACAAGAATGTCGCTACAAGATGGCAACACACGTCGTGCTGAACATTGTTTTGTTTTCCTGTTATATACGACTGTGTATCCCTCGTAGTTACAGTTAAATAAACTCAAGTTAACGTGCAAAAATCGAATAATATTTGCTCACCTCCTGATCTTTCTGTCTCATTATATTGTCTGAAAAAAGTTGAAAAACCCCCGAGTTAACTGGCACTTCTAATATCAGAGTACGTACGCAACAGAACGGGGCCTGTGATACGAATTGATAGACGCAATAGAGAACACATTTCGTTTTGAGCCAACTATGGCGTTATAATTGTGCCTATTCTTGGCGAGTAATTTATCTGAGTCTGTAACAGTTAAACAGTGTAGGGATTTTTGTTTACTTGCCAAGTGGTGGCAACACTTCGGGATGATAGATTATATGTTTCTCGGCAATCGGATCAAAAATAGACAGTAGAAGCAAGCTATTGACCAAAAAATAATTGTTTTCTTTGAACAACGGGGTGAGAGAGAGAGAGAGAGAGAGAGAGAGAGAGAGAGAGAGAGAGAGAGAGAGAGAGAGAGAGAGAGACCGAGAGAATAAATGAGAGCGAGAAAGAATTAATCTTGGTTTTTCGTTGACGTTTGTGATTTATATTCAACTAATTCTACTAACATAACAAGCAAATACAATTCATAATTTTGTAATTGAAAATTAATTATAAATTATATGGAATTAATTATAGGTATCGTTGGGATTTAGAAATGCTATGCTAAAACAACCGAATTTTTTTCACAAATCTGGTCCGCTTATAAAATTAGCCTGACAGTGATGATCCAACATTAACACCACTGCCCACTCAGCAGCGTGTGTACAAACCCTCCCCCATCTTCTCCCATCATATTTTATCCGATTCTGGTTGTGTCAATGTTACACAAAATAACTTATCAATTTCATGTAGTTTAAAAATCGGATTTCGTCGTCTGTCTTTGAAGTGATCAGAAAACAATATTATTGACGAACAGACTGAGGTCGCGGGCACATCACACTGTTAGTCTGAAAGTTAATGTTGTTACGCACAACGAGGGGGAATCGACCGCTCGCCACACGTAAGTAAACATTGTTATATTTTGTTTGTAATCGAGTTTTGTTTTTGTTACCTTTGTTATTGTACTCTTGACGTTACTACATGCACGAATAATGAACAAAAGGAAAACATTTATTCGACCCTTTACGTTAAAATAAACACGTGAAGACACTGTACAGTTTTAAGAATCTTCTTCTTGATTTTACGCAGTTTTATTCCACCAAACTACGTATCGAATGTTCGGAGCTATTAAAGTTTCAGACCAAGAGTTGGCGACGAAAATGCTTACGGTGTTTCTGTACGCTTGATATTTTGTATAGAAATTCAACTTGACTTGCTAAAAACGGGGTAGGGAGTCTGGCGACTTGTGTTTCCCTCAAGGCCTCAAAGGACTAAATAATTAATGAATAAAAAGTAATTGCAGTAGGTCTGGCTTCTTGATTTATTCAATTTGTTAGCAGTAAAATCAATAAACGATAAAATCAATTTTGTATTCTTTATTGATTGTACAGAAAACCAGACCGCATTGTACAAAGGGCAGGATAATTGCAACTCTACTGTAAATTACTTCTACTACTACTACTAATTATTCTACTCCTACTACTACTACTACTACTACTACTACTACTAACCATAATAATAAATTATTTTATCTGTCTTGCCATTTTCACCAAATAAACTATAAATACTGTTTATCCTACTTCACATACACTGGAGTATCTATATTGCATAACCTACGCCTTACTTTATAATAGTATACTGCGGGATATATAGTTTTTACAGTTTGTATGATACTATTTCCAGTTGGTCGTATTTCTGATTACTCCAACTGTACAGCAGCTGAGCACACTCAGACCACGAATGTTCGGAAATCAATAAAAGATAAAACCAAACTGTAATTTGAGCCAACTCTACACATCTCAATTTTGTTCTGTTAATGAAAGCGAGACGATAAGTCTGATTATGGTTCTGCTAAGAAAAATGTGGAAAAACGTCCTAGCAGAACAACAGTTATAGTTTATAATGTTCAAACTAACAACATTTGATAAAAAAAACTTGTGATCTGTTTTCAGTGAAAGCAAGGAATATAGCCAAACGCACAGCGAGGAACAAAGAAAAGCAGCTAGAAAATGTATTTGTAAACAGAAATTTGTGTTATTTTGAATGTTTATCCTCTTCATTCACAGCACTTAATGAATATTAATTGCACCACTTTCACATGTGAAACTTACTTTGTTTATTTACCTCGTACGCGTTTCAGCGTGATGTTCGCCTTCCTCAGCGAGGTGTGATACAGAATGTCCGGAATTTGTAACGGTTTTTTCTAGTAGGTAGGTTGTGTGAGGGGTGTGGAAGTGGAAGGGAGTTACCGCGGGATTCCGAATTATTGTATGTTTTGTGTATAATTGTGTCAAAGGGTGCGTGTGATTTAAAGTGTAATTGGTCGTTAAGTATGTTGTTTGGTTGTGTTGTGTAGTGATGTTAGTACTAAAAGAATTTAATAAGGTACTGATGAACCCTTTCTCCATGCCCCAAACCGGTAGTAACATGCCGATTTACCAATGTATCAGTTAATAAAGTTAGATTTAAGAAACCCAATAAATCTATAACGACCTCACGTTACATAAAAGAATAATAAAAGTATAGAGAGATGCAATTACATTTGTAAGCAAATTAAAGGAAAATAATTAATAATAATTGAGAACTACTTTTCGCGCTGAGAAACTACCGGCGCACGGACAGCCCCATTACCCCTATAGTTAGTTAGTTCAGTTGACTCAGAGACTCCGCTGCTGATACAGCGTACAGAAAGTTATGTTGACAATATAAAACATGTAGACTAGGTAAAGCTTGTGCAATTGCCGAATGATGTAAAGTTGTAAATGACTTGAGTGTGCGACGGTGACATCTCTATAATTAAATAACATCACCTAAATGTGATGTTAAACTTTTAGAATGTAACTGTTAAACATAAGCAGTATGTGCGGTACAACAACATGAATACCAGTGAAAGTTACCACCATAAAGCAAAGAGCACAAGAATCTACAGAAGAGACAGACTACTCATCTTTAAAATGACACCAAACTTCACCAACACACGATAGACAGACGATCTCTCAGACACCCTGCACAACAGACAGAAGCGCCGATTTGCTGAGGATATGTTACACACAGGTGACACGGAAGTTCTACTTCCGTGGTTCAGAACTTAACTTAAACTAGATATGAAAGACACTTAAATAACAAAATAAGAGTAATATAAAACACAAAAGACTGACCTAATTACCATAAAATTGTAATATCATGATATGTATTAAGATGTGTTAAATTTAATGAATTTAACGAGTATAACACTCTAAAGTTAAATAAGCCCATTCTTCTGATGGCACAAAATAAAGATTATATTTGTAATACCATATACAGGAACTAACCACTCGGATCCGAGGGCAGTACAAGTTATGTGCACCCATGACTTACCCTAATTTCAATTGTACGAAATGTGCAAATATTTTTGGCTTTAGTATACACATTACTAATTTTCTACTATGATGTTAAAACCAGTATGTAATAAAGAGATGTCAAGGTCCAAAAAGGTGAGTGAATAAATCTACAAACCCCTGTCTAAATTCCTGAATTCACGGGATCCTATTTAGCGTTTGTTTATATATTTCAGTTAATTATGAGTTTGTTAATATTATGGTAGCCTGTTTAATTGACCTGAGCCAATTAACCAGGCTCCCGATATTATAACGTGGAGACGTTATAATCCATCTACGACGGAATACCTAGTAACAAGAAATTCTGGAAACAACTTGGTGCTTGGAGACGCCAAGATTGAACGTAGAAATTATTATAAATATCTTGACGTCACAAATGATGGCCTCAGTACGGACGAAATCAAAAGTAGATTCAATCAAGAAAATATTGCTATGAGTTAATAAAGTGGAATATCTTATTGTAACTACACCTCTTGGAACACGACAGGATAGATAAAACCATCGTAGGAAGTACTGCAACGTCGAATGCAAAGTTATAGGTAATTAATAAACTATAAGATGCATCTAAACTAAGAAGGATGAAGGCTATGGAAAGGGACCTTAGGATGTTTTTATATCCAGTAGGAGGATATGAGGAATATAGAGCCGTTTGGACCAAACCCTCTACCTACTCAAGACCGTCGTGCGTGGTGAAGAGCCACACCCTTTTTGAGGTGTTCCTATAACAGAAACCGACGGATCAAGACCAGAGAAGATCGACAAAAATCTAGCCGGCATAGGGTTGGTTTAATCAACAACTAGGAATCAATTAGCTTAATTAGCATAGGAAATCAATAGAATGGAAGAAAGTAGAATACCAAAGATAGTAAAAGATTACAGTTCTAGAGGCAGAAGAAAAGTTGGTAGACCTAAGAAAAGGTAGATTGTGGAATAGAAACAGCCCGCTAAAGCCTAAAATCGTTAGGAAGATGATGAAAATGAACTGCAGACATAGACGCTGTTAGTTTGGCGAGAACTGACAGAATAAGGAGTTCAGAAGTAAGAAGGCGCATGGGAATCAATATTGGCATACTTGAAACTATCGACTGCAAGAAATTTAGGTGGTTTGACCGTGTGCAGATTATGGACAACTAGAGATGGCCTAAACGAATAATCGGATGGACTCACAAGGAATAGTGGCAGACTGGGGAAGAGTTGGAACACAGAAGTAGTGAACTAGGCTTTAGAAAATAGAGAATGAATGGATATTGGATATGGATGAATTGGATGAGACCGCAAGCGTTGGAAGCTGGGATTCGAGAGGCGGCGACAGTCGTAAATATAACTTGCATATAATAATGATATAAATGGAATAACTACAACTATACCACGGTGCTATAGTTCATGAAGAGCCCTGACCTGCAGAACGGTGTGCTTCCACTCCTCTGATCGCCACCTTTTGAACCCCAGTCTTTTCAAGTTTTCATCTACATCGACCACCCATCTTTGCTCTTCTTCCTCCTGGTCCTGTAATGAATACTTTTTTAATTACCCTTTCCTCTGTCATTCTTTGTGTGTGACCTGTCCACCTAATTCTATATTGTTGTATTACTGTGAAGATGTTCGTACAATTCTGCATTTAATACGCCGAATTCCAGTATCTAGTACGTCTCCATATATCCTCCTCCTCAGAATCTTGCTTTTCCATCTTCTGATCATATCTTCTTAGGCTGAAGTCATAGTCCAGGCTTCCGAAGCATTCAATACTAATTGCCGCAATACGGTTTTGTAAATCTGCACCTTGGAGGTTATAGAAATATTTCTGGACTTTACGATAAGCAGGAGAGAAAAGTAGCATTTATTTTCCATGAATAAGTAGCACATGTTTGTCTTGAATTTCCGTTGCCGTTTAATTTTTTGACGTCAAGAGTGATCTAAGCTATCTAAAACTATCTACCCTCTCAAATTCGATGGATGAAATGATTAAAACTTAATTTCTAAGCCTTAGTAGAGATACAATGTAGTTATAATTTATTCAAATTGCAATGAAAATAAGTTGGAATTGTTACGCAATAAACTCCTAATACAATAAAATAAAACCCACTGTGTTACAATCACAACTGTTATATTCATACAGTAATTACACGTATAGAGTATTTGTTCTTTAACGCGCAGGCAGACACGGGTATCGAAGAACAATAGCGTCTGCTCTCCCCCTGGCTGCACTGTGTTTAACAATGCAGTCTGCAAAGTTGGCGGCTCTCGTAATAATAATGTAAAAGAAAAGTTTTACATCTGCTAAAAGGTAAACTTTAACAATTTTCAACAGCCAATTACAGACGCATCATACACTATACAATCTAATTTGCATAGCTACACAGTCTTTGTGATCTTGTGTTTGCCGCGTTCAACATTGTTTTGTTACATTTCTGCTTTATAATCATCAAATACTGCCCAGTCGTAAGATTTAGGTAAAACAATTTTCGCTATTTGATTAGCAATCATAATTGAACATGCTGTAAGTTCATCATCATCATCATCATCATCTTCACAACACGGCATAGGCAAGGTGCTGCCTGCTCCGCCTTTAAAAGTACTCCAGCCATGTCTTGCTGGGTCTACCCACACACCTGTGTCCTGTAGGTTTGTATTTCTAGACTTGTTTCGCCAGTCTGCAATCTGATGTTCTTTCTAAGTGTTCTATCGACCGTTGTTTATAAATCTTTTAATGTTTCATTCGAGTTAAAAACTGGAAACTCTTCTCTTATGGACTCATTCTTTATACGGTCAGCGTTAGAACACCTTTGAATTCCTTTCAGGAACATCATTTCCGAGGCCTGTATTTTACCGCCTTGTTTCCTTGGTTGCTGTATACAATTCACACCAATAGGACAGTACAGGGATTGCCATAACTTTGTAGAACTTTAATTTTGTTAATTTCAATTCTGTAACTTAATTAAGTTAATATTCTGACATGTGATCAGAATGGAGGAGAATGAAATACTTAGAAAGGCACTGTCACAGAACAGATCTATGGCACCAAGAGAGTTGGTAGACCCAAACTACTTTACAAAGACGGTGTGAATTATGATGCGCTACATATCCATGGTGCCCGAAACTGGAGAGCAGCTGTACTTGACCGGGACAACTGGCGGAGGCTATTGAAGAAGGTCTTGACTTAGTAATGTGTTGTCGCGCCGCTGTATGTTACGATTGTATTTTTTAACGATAAATTTGATTTTCTTCTTGTTACCCAATTCAGCTGCTTGATGGTTATGTCTACTTTATTGTTTGAGTAATTATATTCCAGGTTCCGTACAACCTAGATTTTCTGAGTAATTATATTTTGAGTTTCTAGTGGGTTGCGCAGTCGCTTACAAACCGGGACGTCGTGGCACCGATCCTTTCTCGTTGTAGATTTCTTTATACAAGGTCCAACCGGAGGTACGTTCTCAATAACTGTACTTGCATGAAGTTTCGATATGTCTGTTATGATGTAGTCGGAATTGATATGTAGTGAATATCACTTATACGTTCATAGAATATTTCAAAACTTGTTACTGGATGGCTTTAACCAATTAAATTGTTTGGTTTTATATAATGATCGCCTTTTTTTTTTTGTAATGCAGTTATCATGCGTAAGGTTTATAACAATATTACACAATAAACCTGCATTTCTGTCAGCAAAACATGTAGCTAAAAATGTATTAAACTTTTCCATCCTTTACATTTTTCATCATTGACAGGCAACCGAATACCCAGGAATATACTATTTAATCAAATTGAGTGTAGAGGCCCTGTCGGGACACCCAAGCATCGCTGGATTGACGCAGTGTCATGGAATGCTGACACTTTACGTAAAATAAAACGATGGACAAGGATGGATGGAATTTTATTTCCTTAAAATAAATTACCAAGGACAGGGAAAAATGGAGGCAGATGATTATGAAGGCTAAGGTTCGACTCCAAACTGTGACGCATAGAAAAAAGAAGAATAAGAATAAGAATAAGAATAAGAAGAAGAAGAAGAAGAAGAAGAAGAAGAAGAAAAGAAGAAGAAGAAGAAGAAGAAGAAGAAGAAGAAGAAGAAGAAGAAGAAGAAGAAGAAGAAGAAGAAGAAGAAGAAGAAGAAGAAGAAGAAGAAGTTCCTTGACATACTTAGTACCTTAAATATTGGGAAAATTAAACTGAAAATTATGCTTTACTAGATTTCCGATTTTTATTTTGTTTTTAGCCTTTTGTAAATCGTTTACATAAGTTGTTTAAATACAGTACTAATGAAGCTTGCGATTTCCATAGTAAACGTTTTGCAGTTTGTAATTCTATTCTAAGAAATGCGGCCGCGCTATGTAATCTCTCCCGTGGGTGATGCTACTCCATTGGAACTTATTTGCATTTTGTTTTCTGTAAGTGAACTGCTTCTGCTGCCCTGTTGATATTCCTCAGTATAAAATGTATACGTCTTTGATTAGTAACAAACGCAGTCACTTATCGTTAAGAACAATCGTTTTAATAACATGCGTTGCATTCTTGTTACAACGTAGACAACTGTACAATGAGGCCAGTGTATGTTCAAGCATTGGTTTAGACATTGTATACGTAAATTGTCTTGACATTGTTACAACGGTCTTACGAATCGTCGTGTTGAACAGTGGAAACAGAAGATCTGACACCAATGAAATCACTAATTACAAACTTTAATTGGACAAAAACAACAGTTAGAAATTAAGAAAGGCATCCTTATACGACTATTCAGGTTAATTGTGAACAAAATACAACAATAACTGTCACATTATTACAGTTTTTCACTGTTTAACACTGTAGTCACTTCATATTAAACCGCAACAATCAATTCGACCCGCACTTGTAAAATCACCTAGTGTAACTAAACTTGTAGGCTGGCCGCTGACACTTATTTGTCAGCCTATCAGAGGTTCCAGAGAACCCTAATACTTTCCGGCCGATGAGTTGCGAGAGTTGCGTAATTAACGACCGTTCTGTAGAATTTGCTAGATGCTAGGTTAATGCACGATCCTAACATACTGCTCGACCGAATCCAGTCGACTAGTCAAGAAACGTGTCGAAGGACAATCTAAAATTTTCTAAACCGTTACGTAATTGCCGTTTACCTCAACGGAGCAATATTTTATTATCACTAAGAATAAAACATTATGAAAACAAAGCCAAATACCTGGGTATGACATTGGATACCAAACTGAGATGGAAAGAGCGTGTAAAAAATAAAAAAAATAAAAACTTAACATAAAATTCCGACAATATAAATGGCTCATTGGAAAACATTCCAACCTGTCTCTATACAGTAAAACTCTGATCTATAATTAGATAATTAAACCCATCTGGGTGTATGGAATTCAACTCTGGGGGTGCGCGAATGATAGTAACATCAGAATAATACAAACATTCCAAAACAAGGTTTTGCGGACCATGGTGAATGCACAATGGTATGTTAGAAACTCCGATATCTACAGCGATCTAGGTATTCCAACAAGAGAACTCTCAAGAAATGGACGTAGTAACCGCCTGAGACGGAAATGCTGGGAAGGAAGTCGTTTATTTTATGTTGTTTAGCTTCTGACAAAGATCCCAGATTCCAGGATCATCCAGCCGTAGGCATTGTATTCGTTGAACCTTCACAAATCTTACAATGGCCCTCATACTTTAATAGCAAATCTATCTCCTGGTTATTTCTTATTCTGCATCTGTCATCTTCTCTAACTGAGCCATAAACACGTTTTATGATCTTTCTTTTAAACCTTCCTAGTGTCTCTTGTTCCTTTTTTATCAATGTCCATGCCTCACGAGACAGTATATTATACCAACTAGACAAATTTAGATACAAAACCTACTAAATTTCTTTAGCAAAAAATCTCATGCCGGTAAATAAAATCATAGAAGCACACACAAAAAACAAATTTTGTTTTATCCAGACATCCAGATACTAATTCCAGATAACATTAAGTTGTCAGGGTTGAACTTGGTTTCCATTTTCTTGAATCTCCCAAGTTTACACTACATATGAATTTCAAAGTCACGTACGTTCTTAAACACTTGGAATCCAAATTCTTTAACCCAAGTAAATACAACAAGTGATAAAGGCATTATTAGTTGTCTATTTCAGTAGAAAAAACGTTTCTAAAGCGTTTGGGAAGAAACAAGTTCTACTTTATCATAAGAGAATGTGATCAGGTTTCTTTTATAAATATAATATACGAATGAATATTTTCTAAGCATAGCTAGTGCATGGTCTTTAATTGTTCGTAGATTTTACTATATTTTTTATAATATTATCTTTGATTGCCTAAGTGATAAGAAAACTTAGTGGAAAGTAAATCGCGAAAGTAAATCTCAGAGAAAATCTAGAGTTTCTATCAAAAAAGCTCAAAGAAGCAAAGACCGAAGATAACTTTAAGAGTAAGCACAAGAGTTTCCAACAAAAAAACACAGAGAAGATTTTATTAAGCAAACCCCTAAACACAAACTCCGAGAAGCAAAACTCAAGAAAAACTCAAAGCATACACAAAGAAGCAAACTCCGAAGACGTACAACGTTTCCAAACTCCAAGAAGCAATATTATCATCTGTCAAAGAGTAATCCCCAAAATCATAGAAGCAAAGCAGCATGTATGCAGACGATAGCTTTTGTATTTAAGTCAAATTTTGTAATTTGTAATTCTTACGAAGAAATGAAGCGGAAGACTCTAAAGCGTTTCTCAGTTTCCAACAAGTCTGCGGATTGAAACCAAAGAAGAAAAAGTGAGCAAGATGTTCAGTGTTTTTGCTGAGAAAAAAAATCATCACACGTTTGTTGCCTTTAATGTTTCTAACATGTTATTACTTTCTTGAAACGTCACAAAGTAATTTGCAAAATGCAAGTTGTTATTCACAAAATCTACGTAAGTAAAAACTACATATTTTCACAAAGACTATGACCTTTCTCTGTACTACGTAGCAAGCAAGGGTTCACGACAAGAATTATTCAAATTAAGTAATAATTGTTACATTACACATAAAATCTTAATTTTAAAGCAGTGGGGTTACGTTATCAGAGACTCGTTTGCAAGCTTTGCATGTATTGACGCCGTATTCTTGGCGCTGCCTTTGTACATGCTACTGGTAAGTTATGCCAAAACACACGAATATTGCTCGTTTGTCATTATTTAAAAATATCTGCGTAATACTTTAGTTTGGCTTTGACGTGATTCCTTTTGTTATTTTTGATTGAGCATTTTTGAAATATATGCGGGATTTGAAATTGCATTGCTTACAGAATTTCAACGTCATAAACAGTGTAATAAAAACCTTGTTATAAGCGTATGTCCTTAGACAGAATATCTAGGAAGACTTTGGGATGGCAAAGTATTGGGTGGGGGGGCAAATGTAAACTCTAAACAGCTAACAATGGCTAATTCTAAAAGGCCAGAAGAAGGTTTTTGTATCTGTAGTTTTTACAATACGGAACAATTTGTTCCACGATCTACAAATGTTTGTCCATACCCCAATGCGGAAGATTTAGTTTTGAACGTACGCCTAACCGCTGTGTTGTTGTTTATGATTTATTTAATATTTATGGAAATTGTCCCATAAATTTTTAACGTAACGTTTAATGCTACTCTGGTATTCCAAATGTTGAACCAATTTGCCGTTAATAGGTAATATTAGGTCTTAGTATTTAAACATTTATGACTTGAAAAACTGAGAATACTTAGTTTGCTTTTTGCTTTGTGCTCTTAAAATTTATTTTGCCAGCATTACAATTACAACAGAAATAACACTGTTTCACAGAAAACGTTTTTCCGATTAGTGCTTTCAAGCATCACAGCTCATCATCAGATCGGAATATCATATCTGATGACGAGCTGTAAAGCTTGAAAGCGCTAATCGAAAAAATGTTTTCAATAGTGGTGTGCAACAGAGTTTTCTTTTGTTTGTAATTATAACCGCTAACACAACTTTATTAATTAAATATTACAATTACCATGTGTAAATCAAATAATAGGCTATCATAATGGCTATTAAAAGAAACACGGCTTTCTGTTTATAAAAACTGATTGACCGTAGAGCGGAGTGATTTCAATTGTTTCTACGTGCATGCGTAAGTGATCCAGTGTGACAATATTACGTTAGTTTATATTATCACAGAGATTGTGATCTTTAGTGTGGTAAAATTAAGTTACTAGGTAGCAATAAGTTTTAGTATACAATGTAAATTCAATAAGTTTCCGGAATTAGTTTATTTCACTAAAACGTTTTTGCTTTAAAATATTTTCTTGGATTTAGTTGTCCATGACGTGTTCGTTGACTAACTAATTAATTATAAGTATAATACTATTGACTTGGAACACAAGTTTTTTGTTGGTAAAAATGTAAAATATTTACCTTGTAGCCTGAACCAGTTTTTGCTTATTACAAGCTTAGTCTGAGCCTCTGACGAAGCTTGTAATAAGCGAAAATTGGTTTAGGCTACAAGGCAAAAATTTTACATTTTTAACCGAAAGAAAACTTAGTGTTCTGAGTCAGTAGTATTATACTTAGGCCTATAAATAGTTAAAATTTTCTCACTATATTTCGTTCAATATATTTTCCCTCAGCAGGCAGTGAGACTTCTGGCAACGTTAGTAAAATTTTTGAAAACCCTCCTGGAATCCATTCTTAGAAGTTTTCTTCAGCTGCTTTGTCTCTTCCATCATCATTCTTGTACCTTTTCCCTTTCAGAACCAGTTTTAAGCAAGGAAACAAGTAAAAATAGGCTGGTGCCAAGTTGAGAGAATTTGATGGAAGCTAAAGTGTTGTCACGTTGTAACGTTCAAGCTACTACTCGACTAGGAATATTTGAGAGTTTGGAGCATTCTCATGCAAAAGAATCCAGCTTTTCAAAACGCTTCCTTCTGATTGCATCCCCAGACGATGAAGAATATCGATGTACACTTTCTTGCTCGATGTACACTGTTTGGCCTTGTTGAATAAATTCATAGTAGACAATTCTAGAGAATCAAAACAATTCCAACATAACCTTTCCTTTACTCCCGACTAAACAGAACTTCTGTGTCCAAACAGACGATTCTGATTTCCATTTCGACAACTGGTGTTGTCGTACAAAAAGATCATTTTTCGTTTCCTATGGTTACACTGTTTAGAAAATCTCGATGAGCCAAATGATCTCTCGCCGGTGTCGTTTGTGTTCCTTTCTGATCTACAGACAGCATTTTTGGAACAATGTGTTAGCAAAACCTAAGCATTATTAGTTCAATATAGAGAATACGCTACCAACTCCCAATTGATATTCGAAATTCTAATGCTAACCTGATCCAAAATCTGATTATTCACGACTATAGTCATTTTATACTATAGTACACTATAGTCTTCAGGATAGTAATTTTAATTACATATGTTGTAATATCTCATATTAAACTGATATCGATTGGGATAGTAAACTAACAAAATTTAGACGCATCTATGGAACGATTCATAGGCACCTGAAAAATACAATACGGTAGGATATTCGAATGAAATTTTATAAAACTGTAGCTGTCCTGTATGCTAGTGAGACATGTACTCTTGGTAAAAAAGGACATGCAGAGGATTCACCAGTCGAAATGATATTTCTAAGAGGGACGCAAGGTTGTTCTCTCGGAGAAGAAACGGGGATATTCGACGGGGTTTAAACATTACATCATTGAAGACCACAGAAGGAGATGGTGTGAACACTTGAATCGCATGCCTGAGATCCGTCTACCTGTGGCTGCCTTGGGTTATCACCCTACTGGGAAGAGAGATGTCGGTAGACCGAGTAAGAGATGGGTTCCGGAACAGGCCTAAGGCCTAGTCCCTGAAGTGGTGATAATGATACTATGTCCTCAACAGCAGATTTCTTTCTGTCACCTCGAGCAATCCGTTGAACACGCTCTCAACAATTTCGTCGTTTGTCGCAGTAGACGGGCAATTTTGTTTACCTCTTCAAGCTGACTTACCACTGCACTTTTAACTAAATAAACCCAAGCTCATTTGTATAGATCATTTGGAATTTTCACAGCTTCTGGTTTTTCTGCCTCGTTATTTCGTCTAAAAATTAGCCAGAATACAGATATATAATCTGAATTAACAGATAACTATAAACTCGCGGATCCCTACTGAAAGAAATTCTAATACCACACACACACACACACACACACACACACACACACACACACACACACACACACACACACACACACACACACACACACACACACACACACACACACACACACACACACACACACACACACACACACACACACACACACACACACACACACACACACACACACACACACACACACACACACACACACACACACACACACACAGACAGAAACGGATATGCGACACAAATTGATATCTAGAGAACGAAAACGTTTCGTATCTAGAAATAAGAAAGAAAACGTTTTCTTTTTGTGCCAACTGAGCCGTTGTAATTTGTCTCTATTCCTGGCAAGTAATTTGTCTGCGTCTGTAACAGTTAACTAGTCTAGACATTTTGTTTACTTGTCAGAGCGTTGGTAAAACTTTCAGATGATAGATTACACGGGTCTCGGCGAGCGGCTTCAGAAATAAACAGTGAACACAGGGTATTGACATAAAAATAATTGTTTTCTTTGAACGACACCGTTTATGAGAGAGGGAAATATGTAGACACGGGGAGAAAATAAGTCAGAGTAAGGTAGAATTATTCTTAATTTATTTGCTGGTAGTTGTGATTTATATTAAACTAATTCAAGATCGACTGTAGAATAGAAACAAGCTGCTAAAGCCTAAAACCGTTAAGAAGCTGATGATGATGATTAAACTAATTCTATCAATATAAAAAACATGTATGCGTAATTTTACAACTAAAAATTATACAAGCAGAAATATCACTGTTGCACACCACTATATAAAAATTATTCCGATTAGCGCTTTCAAGCTTCACAGCTCATCGTCAAATCGGAAATGAACAAATAATCTGGAAAAAAACCCTTCACCCCCACCCCACCACACTTTGCTCACACACAACAAGCTATAATTCACATGTTCCTTCCCCACCCTCTAAGCCCTGTCCCTCCATCTGGACAGTTACATATTTTTCTAGTAAATTCCTTGTGTTTCAGTGTTGTGTGTGTGTGTGTGTGTCTACATTTCTTTTAAACCTAACAGTCTTTCTCATCCACACATGTGGCCAGTCACACACCCTTATTTTAAAAATATCCAATAAGTCCATGAAATTTAATTCTATTTGTCCTCTATCATTTAGTTCTTAATTATGTTATAAAACATTTCTTCATTATGGAATTTAATTTTAGTATTAATTAAATTGTCTAACCCTTTTTCTCTTTCTTTTAATATTTCTAACTCCTCCCTAAGCTTCCTTTCAACTGTGTTATTTACTACTTTTACAATTTCGTAGTCTTCCAAAGGATTAACAAACTTAACTTATGGTTGTCTTCTATGAAATGTCTTGCATATAACGAATTCGTTGTTCTATTACCTTCTCCACGTTTGTGGTCAGACAACCTGCATACGAATTTTCGTCCTGTCTCACCTAGGTACACTTTGTTGCAGTCTTTACATTTTAATTTATAAATTCCGCTTTCCTGTAATACTGGGATTTTTTCTATATTTTTATTCCTTACCTTATCAAATACTGTTTCACATTTTTAATAGCTATATCTACTCCGTATTTATTAAAACATTTTACAATTTTTCTAGTATGTGAACCTATGTATGTCAATGACCCTGCATAATTCTTTTGTTCTATTTCTATTTTAGCTTTTTGTATGTTAACCCTTTTCATAACTTTATCCACTATGTTGGTGTTATAGTTATTATCCCTTACAATTCCCTTTATCGTTTTTAACTCCCTATCTTTTGATTCGGTCTCTTTAAACACTTCTGAGCTCTGTAACAAAATGAATTGATTGCCGCCATTTTATATCTATATGGGTGGTAAGACTCTCTTGGTATAATTATATCAGAATACGACTCTTTCCTAAATATCCCAAACTGCAGTTTCTCATTATCCTTAATTTCTATGTTCAAATCTAAGTAATTTATTTTCTTACCTCCTATCTCTTCTTTAAATTGTAAGTTTTTATCCTTATTATTTACCTCATTTATAAACACATGCACTTCTTCTATGCTTCCTTCCCAAATTACTAATACATCGTCAACGTATCTAGTCCATAATTTTATATTGTCTTTATACTTAGTGGAACTTATTAATTGCTTTTCAAAATCATTCACGTATATTTCTGCAAGAATAGGGGATAATGAAGACCCAGTAGGTAAACCTTTTTTCTGTATATACAACTTGTTATTAAACCTAAAATAGTTCCGATTTACACATTCTTTAATTACTTTAATCAATTGCCTCTTATACCTGTATTCCCCCATATTATTATCGTTTATTAACTTAAAAACTTTATTTACTGTGATATTGGTAAACATGTCCTTAATATCCAGTGATATAAATTTTGTATTCTATTTAATTATAATATTTTCTAATTTTTCTATAATTTTACATTATTCTCTATGTTGTATTTTGTCCCAAATTCATATTTCTCTTTCAGTACTCTGCTAACTTCCTTTGATAATTTATAAATAGGTGCATTAATAAAAGAAACAATTGGTCTAATTGGTTTTCCTTCTTTATGTATCTTAACCTGACTTTTAAAAGTTGGTGCTGTTGGATTACTTTCCAATAAATACTTTTTCTTATTTTCTTCTATAAATGTTATCTGTTTCATCATTTGTTTTATCCTTGACTGGTACTTACTTGTATAATCATACTTTATTTCTTCATATGGTCTTTCACTTATAAATTCTTCCGTTTTCTTTGTGTTCGTCCTTTCTCAGTAGTACCATTGTATTTCTTTTGTCTGCCTTCGTGACTATAATATCATTCTTTTTTATTTTATTCTTTAGTTTAGTTACAGTTGATTTGATTTTTTGTTCATTTTTTGAATTATACAAATTTTTCTTAAATATTTTATCTACTACATTCCCTACTTTCCAGCTTATTCTTTTTTATCATTTTCATTTCCTAGTTTTTGTATTATGCTTTGGCATTCAATAATCGTTTTTTCTTGATTTAATTCTGGTGGCGGCGCGTATTTTAAGCCTTTTGCTAACATTTCTTTTTCTTTTGTATTGAAAGTTACCTCTGTAAGGTTTATTACTCTTTTTTATAGTTATTCTTAGAGAGGTGTTCCTTTTTTACTTCGTCCTTTCTTATTAATTTATTTAACTTATCTACCATTTTTTTATTTTTCGTTTCCAATTTCTTTTCTACGTACCCCAAACCAAAATTATATAATATTTCTTCTAACTCTACATACGAGTATATTCTTAACAATTCTATATGTCTGTCACATAATTCCCTATTATATCTATTGATTAAGCCGTAATTGACCTTATTTCTAATTTTATCCACAACTTTTCGCTTTGTTCTTTTACATTTTTAGCTAGAGTTCTTATTTTTAATTTTAGCTTGTGCGTATTTTGGGAAGACATTATTATCCAAACATTGTTTATTAAACCATATTTTACTTAAAACCCTCTTCAATTTAACTAAACTTAAGATATTTAAAAACTTTACTTACCTTATTTTAACTTTAAAACTGACTTTAACATCTGAGAAGATTTAATTTCTTTTTCACTTGCAAAATTTATTTTGCCAATATTTAAATTACCATCTGAATAAACTAGACTGTGAATAAAGCAAACTCATTTAGGACAATACGTTTTTTGTTGAGCTCTGGATAGAAACACGCGCTGGATGCCGGCCAAGTGCTCAACCCGTGTGAACGCTCTCATAATGTCACACCTTGTTAACGGCTGCCACAAATTGTCCCTCTGATTACATAGCAGCCACAAAGCTAAGCTACTACCTCAGTGTTACGTTTGGCGCGTTCTCAGAGTTAATGTTGTTGATTAAAACTAATGGTAATATTCATATATATTACAACGGTCTCCTTGATCGTCGTATGGTACAGTGGAAAACAAAATACAAGGCACCAATGAAGTAGCTAAAAACCAGCTTTAATTATCAAAATTAACAGTTTGAAATCAACAAGGTATTCAACAAGATTATACTTGTACAGTAATTTGAGTAAATCTGTCCACACAAATAATAATGTCAACTATAAAGAATTCCCCACTATAATCACTTTTCACTAATACACCGTTCGAGACGGATTGCGTAAATCGGCCGACAATAACTGAAACCTCACTTGAATACATCGCCTCTTAAACTGAAACTAAGCGTCGCTGAATACGTATATTTATACCCCGCTGAGATTCCAGAATAATCCATAATACGCGTCAACACTACTAGAAAACACTAGAGCATAATTGCTTGCGGCCTTGAACACAGGTGCGCGCGGACCGGTGAAGTCTGGAACAGCCTCAGTCAGGTTGACGCATGTTAAGAGTCACATAACTTACACAACATTACAGCTGGTTTTGCTGGGTCAGCCGAGAAACATGTAGACAATTCTGTAATGGCGTAACAGTATTGTTACTAGGGTTGCGTGGATCGTGGATCGTGTACTGTAAAATAAACTATTTAACACCAGCAAAATTGATACAGTTTCAGTAGCAGTTTTCTAAACAGTTTTTGACAACCCATTGAGTGGCACGAGTAGGTTGCTTCATAAAGCTGAACTTTTGTATAAAAAGGAAACCGGTAAGAAGAAAAGAATTAACCCATATAAAGTAGGAGATAAAGTACTAATAAAAAATAGGCAACTACCTAGTTCTATAGAGGGTATAGCAAGGAAATTACTTTTACTTTATACTGGGCCATACCTAGTAACCCAGGTGAAGGGAAATAATACATATGAAATAAAGTCAATTACTAATAACAAAATAAAAGGAGTATATAACCAAACAGAAATGAAAATATATTATGTAGAATGATCAAAGATGATGAATGGTTAGGAATTAAACAATTAATTTTAATAATGAAATAAAAACAAATCTGTTCTAGTGGGGGAGCTTTATGTAACATTACATAAACAGTGATCAACACTGATAAGAAATAAAGGAGTATTTATTAATAATAAGAATAAAAAGTCAGTAGTTACCCATTCCAAAAGTCAGCAATGAGGGATTAAGTATCATGCTATGAAAAAAATTTGTACCATAAAACACTAGCAAGTAAAAAACAATGTACTAAGCGTTACCATAAAAGTGCGGTGTGTACAAAGTGCAACATAGTATGATATGTGGAAACGTTAAAAAAAACTGAAAAGAACATCAATCACAAATAAGTGAAGATGCAGTACTATAGTAATGAATTATAAGTTTAATAATAAGTTGTAGTTTTGTGTTGTTAGGCCACAAAGGCAATATCAATGTAATTAAAATATTATTGTGTTTATGTTTAAAGGATCCAGGGTTACATAAGAAATTAATAATTGCTAATTAAAATAAAGTAAAGAAATGGTAGAAAATGAAAATAGTGCCCAGAGTAATAATACATTTACAGAAGCATATGTCAGGAATAAACCAAGTTAAAAACCACTAAATTATAAAATACAAGTAGCTAAGTTTACGTAAAGATGTGAAGAAAAACCTTATATAAATTAAATTTAATTATAGTTAAAAATTATAAAGGAGTATTTTTCCTAAAAGAAGGGAAGAAATAATAATAATTAATACTAGCCTATATACTAAAACTGTACCTAGGTTAGCCAATAAAAAATCATCAATTTCTTGTTTACTAAGAGTAACTAATCAACAAGAATTGTTAATTGTTGAATGGTATTCCAAGTGAGTAGATGACCAAAAAATAATGTCCAGCAAATTTTAAAAATTTAATAACTACAATTCGGAAAAACCACCATACTAAATTAATGAAACGATTCAGCACAAGCAACTACATCTGAGACATCCATGGAACCATAATAATTAATGTCAGAAAATCAATGAAAACAGAAAATTCATTTAACCATCCATGGCCTGGAAATTTTGAACTGTAACTTCTTGGGTGAGATTGCCTACCTTAGTAAACTAAAAAAGTACACATCATCAACAAGTAACAAACACTAGAAACTGTACCACATCTTTCAATTTATAAGAAAACTTAGTGTGAACATTATAAACTTTATTTAATTAACCAAAAACAGTAAAAATGTGTGTTCATTAGGAACTCTACAGCAGCCATTTTTATTTTGTCACTTTCTGTATGAATACGTAACCTGCGCTCTGGCGTTTAAAAAACGAACTTGTGGAATCAGATTTTAAGAAAACAAATATTAATTAATGTAAAGTATGATACTAATAAATAAGCATTTCTGTCTTTCTTATAGTTCAAAGAATCCCAAAATAACCCTGAGATAAATAATTTATTAATTTTAATAGTAACTGTAATTGTTATATGTTGTTACATCTGTTGTGTTATATGAAAAAACTAATATCGAAAAATATTGTGATTTCGAAAATAATCGATTTGTAAACTGATAATTTGGAGGTAATACTTTCGAGAAAAATTGAACTAAATTCAATCAATAAATACCTTTCTTTTAGGTAATTGACTGTGTATTATTTCTTGTAGATAGCAGCTTTGTTACCGGAAAAAGATTAATAGCAGAGAAGAGTAAGAAAATTAACTCCGACATCAGAACGTATGAAATACGCCGGACAACATAACCTTTCAATTGGTTAGAAAACTGAAAACAGCTGATGCAACGCGCGAAAAAAACAAACGATTAAATCGTATTCCAAGAGAGGAATTCTCTCTCTCTCTCTCTCTCTCTCTCTCTCTCTCTCTCTCTCTCTCTCTCTCTCTCTCTCTCTCTCTCTCTCTCTCCCATTTACAAACAACTGAACAGATGTAATACCTAATAAAGAATACTGTGGTTAATTGGTCAATACTAAAGAATTACACACACAAAATACAAACTTTGTAACCATAAGAAACGAGATAGTACTCGCGGGACGTTACAAATGACGCTAACAACGTGTGGCAAATAAAACATAACAGATAGATAGACGTAATTTCGTAGAAGACGTTACAAATTACGCTAACAACGTGTGGCAAATAAAACATAACAGATAGATAGACGTAGAGAATACACGTAGAAGACGTTACAACGTATATGATCTGTCTGGCCTTTGCCGACTACATCACGCCAATTGGCCTTATTATTTTGAGTCTCTTCTTATCTTTCCTGTTCAGTAGCTGTTCTATCATCTTGTTCGGTGTCTAATGACTTATTCTGCTTTTCTGGTATATAATACCTTGTGGTATAAGATACCTTGTGAATAAGTTATTCCGAGGTCAATATGGAGAGAGTTTGATTTGAGTTATACCGTGGGGTACAATCTATCATGCTCAGTATTTTGGATTGTAATCTTTGGATTATAACCACATTTCGTTTATTGACACAGACGCACAATTCAATGCTCCACAAATTGCAGTATTACGATTGTCCTCAAGTCATATGCTTAATAAATACATGATTTATGATTAACCACTCTGCAGTTGACACTTTGTTGTTTGCGAACGATCAGGATATTCTGTTGGATTCGGAAAACAGGATCCGGATGGGCTTACATTTGTTATATCGAATCTGCAAAAAGACTGTGGATAACAAATATCTTTATATGAGACCAAGGTTTCACAAATTGTGAAAGAAACAAGAAATACTGCAAGCATTTGAGAAGAATATTCAAGATAACCTAGAGGGAGAAGATAACGAATGAGGAACTTTAGAAGAGCTCAGGAGGAGAAGAGCTTTCTGCGAAATTAAAAAAAAATAAGAGCTAAGATTATAAGGCAAAATATACTACGACACAATGTGTTGGTCAAGAGAATAATAGAAGGAACAATTGAAGGGAAGAATCACAGAGGTTTAGACTACATGAAACAGGTTAAGGTCGATATGAACTGCACATCATATTGTGAGTTGAAAAGAAAAGCAGAGAAGCGTGAAGAATGGCGAGCTGCTGCCAACCAGCCTATGGGCTGCTAACCTAGAAGAAGAAAACCAAGCTTTCGTACAAGCTTACGGGCTTTTCGTAGAACTGATCCCGTAGAGGCAAAAATTGCCCTGAAACAAGTCAGCAATTATTTTGAATACCTGGGCTACAGTGTGTTTTATAATACAAGAAACGACGTTGTGAATAAGTCGCATAAGTTCAACCTTATTTGCGAGACCATTAAGCGTACTCTTAAGTCAGCAAGTGAAGAAACACGCCTAAAATTCTACGCCCTTCCCACACTTCTTTAAGGGTCTGAGAATTGGAGTTTAATGAAAGGCCAGGCCAGTCGTATTCAAACGGCTGAAATGAGATTTCTCAGGCACGTGGCAGGGTATACTCTCCATGATCATAGGAGAAACACAGATATACGGCAGGAACTGAATATTATGAGTACACTTGACGGGATTGCCCAGTATCGGCTGAATTGGTGGGAACAACTTTGCTGAATGGATGACTGCGGGATCCTCAAACAACGAAGGGACGGAGGGCTGTGGGACGTCCGATTAAACGCTGGAGTGACCAGCTGTAGACTCTTTGACTGTTTGAGACCGGAATAAACTGTCCTTTGTTTAATCCTTGCAGATGATGATGTTGATTATGATAATGATGATAAATACATGATTAGTTAGTTTCGTATAAATAATTGTTTAATAAGTATCTTTAGATCCCGTTACATCAAGCAACTCTTTCGAATCAAATGCTCCTGTATAAGATATAAAGCACATAAAGTGTTACGTAACACAACAATATCTGGATACAACTGTAACTAATACAAGGTATTCTTTGTGACTATTGTTATTTTAAAATCAAATTTAAGTAATACAAAATATTCTGATTAAGTAAACAAAAAATAAGATTTACCCATTTGACTCTAAATTTATTTATTTAACTTGCAATCAAACTTTTATACAGGTGATTTGAAATCATTCTTCGTGAAGTGTGCAACATCTCCAGGAAACTTGTGTAGTCTCTGTTTGTAGTTTACAGTTACGAAGCCAGGCAACTTCTCAATGCACAATTCCTCCCATGGGGGATGGTACTGAAAGTTGCTTGCCTCTGTTTATGTCTAAGTGAATTGACACACACACACACACACACACACACACACACACACACACACACACACACACACACACACACACACACACACACACACACACACACACACACACACACACACACACACACACACACACACACACACACACACACACACACACACACACACACACACACACACACTCAGATTTTACAAACCACGCAGCGTGAAATTCATCCGGATCAATTTTGCCGTCGGCAGAACTCGCTCACGTCGTCTGCTTACTGAGTCTGTAAAACGTACCTGGAGTGTAAGCCTTTCAAGCGTTTGGGGTTTCTACTACGCAATTTTCCGGATTGATTCCAGGATCAATTTGATCTGGAAATTGACCCTGATGAATTCCAGGATGCGTGGTTTGTGAAATGTGTGTGTGAAGGAAGAAAATGAGAGGCAGAGGAAGAGACAGGGAATGGAGGATGTAGCAGTGAGAAAACCAATTCACTCAGGCTTTCCTGTCTGACAGAGGATCCCTACAGAATGGCTGCAACTGTTTGATAAGTAGTCATGTAGACGATAAAACGGCGTCCCACACTACTATTGATCAGAACAACAAATACAGTACACACCGGGCCGTTTGTGGCACAAATCCACATAAGGTGCCCATTTTGCACCGGCCTTTCCATCGACGGAGACCCCCCCTCTTGCAGTAATTGGGAGCGGAGTCCCGAACTTATCCAGTAGCCGTTGGAATGTTTAACAAACCGCCACTCGCGTTAGGGTCGGTGGGAGAATCATTGGTAGGCTTCATGGTTTTTATGTCACTACTTGAACAAAAATCAGCTATTTGAGATTGGTAAAGGGATATACACGACTCGATCGTATAAGAATAAAGTATATTAGACGAGAACTTGATATAGTTTTCTTAAACGATATCATTTGAAATTATAGAAATTTGCTGTAAACAAAATGTAGAAAGAATGGACAATAGCCGCTTTCTGAATTTGGCTTATGAGTATGAGCCAGGCTAGAAGACGATCTGTGCAGACAGGCCAGTCACAAGATGGCGGGACTCATGAGCCCGGAACAGGAGGCATCCTCTCCATGAAGTGGTGATGACGATGATGAGTTGAACAGAACCGCGGATTGTTACTACATACGTGCCTTGTTGCTGTGTGAAAAGCAATCAGAGTTAATTTTACAACAGGTGCTGTAGTACCAAAATAATATCATATACAGCAATCTAAATAACTGGTTAAAAAATTAAGTAAAAATTAGTGCACTTTGTCCCCGCTATCGTTTAATATATCTTGACGATCTGCTTAGAAGACTTAATGATAGGATCCCTTCTGGTATCAACTTAAATAACTGTACTGCACTAAATATGCCGCTCTTTGCAGATTGTGCCGGTTCGAAGCCGGCGATTGCAAAATAGGAATTCTAGAAAGTTTTCATGGTTGTGGTATGCGCGAGTGAGGCGCGGAGCCCGCCGTTACAAAATATGTTAGATAGGTTTCGTTTTTTGTGTAACATAACGTGAGGGTGTCGCGCGACCTTTGTCCGGCGGTGTAAAGGGGAGCGGTGTTGTGCGCAGTGCGCGCGCATCTCTACTTCGGCCGCTACGATCTGATGCTATGGAAATCAGTCGTCGCTTGCCTCTACTAGAAAGACTGTACTCCATCTCCGCTCTTTGTATTCCTTCTGCGCAGTTTGTATCTTCTACATAATGGAGTAGAAAATATAACGACACCCCGGTAAGATTTAATTATTTTATTAGTTGTGTGGATATTTAATAACAAGATTTACGCTATCTTGTGAAGTACGTATTTATGTGTGTGTGCGACCTGACAAAATTATGTAAGACATAATTTTTTTTCTGTTGTACGCTACGCCCTTTGTATTGCCATGCCTTAGTATTTTCTGTTATAATGCGAGAAGTTTCAAGAGTCATTCTCATGGTAAAAGTGCTTTACATAAAGAAAAATTTAATTACAAAACTTGGTGTGCAGTCAAGTAGTGAACTGTGTGGTGCATGTAGCATACTGTCCCCGTCTTTGTTAATTATGTTCACAAATAGAGAATGAAGTGTGAGAGCTTCTGTGTATGAAACTTAATTGAAGGTAAAACATTCTCAAAGCTGTGAGTGACTTGCTGTTAAAATTTTTCTGACTAAATTATGATTACTGCTCTGCACGTGGCCGGTTTAACCTGCAAAAGTTTGTCGAAGCATGTTGACTGAGTACAGTTCACTTTATATGATGCCACAATGTAATAAGTTCTGTTCATAATGCAAATTCACTTATTCCATAGCTGAATGTAGACTATTTAAGCAGGTTGTAAAAAACTTTAATTAATTATTTTTGTGCCTTTGGTGAGAGTTAGCTGGCGGCCCGTTAAGAGGTTAATTACCTTAACTCGGGTGTACATTCTTTTAGACTGTTCTCTAATTTACTTGATTCCTTAGGGTTCTCGCCCTAAGTCGGGTTCCTGGCTGGCTGTGAGCCGATCACCTGTTCAAGCTGTGAACCATATCAAGACCGCCTACGAAGAGGGAGATGGAGACGGGATCACCACATTGCACTCACCGGCACTTATGAGGTGACATTTATGCCTTTTCTTTTTGGGGGCCGAACCGGTAGTGTGCCTGTTTATGTGAATAACTTAGAAGCCAGGGGACCACATGTCCAGACTGTCTAATTGGGAAGTGAACTGTGATCATGACTCTGAACACTTTAACTTAAAATTTCATATACCTTTTATAACTCAGTTAAGTAACACTAAATGCTATGTCTGTAAGTGCGTGCTGCACTGCGAGAGCGCGCCATAGAGAGATTTTAATCTTGTACCATTTTTATTGTTGCATCTGATTTACTCTTTCAAAATTTAATTATTGCTCAGTAGTTCTGTTCCGGCTGGAACAGCTGCGTATAAATTTTTAATTTGACTAGGGATTTCATATTTAAGGGCTGGGGACTTTCCGGGGGTTTTTCTTGGGAACTTTTCTGGGTTTACTATATGGGACTTAGTTTTCTGACACGCTGGTACAACTTCAGACAGGTTGATTGCCTGTCAACTTTTGTCCACTACATGTGGGCGCGCTCCCACAGATGCCAGAGCACAACCACCTTATTGTATTCTTTTTCTAATTATTTTATACAGTTATCTGAGGCTCATCGAAACGATTTATTAATGTTCTTGAAATATTTTAGCCGATTTTGCCCCTTGCACAAGGGCTAAGCTGATTGTTTTCTTAACTGGCAAGCACATATGGGTTGACTTCACACGTAGAGAAGTTGCTGTTTAATTTTGAATATTAACTGGTTTTCATCCTCTTCTTTTTGGGTAAATTAAATAGATATACATATTGTCAAAATCTTCTGAAATTGTAAAGCCTCAATGAATTAATTTCTGTTATTAAAGTACATAAGGATTTAATTCCTTTTTGGGAATTTTGTGAAGTCAATACTGTCTAGAATTTTATAAACACTGTCTGGAAGTAGGTGAGGAGTTGTTAACATTACCTGGTGCTGTGAACGGAACAAAGGTTCACACACTCATCATGAGTCATTAATAAACGGAATGCTAGACAAATGGGTGGTCCAGTTTCATTTATGCTTCATGAATTATTCGTCTTTAAAGGGGTTTGGAGTTTATGTTATCCTACTGAACGGGTTGCCGACGGGCGTATATGTTATCACTGCCGGAGCATAAGATGATAGTTGCTTTACCCAGTGGGTGGGTGCGTTACAGGGGCATGCGTGCTGAAAGTAAATGATTGTGAGTTGTGTACCTTGTGTTTTGTGTGCGTGTTGTATGTGTCTAGCTAGCCACACGACGGGGAGAATTTTACATGTGTTTGTGCATTTTATATTTTATTTATGTATGTACATTTAACTTATATACTGTTATATACACTTGTTCTGATGTAATTCTATTCAATTATATACACTTGTTCTTAGGTAAACTGGAATTATATATGCTAGTTGTGATTCAAATTTTTTCTATTATATATATGTATACACATTTACTTTGTGCACACTTATGTTGATGTACACTTAATTTATACATGCTTGCCATGATGTACCTTTTGGTAGTTTTTATATAGATACATATTTATCTTGTACACAAATATGAATTCCAGAGATATAATAAATATGTTATTGTTATATTATGGCTGAGTTCATTGCAAGTCCCGTCATACTGGACCCAGCATAAATTTTGCTTCTCTAGGCTCCTGCCTAGTTCTAAATAACTTGTAACCTCTCTTTGAAAGCCAACTAGCAAGGAAATAGAAATTTAAAAGGAAATAAGATAAATACTAAAAAGCATAGAGAGGTTACAAGATGATATGGCTGTAACCCAGGATAATGAGAATGCACTACAGAAAAGTTTATATGGCCTCCAACAGATAAGTAAGGAATGTAATTTAAATATTTCAACTACAAAAACAAAGGTTCTGGCTTTTTGTGGAAAATACCCAATGCGATCTAAAATTATGTTAAATGACCAGCTAATAGAGAAGGTCTCTACATTAAATTACCTTGGTTGTAGTCTTTCTTATGAAGGTAGTGATGATCTGATGATCTTAGCAATAAACTAGGCAGGTTCCAAACTATATGTGGAATACTGAAAGGACTATGAAAAGGAAATGTAGACAAGAGATGTGTATCAAATACTATATGACAGTGCTACCAAGCACTGTCATATGTGGTACATCCTGTACCAGCACTGCTGTATGGATGCGAGACCAGGACTATAAGGAAGAAGGAGTGGTGCCAATTACAGGCTGCAGAAATGAGCTATTCGAGATCGGTAAAGGGATTTTGCTGGAAATAACATCTAGAAAGAATTGACAATACCCGCTTTCTGAAGTTGGCTTATGAGTATGAGCCGGTTGGAAGAAGACCTGTGGGTACACCAGTCACAAGATAGCGGGAGTCATGAGGCTGAAACAAGAGGTATCCTATCTATGAATTGATGGTGGAGACGATGACTTGAACAGAAATAAACAAAATGAACCGCAGATTGTTACTACATACGCGCCTTGTTGCTGTGGAAACCGGTTTGTGTGTGATAGCCAGTCAGGGTTAATTTTCCAACAGGTGTCGTAGCACCAAAATAATGTCATATACAGCACTTTAAAATAACTGGTTAAAAAAGTAAGTAAAAATTAAGTACTTTGGACAATAAACATTATGTAAAATTACAAATTAAGTCAAATAAAAATATGTGACCTTATTTATAATCCAAATACGTGTGAGTGGCTGGTTAACATACATTATGTTGCTGTAACTAAATTGCATTAGGGTACTGTTACACGAGCGTTTTTCTTCCGGCCGTGGACGCGCGTGGAGTTTGGAAAAACGCACAGTGGTCACAGTGCGTTTTCTCTCGTACGTGCACAGACGGAAGTGTAGTCACACAGGCGGTTTATAATCGGACAGCAGCGTGGACACGTCTAGGACGCGCATCCCTATAGCTCTAGGTATATCTAGATACCCCTGTATCTCACTATCGATATACATATATGCCATTGCGCTATAAAGGTTAAATATGTATACAAAGGTTAAAACGCAACTGCACAGAAACGTCCGTGTTTAGATAAAAGAAACCATTGGTTATCAGTAGTAAATAAATCTTTATTAAAAACGTTTTTTACATTACATTAAAAAGGGTTTTTAATGACGTCAACAACACCATGGAGACTAAAATTAATTACCATAGTAACAAGTAAATAAAGAAATGGTATTTTAGCAGCATCATTGAACAGTCAGTGTGACCACCCTCGTGCGTGTTAAAAACGCAGCAGGTTTTTGGATGGCGTTGGTTTGGTGGCGTTCTGATGCAGGAGACCTTGATAACGCTGCAGAGTTGGGGACCCGTGCGTTTTTCCCGTGAGTGTGTGAACAATTTCATTGCCGCCTGCGTGTTAAATTCAATGCGTTTCCCAACCGCACGCAAACGGGCGGGTAAAAAACGCTGTGTAACCGTACCTTTAAATTTTCAATAACACTGACTTAGTGTGCTGCTCTACTGGAACTAGTTTGCATGTTGTTGTCTGTAATTGAATCGTTTCCTTAACCCCCCCCGCAGTTGGATTTTTCTCAGTGTAAACGTACAACTGTTTCGTTCGAAACGCAAGGCTGTTATAAGTGTTAGGAACAACATAGTGTTCAGTCAATAACACGGGCTGCGTATACGTTAAACGATAACATTTCTCCCCCTATACGATAACCGCATTAACGTCAGTACATGGTTTTACGGAGACGTTATTATGAAAACTAGTTGAGCCATGGGCGGCTCTAGTAGAAGGCCGGAACATTAAACGTGGCAACGTTGCGTCTGAGACCTATAAGCACAGTGTAATAAAATAGTTAAAGTGAACATGTTATATTTTGATTTAATTTCATAGCATTACTAAAATCATGAGTAGGCCTATTTATAGCTAAATCTAAATTATAGGTCTATGCGCACTTAGTACTATACGTTTATGTTGAAGAAATTAGTGAATTAGTGTTAGGCCCAATGAATTAACTTTGTTCGAATTATTGAATTTGTATCATATGAATGAGTTTATTATTATGTTTCTTAAATAATATAACAGTATTTTACATAATAAACTTTTAATTTTCAAAAAGTGAAGAATTATAAAACTGCTGTAAACCGGCAATTAAAAATGACGCGATTTGATTACTGAAATACATAAACTAAGAGATCGTCTAGTCGGCCTCAAAATATTAGCTGGTTCCAGTGCTGCTACGTTTAAGTGCTGCTACGTTTAATGTTCCGGCCTTCTACTGGTGCCATTTGAGCGGTAAGAAGTTGACATATGACATATCCTCACCCCATCCTACTGACCGAAGACCCAGCTGGACTCGACCCCTACAGGATAACAGAACGGGGAGTTCTACGGATAATATATTGCCGTCCTTCCCTCACCAAAACCTCCAGTATAGCTTTGTATGGCCTAAACAAAATATTTCCCGACCTAGTCACCTTTCTCAGTAAACTATACATTGGAAGTAAGCTGAAATAGCAAAAACCCGTTTCGTCTTACAATCCATCGCCACTCCCATCAATAGAACCATCAGAAACACACAACACCCTTTCTTCCTAATTAACCGCCTACTAATGATCCGCACCCCAAAAGTAAACACAGAACCCGCATCAGAAGAATCCCCGGACCCAACTGATGAGTTACAATGATAACAGTAAAGTCAGACAAAATAAAAAAAAAAATTCATATTGGAAAGACGAATATTAGAAAATCTTCAGAAGGTTGGAAATTAAGAAATGATGAAATATATCAAAGTATAGAAAATATAAAAGAAACAGTGAAAAGAAGAAGATTAATATTTTTTTGGACATTTATATAGAATAGATTAACAATACAGATCTTCAAATATCTGTGGGGAAAGAAGTCAACATCAAGATGAATTAAAGGAGCCTAAAAGGATAAAAAAAAATAATATAAACGCAGAAGAAGCAATTGAAAGAGACGTTTTTCGGGCAAAAGTGTTAAAAATGGAAAGAATCCAGGGTAACAGAGAGAAAACACAGGTTTAAAGTAGATTGAAGACAAGAAGAAGAGACACAGTAAAAAGATAAACAGAATATTGGAGAAAAAGAAAAGAACAAGGAATAAAGAATTGAAATTGGCATGTGGACCTCAGATGGCCGATACAAATAGAAAAATAAAATCCACACAACATCCCTGTCCAATACACAACTCACATAACTTATCCTGGAACCCAACTGAAGACAATTGTCACAGTACAATAGAATAAAATAAAAGAAAATTCATACAGCTTTCCTGCCCAATATAAAATCCACACAAATTGTTCTACGCCGTTTCCTTGACGCCATTTTGACGCTACCTGCCATCTGTAGCGTCAAACGCTGCTCGTCCCTGGTTGTGTTAGTCTTATAGTTTGGCACTAAAACACCCCCCACCCTCTCCAATAGGCTGTCCTACTATTACACACACACCGCCAAAATATTCTCCATTTTCTTTTCTAGTGCCTCCACCCTCTCAAAGGCCGGCCTGCACTGCCGAGTGACTTCACTTATCCTAACCAAATCGCAACCAACCCAATCCGCCCCCCCCCCGAACAGCCAGAGACATGTCCTCACAGACCAGCCTCAAACAACTTAACAAAAAAAAGAAGTTGCCAAGTTGTTATTTATAAAAAGGACACACGTTAACATGGAATGACACTTCATTTCTTATTAACACAGTACGCTGACGCAACTCATTGTAACGAAGTACACGGATGAATTCCGTCAACCGGATGACTCAGTTAGGTCAACAAACAGACTCAGCATTTCAACGAAACATGTTAACCTTCTGTCAACGTGAGTAAAGCATTCTGCCGTACATAAGAGTAGTCCTTAAAAACAAGGTTTAATTCAACGCAATGGTGTAATATATTACGCAGACTACGTTGTAAATCAACAAAGAATGCAAGAATGCGAGTATCAATGTTGTTAGAATTCATTCCCGGGCTGTTTGGCAGTGGTCCATTGTTTTTACCAAAAACAGACGTTTCGGCAGTGCCATCGACTGCCATATTCAGTGTCAAATTCGAAGTTTGCCACCTTACGTTAGCGAAACTTTGAATCAATTTTCTATTAGACTTCAGGGATTAGGCAATGTACCTGTTCCGACTTCGCATCATCAGATCCATTTATTTCTTAGTCTTCCTACATCGCTTCTTCCAGAAGGCTTATGCGTGTTTACAATTATCTTCACCCATGGACTTAAATTTTCCTTTGTATTCTTCAATTTTTTCATTTAGATTATATGTATTTAATTCCGTATACGGTATTTTCATTTCTTATATGATTCCTTCTTGTGCATCCTTTAACCCTTCTGAAAAATCTCAACTCTGATGTTTGTATGTTGCTTTTATTTCTTTGTTTTGTAATCCAAGATTCACTGCCATATAATAACACTGCAACAGCCATTCTTTTATAGAATTTTAATTCTGTCTCACGTCTCGTTTTATTTTTCAGAGTTCTATTTATAGTGTAACCCCTCCTTAACTTTGACTGGTAAAAAAATTTTTTTTTGAAAATTTTTTTTCTAAAGAGGGGCCACAAGATAATTAAAACTAGACCAAAGCCTAGAGAAGCCAAAAATGCGCTGGATCCAGTGAGACGGGACTTGCAATTAAAACTCACAAAATTAACAATCAATAAAATCCTTTTTTATTATTCTATCTCCTTGAAAATTGTTAACTACAAAATCAATAAATATAACATTTAGATTCTATGTTCCCCTTAAAATTGTTAATCAAAAATAATTAGTTCTCTTTAAAAATTATTACTTGAAAATTATTAATAAATATAAAATTTATTTTCTATATTCTCTTTAAAAAATTAATTGAGATAAATCTATATACTCTTTAACAATGTTAATTAAAAATAATTAATTCTCTTTAAAAATATTAATTGAAAATTAATAGAAATAGAATCTATATACTCCTTAACAATGTTAATTAAAAATAATTAATTCTCTTTAAAAATATTAATTCAAAATTAATAGAGTTAGAATCTATATACTTCTTAACAAAAATCTTTTGAAATTAATAATTATAAATCCTTATTCTCCCTTTCAAAATTGTTATTAGAAATTAATTAATATATATATAAACCCTATGTTTTATATTTTCCTTTTAAGCCCTATATCTAACCCCCCCAAAAAATACACACGAATGTACAATACATATATAACCCCCAAAAATACACACACGAATATACAATACATATACATGTTCCACAATACAGGACAATTATAACATATATCTCTTGCCACACCCTTTTACACGCCATGAGGTACATCATTAACAATTTATGAAAATCCATATTAGGTTTTAATTTAATATGTGTATAACATATTACATGTGTATCTGATTATATATATGCAACACCAGTAGCCCCCAGGACTTACTAAATTCAAAATTTGGCAAAGTGCCTGATACTATTATATAATGCTGCCACACTGGGCACTTAGACTTGGAAAAATAAAATTTAGAATACAGTGAACTCCCCAGTGATCAGAGTAATTTGGCCCAAAGGCCGACATGTCCCTAGGGAAGATAGTGCATAACTCAACCTGTCCCGAAAGCATGTTTAACTCTGCATGAAAATGCACCTATACAGGATTAAACTGGTGACCCGACTTAACTACCAAAGAAACTTCTATCCCTATATAATCCAAACTGAATTTAAAAATGAGAAATTAATATATAAAATGAAAACTAAATTGAACCAGAGAAATTACAAGTTGATTGAATGAATTAGTAGCACTAATGAAACCCTTATACTGGAAATAAGAAGGAAATTACACATCTGAAAGGTGAGCAGCCACAGATGCATGTCAGCCCCTGGGCTCACAGATTATACAAACAAAATTACGAAATTTACAAAAGATTCCCCCACAAGTCCACGCACTATTCTGTCCCGTTAACCGGGGACCCAATTAAAATGTTTAAAACTTAAAGTCATTGTTGTAGAGGGACTCAATGTCCACTGGTTCTAATGAGTTACATCACACTGTGTAAAGAATATAATATGGATTGATTTCACCTTATTTTTTCCATGGGTGTGAAGTGATCTTCTGGCCTACATGATGGGGTGTTTGTGGTTAGACTTTGCTATTCTCCTCCGGCAGATGAAGTTGAGAGAGAGAGTCTGGTTGTTAAAAGTTCAGGTTGGAGCTGGTTCCCCGTCTTCCTCGAGGGACCCTGGTCATACAACATATTATCAGAGAGAGTTCACAAAACAAATTCCCCCAGAAACCTCACACGCACCAAAACCCATACATAATATTAACACAGCTTTACGGCTATTTAAACATGATAATTGACACACTTGGCAAGGTTATATGGCCACCAGGCCCTATTTTTAAAACATCTAGTTTTGTTAAATTCCAGATTATAAACTTTACCCCTGTGGGTTAACATAATTCCATTTTGATTATCTAATTATTTGGCTTGTTATACAATTAATAAAATTTACCCATAGGCTATTTCGCCACGTGGTGTGAAGGTTACCTGATTACATCTATGTCTGTACTTATTAAACAAATACTTTTTTGCATTTACATTCTTCTCAATTCTGGTGCCTTAGTAAAGATTTCTGCAATTGATATAGTGTTACTATAATTACTAATAAAGGTTGCATCTAACTTACTCAGAATTACGCATTTTACTTTTCACCACGTGGAGTGAGGTTATCTGAATTTACTTAATGTGGCCTTATTAAACAATTTTTCATTCGTAAAACTTTAAATTGAAGTATATAATCAGATTGCCATAACTTACCGCAGATCTGTAATTGTTTAACCTGCCATAGGTGAAGAAGATGGTAAACTAAAAACTCCTTTCTGTCCGGAGGAAGAAATGCCACTAGGCGTTTGGTTAAACACCCAGCCAAAGACAATTCTTTAGAAACGCAGTTCCGCTTTCTGAACTCGCCATCAGTACCGAGCACCAGAGCGCAGCACTTATCGGGCGCACTTAAATTATAACAGCAGCAGATAGTTTATCTCAGCTGCTACCGCTAAATACAGTACAGCATTTAACGTCTATTTTTGACGTTAAATACCGAGCACGCGCCGAATCTTTCCTAGACTTGGCACACCCCCACCCCAAAAGGGCAACATAGTTGCCCCACACTTAGACAGAGGCATTTTTCTATAAATCAGTATGTGTTAAAATATATTGACTTTATATTGTATATCTTTGTCAACAGAAATCACGATATCTTTGTCTCACATGCGATAGTGAGACTTTTCTAGACGTCGCCGGCCGCGCACTGTGTCAAGGCCGCAATCAATTACGTTCTAGAGTAGCGTTGATGCGTAGTATGGATATTTCTGGATATCTCAGCAGGGTATAAATACAAGGTTTTAGCAGCTCTTAGTTTAGTTTTAGGAGCAAATTGTTCCAGTGCGGTTCGAAGTATTGTGGCGAAGTGTTATGTGTTTTTACTTCCATGTTCCATAAGGAAATGGAAAAAAAATGATCATGGGGAAAAAATCGTGTTCGAGATACCGGCTGATTCTGATTGTACTACCCTCAAAACATGAAGAAAAGTCATTTTTCGAAAAGTGTGTGTGTGTGTGTGTGTGTGTGTGCGTGTATGTGCCTGTCTGTATGTGTGTCTGTGTGTACAGTGGGTTCTATGGCAAACGATAACAGCCGCAAATTCAAACAGAATCGAATAATTTTTTGCATACAGCTCTGAATTGTAAAGTACTCAAGGTCTGTTGTTTTTGGTGAAGATCTGTTAAAGGGAAGGGATAATTTACCTGCAACGTTTTATGTTTTAACAAGGGTAATTTTTCTATGACGAATGATAACTGCCGCACGTTCAAACAGAATCAAATAATAATTTGCATACGTTCCTGAATTGTAAAGGACTCAAGGCTTGTTGATTTTGGTGAAGATCGGTTAAGGGAAAAGGGTAGTGTGTCTGCAATATTTTGTTTTAACAAGGGTAATTTTTTCTACAACGAACGATAACTGCCTCACATTCAAACAGAATCAAATATTTTTTTGCATGCATTCCTGAATTGTAAAGGACGGTTGTGTCAGTTCATTTAGATGAAGATCGGTTATGGGAAAGGGATAGTTTACCTGCAACATTTTATGTTTTAACAAGAGTAATTTTTTCATGACGAATGATAACTGGCGTAAATTCAAACAGAATCAAATAATTGTTTACATATGTGCCTGAGTTGTAGAGGACTCAGGGCCTATTGATTTTGATGAAGATCAGTTACGGGGAAGGAGTAGTTTACCTGCAACGTTTTATGTTTTAACAAGAGTAAAGTACTTAGTTTTGATAAATAAAATATCCTGATAAGAAGAAGATAATAATCCACTGTAGAAATGTAGATGAAATATCTATAAATAAAGATGCTAGTTGAACGAGGTGGGGGTAATTTTTTGTAAATGAAAATTATAGTTGATGGGGAGGGGATAATTTTTTTATGTGTACTACGTTATCGGCAACAAAGAAGTAGTTTGTTGTTAAAATTCCTTCCCGGGCTCTTTGGCCGTATTCCAATGTTTTCTGCAAAACCAGACGTTTCGGCAGTGCCATCGACTTCCATCATTAGTGAAAATCGAGTGCGATAACGTGAGGTGGTATACGTTAGTGACTACAATACTGTGGTTAAGGCTGAAGAAGTAAGTAGAACGAAGTAATTTACATTAGTTGACATTTTAATTGATTGTGAACAAGTTTTATTTGATTTGTTGTAAGAGACTATCTTGTTGATTACAAATTGTTTAATTGAGATAATTAAAGCTGGTGATTAGTGACTTAATTGCTGTCTCGAATTTGTATTCCACTGTACCATACGACGATCAGTAGACCGTCGTAACAATATGCAATCGGCTCAACAATACCTTAATTGTTTACTACTAATTAATTAGAAGATTTCTGTTATTTTTTAAATATAAAAACAAAAAGGCTGTTTTTGAATTATATTTTCAACTAAAGAATAAATCAAAATAAAAATGTGCCAGAGTACTAAAGTTACTCACGTCATTAAACTTTGCTCTAATAAAGATCTGGCACAGATAGAAGCACATATAAACAGAAGCACGATAATTATATACTGCAGTATAAGAGGATGGGGTCGCTTCCTCTGTTTACCAGCGGTGCCAACATTGTTACGTTGCTCACTATCAGCTGTCACCAACAATACTCGGCAACTCTGTCTCATTAAATATCTCACTTGAATACTTTTACAGTTAGCGTACGTTTTTACATTTTCACAACACTACAACTTATAAAACACTATGTATACAGCACATGTACTTTACTTTTTTTTAAATAAAATATTTAACAGAAAGTATTAATTTCTCCATTTTACTTCCATATCCCTTAAGGAATGGAAGTATGGTGATGGCAAAAAAAATCGTGTTCGAGATTATTGCAGATTCTGAATGTACTACACTCAAAACATGAAAAACAGTCGTTTTCCGAAAAGTGTCTGTGTGTGTGTCTGTGTGTCTGTGTGTCTGTCTGTCTGTGTGTCTGCGTGTCTGTAGATTTTTTTTCTATGGCAAACGATAACTGCCGCAAATTCAAACAGAATCAAATAATTTTTTGCATACAGCCCTAATTTGTAGAGTACTCACGACCTATTGTTTTTGGTGAAGATCGGTTGAGGGAAAGGGGTAGTTTACCGGCAACGGTTTTTTTTAATCAAGGGAAATTTTTTTTTGGCAAACGATAACAGCCGCAAATTCAAACAGAATCAAATAATGTTTCGCATACAGCCCAGAATTGTAGAGTTTTCAAGACCAATTGTTTTTGGTGAAGATCGGTTAAGGGAAAGGGGTAGTTTACCGGTAACGTTTTATGTTTTAACAAGGGTATTTCCTATGGCAAACGATAACAGCCGCAAATTCAAACAGAATCAAAAGATTATTTGCATACAGCCCTAAATTGTAGAGTTCTCAAGACCTATTGTTTTTGGTGAAGATTGGTTAAGGGAAAGGGGTAGTTTACCTACAACGTTTTTTTAACAAGGGTATTTTCTATGGCAAACGATAACAGCCGCAAATTCAAACAGAATCAAATAATTTTCTGTATACCACCGTGATTTGTAGAGTACTCAAGATCTGTTGTTTTTGGTGAAGATCGGTTGAGGGGAAGGGGTAGTTTACCTGCAACGTTTTTTATCAAGCGTATTTTCTATGGCAAACGATAACTGCCGCAAATTCGAACAGAATCAAATAATTTTTTGTATACGTCAGTGAATTGTAAAGGACTCAAGGCATTTAGATTTTGGTGAAGAGCGGTTAAGGGGAAGGGGTAGTTTACCTGCAACCTTTTACGTTTTAACAAGAGTAAAGTACTTGAAAATTCATTTAAACTTTTTCAAACAATGGTAATTGTTGAAAATAAAATAATTTTGCTGCCAGGCAATCAAATTATAATTTTTTCATTTTAATGTAAATCTGTACATAGTATAAAGTAAAGTCGGTCCGTTTTCTCTCTGTGTTTGAAATCGCTAATCTCAGGAAGTGCTGAACGGATTTTATTCAAGTTTTCGCCAATAATACATATATGTTGTACATTAGCTTAGCTATCACGGTTTATGTCAAGTAAGTGGTATAGTTTACATCTTATATATAAAAATGAATGTTTCTTTGTTTGTCCCGTATGCGTTCCTATAGCATTCATCCGATTGCGATGAAACTTCGGTGAGTTGTTGTGCGCACGTCCGCGAAGGTTTCTTCCACATATCCTCCTAAACCACTGTACCGATTTCAACCAAACTTGGCACAAATATTTTACGCAACGGGGGAACCAACATAGGATAGGAGTTTTTTCGATGGGGTCCTTTTGGGGGTTCTTTGGGGTCTTCCACATCGGCTCCTAAACCACTGGACCGATTTCAACCAAACTTGGCACAAATATTTTACGCAAAGGGAGAACCAACATAGGACAAGTGTTTTTTCGATACGATCCTTTGGGGGGTACTTTGGGGTCTTCCACCTCTCCACCTAAACCATTGGACCGATTTCAACCAAACTTGGCACAAATATTTTACGCAACGGGAGAACCAACATAGGACAGGTGTTTTTTTCGATACGATCCTCTGGGGGGTCCTTTGCGGTCTTAAAAAACTATTAGATCTGGTTACTATGGCAACCCAATTAAATAGATTCTGTTCTAAATATATTATCGCATTAAATTGAAGACCACGCGAACGAAGTTGTGCGCAACAGCTATTTATTTTTAAGAAGCCTACTTTAATTAAACTTTATTAATTAAACTAACATTTTCGTTACGTACAACGTGAAACTCCGTAGCGAAGCACGGGTATTCTGCTAGTCATGTATAAGAGAAAATATATCGTGCGTGGCAGGCAAGCATATCTCAGTTATGTACTGTTTACGTTTCCATTTTATTATTATCACTACCGCAATAAAAAGACAGGGAACACACACACACACACACACACACACACACACACACACACACACACACACACACACACACACACACACACACACACACACACACACACACACACACACACACACACACACACACACACACACACACACACACACACACACACACACACACACACACACACACACACACACACACACACACACACACACACACACACACACACACACACACACACACACACACACACACACACACACACACACACACACACACACACACACACACACACACAATTCGCTTTATTTCTGGCCTCATTCATGTTTATTTTCTTACATTTGCACGGTTTTTAAATGGAAAGTGCCGAACCCATACCAACATAACGCATGCAAGCCGAAAAAGTGTCCAGCGTGGATAGCGATTTGCTTCCTGTGGATCGCTGGGCAGTGTAACTGCACGTGTTTACAGAGCAACGATTCATAGACAGACTTTTCGTCTTTAGGGAATGAACCCTCTGCAAGATGCTGAGGGTCCATGAGTGACTTCGGAGCGCTCCTTCTTTTCCGCGTGTTTGTTCTGTGAAACGTACACTGTAGATTCGCAGATTTATTCTAAGCAACGCTCAATAGGAAATGTTGAAAATTTTTGTCCACGGTGAACCCTCATACACACTAAACCTGCTCTGATGTTTTAATTACGGACATCATAATTACAAACTTGAGCACTACTTAATGGAGATCGATCATTAACTTATACAAGCCATTAATTTTATGCATATTTATTATATATATGTGTACAACGTTATCGGCAACAAAGAAGTATTTTTTGTTAAAATTCCTTCCCGGGATATTTGGCCGTAGTCCAATGTTTTCTACAAAACCAGACGTTTCGGCAATGCCATTGACTTCCATCATCAGTGAAAATCGAGTGCGATAACGTGAGGTGGTATATGTTAGTGACCACAGTACTGTGGTTAAGGCTGAAGCAGTAAGTAGAAAGAAGTAGTTTCTATGGTAATATTTCATTTCGAAAATGATTTTAAAAATAAATCTTAGAATATGGAAGTCATGTATGGTTCTCCATACCGATATTTACTTCCATATTCCTTAAGATGGTGATGGCAAAAAAAATCGTGTTCGAGATTATTGCAGATTCTGATTGTACTACACTCAAAACATGAAAAAAAGTCATTTTCCGAAAAGTGTCTGTGTGTGTGTCTGTCTGTCTGTCTGTGTGTCTGCGTGTCTGTAGATTTTTTTTCTATGGCAAACGATAACTGCCGCAAATTAAAACAGAATCAAATAATTTTTTGCATACAGCCCTGATTTGTAGAGTACTCACGACCTATTGTTTTTGGTGAAGATCGGTTGAGGGAAAGGGGTAGTTTACCAGCAACGGTTTTTTTTTATCAAGGGAAAATTTTTTTTTGGCAAACGATAACAGCCGCAAATTCAAACAGAATTAAATAATGTTTCGTATGCAGCCATGAATTGTAAAGTTCTCAAGACCTTTGGTTTTTGGTGAAGATCGGTTAAGGACAAGGGGTAGTTTACCAGCAACGGTTTTTTATCAGGGGTAATTTTTTACTTCCATATTTCCTTAAGGAATGGAAGTATGGTGATGGCAAAAAAAATCGTGTTCGAGATTATTGCAGATTCTGATTCTACTACACTCAAAACATGAAAAAAAGTCGTTTTCCGAAAAGTGTCTGTGTGTGTGTGTGTGTCTGTGTGTCTGTGTGTCTGTGTGTCTGTGTGTCTGTAGATTTTTTTCTATGGCAAACGATAACTGCCGCAAATTCAAACAGAATCAAATAATTTTTTGCATACAGCCCTGATTTGTAGAGGACTCGCGACCTATTGTTTTTGGTGAAGATCGGTTGAGCGAAAGGGGTAGTTTACCTGCAACGGTTTTTTTTTTATCAAGGGAAATTTTTTTTTTTTGGCAAACGATAACAGCCGCAAATTCAAACAGAATCAAATAATGTTTCGTATACAGCCCTGAATTGTAGAGTTCTCAAGATCTTTTGTTTTTGGTGAAGATCGGTTATGGGAAAGGGGTAGTTTACTTGTAACGTTTTATGTTTTAACAAGGGTATTTCCTATGGCAAACGATAACAGCCGCAAATTCAAACAGAATCAAAAGATTATTTGCATACAGCCCTAAATTGTAGAGGTCTCAAGACCTGTTGTTTTTGGTGAAGATCGGTTAAGGGAAAGGGGTAGTTTACCTACAACGTTTTTTAAACAAGGGTATTTTATATGGCAAACGATAACAGCCGCAAATTCAAACAGATTCAAATAATTTTCTGTATACTGCCCTGATTTATAGAGTACTCAAGACCTGTTCTTTTTGGTAAAGATCAGTTGAGGGGAAGGGGTAGTTTACCAGCAACGTTTTTTATCAAGCGTATTTTCTATGGCAAACGATAACTGCCGCAAATGCAAACAGAATCAAATAATTTTTTGCATACAGCCCTGATTTGTAGAGTACTCGCGACCTATTGTTTTTGGTGAAGATCGGTTGAGGGGAAGGGGTAGTTTACCTGCACGATTTTTTTTATCAAGGGAAATTTTTTTTTTTTTGGCAAACGATAACAGCCGCAAATTCAAACAGACTTAAATAATGTTTCGTATACAGCCCTAAATTGTAGAGTTCTCAAGACCTATTGTTTTGGTGAAGATCGGTTGAGGGAAATGGGTTGTTTACTTGCAACGTTTTTTTAACAAGGGTATTTTATATGGCAAACGATAACAGCCGAAAATTCAAACAGAATCAAATAATGTTTTGCATACAGCCCTGATTTGTAGAGTACTCAAGACCTATTGTTTTTGGTGAAGATCGGTTAAGGGGAAGGGGTAGTTTACCTGCACCGTTTTTTTATCAAGCGTATTTTCTATGGCAAACGATAACAGCCGCAAATTCGAACAGAATCAAATAAGTTTTTGCATACATCCCTGAATTGTAGAGGTCTCAAGGACGTTCGATTTTGGTGAAGATCGGTTAAGGGGAAGGGGTAGTTTACCAGCAACCTTTTACGTTTTAACAAGAGTAAAGTACTTGCAAATTTATTTAAACTTTTTGAAACAGTGGTAATTGTTAAAAATAAAATAATTTTGTTGCCAGGCAATAAAATTAAAATTTTAATTTTAATGTAATATAATATTTTTCATTTAATACGGCAATAAAAAGGCAGGTAAGACACAAACACACAATTCACGTTATTTCTGGCCTCACTCATGTTTATTTTCTTACGTTTGCACGCTTTTTAAATGGAAAGTGCCGAAACCCACACCAACATAACGCGTGCAAGCCGAAAAAATGGACATCAATTTGCTTACTGGCGAAGCTAGTAGTTAATGAATGGGTAGGCAAAAATCTTATCTTAAATTTTTTTTAAGGAATCACTAAAAGGACGGTGGGTGAAATCGGACGTTGAGGTAGAGTTTGCTGTAAACGAATGGTTCCACAAATAGCCGTAAGAATTTTACTAGCAGGGAATCTACAGGTTAGCGCAACAGTGGAACTCATGTCTTAATGTTATTGGAGACTTCTTTTAAAATCGTTGAATAAAAATTGCTTTAAAGCTCTATACGTGTGTCTATTGAACAATCCTTGTATTAGTCATACACGATAATACAACTGATTAAACTTCACATTTTTAAACTTGGTTAGTTTCTATATATATATGTTTAATGTTACAAATAATTCAAATAACAATCTTGATCATCTGTTAGTTCAGCGGAATAACAGTGACACTTTTAATAACCGCATAAAATAAACACTTAGAAACAACACAGGCGCTTTAACTTAACTGTTTGGACCACAGAAGTGAGGCATGCCTCAACGCTCTATGTGTACAGCGCGGGACAATCCCCCCTCCCTACACTTCCCTATCACACCACTACATTGCTTACATACGATGTATACAAAAAACGCTGAGGCAAGTTCAGGTTGCCTCATACGCTTTAAACGAACTATGCCGAATCTCACCTGTCACCATCTAGCGGTCGCTCAATAAAGCACGTTTCGGTTTAATAAATTGACAGTCACAGTAACAATGTATAATCTTTACGTTATGTAGTTCATACGTATTTATAATTTTTATTCTACAGAATTTGTTAGGGTAGGCATTGCCTCAATTGCCTCCATGTAACTTCGCCACTGATATATATGTGTACAACGTTATCGGCAACAAAGAAGTAGTTTTTGTTAAAATTCCTTCCCGGGATATTTGGCCGTAGTCCAATGTTTTCTACAAAACCAGACATTTCGGCAATGCCATCGACTTCCATCATCAGTGAAAATCGAGTGCGATAACGTGAGGTGGTATACGTTAGTGACCACAGTACTGTGGTTAAGGCTGAAGCAGTAAGTAGAAAGAAGTAGTTTCTATGGTAATATTTCATTTCGAAATTGATTTTAAAAATAAATCTTAGAATATGGAAGTCATGTATGGTTCTCCATACCGATATTTCTATGGTAAACGATAACAGCCGCAAATTCAAACAGAATCAAAAGATTATTTGCATACAGTCCTAAATTGTGGAGTTCTCACGACCTATTGTTTTTGGTGAAGATCGGTTAAGGGAAAGGGGTAGTTTACCTGCAGCGTTTTTTTAACAAAAGTATTTTCTATAGCAAACGATAACAGCCGCAAATTCAAACAGAATCAAATAATTTTCTGCATACCACCGTGATTTGTAGAGTACTCAAGACCTATTGTTTTTGGTGAAGATCAGTTAAGGGGAAGGGGTAGTTTACCTGCAACGTTTTTATCAAGCGTATTTTCTATGACGAACGGTAACTGCCGCAAATTCAAACAGAATCAAATAATTTTTTGCATACGTCAGTGAATTGTAGAGGACTCCAGGTCTTCATTTTGGTGAAGATCGGCTAAGGGGAAGGGGTAGTTTACCTGCAACCTTTTACGTTTTAGAGTAAAGTACTTGAAAATTCATTTAAACTTTTTCAAACAATGGTAATTGTTAAATATCGGTATGGAGAACCATACATGACTTCCATATTCTAAGATTTATATTTAAAATCATTTTCGAAATGAAATATTACCATAGAAACTACTTCTTTCTACTTACTGCTTCAGCCTTAACCACAGTACTGTGGTCACTAACGTATACCACCTCACGTTATCGCACTCGATTTTCACTGATGATGGAAGTCGATGGCATTGCCGAAACATCTGGTTTTGTAGAAAACATTGGACTACGGCCAAATATCCCGGGAAGGAATTTTAACAAAAACTACTTCTTTGTTGCCGATAACGTTGTACACATATATATAAAATATATGCATAAATTAATGGCTTGTATAAGTTAATGATTGATCTCCATTAAGTAGTGCTCAAGTTTCCAAAGTTTTAGTATTATGATGTCCGTAATTAAAACATCAGAGCAGGTTTAGTGTGAATGAGGGTACAGTGTGGACAAAAATTTTCAACATTTCCTATTGAGCGTTGCTTAGAATAAAGCTGCGAATCTACAGTGTACGTTTCACAGAACAAACACGCGAAAAAGAAGGAGCGCTCCGAAGTCACTCATGGACCCTCAGCATCTTGCAGAGGGTTCATTCCCTAAAGACGAAAAGTCTGTCTATGAATCGTTCCTCTGTAAACACGTGCAGTTACATTGCCCAGCGATCCACAGGAAGCAAATTGATGTCCATTTTTTCGGCTTGCACGCGTTATGTTGGTGTGGGTTTCGGCACTTTCCATTTAAAAAGCGTGCAAATGTAAGAAAATAAACATGGAGTGAGGCCAGAAATAACGTGAATTGTGTGTGTGTGTGTGTGTGTGTCTTACCTGCCTTTTTATTGCTGTAGGCATAATAATAAAATGGAAACGTAAACATTACATAACTGAGATATGCTTACCTGCCACGAACGATATATTATTTTATACATGGAGGAGTTCAGTGACATACACACGTACAGAAGTCATCTTCAAAAATACTAGAAGTCGTCCACGCTTTTATGTTGGCAGTGTAACTTACAGGAAGTTTTTTGATGTTTTTAAAACATCTAGGATGCAAACTTTTCCCGATAACTAAAAGTTTCCTTTTTTCGGTTCCCGTCATGTTCGCACAAACAAAAACTGTATCTCTTTGTTTAGAGAGCTTCCCACCAACGCACTTTTCATTTTTAAATTTGAAAGTCTTATCTGGAGTTAATTTATAAAAAATTCCGGCTTCATGTCCATTAAAGATGTCTTCATCTTTATATGATCGTCTAATTTCTGGCCAAGTGTTACGCACCCAATCGCCTGTAACGTTCAGATCTACGCATTTTGCCTCACCACAAATTTTTGCAAAGGAAATCGAGTGTCGGGCCTTAAATCGATCTAGCCATCCGTTGGAGCACGTAAAATGGCTGGCGCCGGCAGTCCTGTTACAGTGCTTATCGCTTGCATACAATGTATGTCTGTAGCCATGGGCTAGCGCGCGCGCGCGCACATATATACGTTTATATGAAATTTAGAGTAAAATATCTGAGAAATATTTGACGCTATAACAGAGTAGTACAATATTTAGTGACGTTAAAACCGGGAATTTTTATAATGTTAAAGATATCAGTTTGACTGGACTTATGACAAAATAACGCTACACCCGAGTTGACGTAACAGCCGAGGCCGTAATAACCAAGTTCCACTGTATATATAAAGATATTAACTCAAACATAATTTACATTAAAATGAAAAAATTATAATTTTATTGCCTGGCAACAAAATTATTTTATTTTTAACAATTACCATTGTTTCAAAAAGTTTAAATAAATTTTCAAGTACTTTACTCTTGTTAAAACGTAAAAGGTTGCAGGTAAAAAACCCCTTCCCCTTAACCGATCTTCACCAAAATCGAAATTCCTTGAGACCTCTACAATTCAGGGACGTTTGCAAAAAATTATTTGATTCTGTTTGAATTTGCGGCAGTTATCGTTTGCCATAGAAAAAAAACGTTGTAGGTAAACTACCCCTTTCCCTTAACCAAACTTCACCAAAACAATAGGTATTGAGAACTCTACAATTCAGGGCAATATGCAAAACATTATTTGATTCTGTTTGAATTTGCGGCTGTTATCGTTTGCCATAGAAAATACCCTTGTTAAAACATAAAACGTTGCTGGTAAACTACCCCTTCCCCTTAACCGATCTTTACCAAAATCAACAGATCTTGAGAACTCTACAGTTCAGGGCCGTATGCGAAACATTATTTGATTCTGTTTGAATTTGCGGCTGTTATCGTTTGCCAAAAAAAAAAAATTACCCTTGATAAAAAAAAACGTTGCTGGTAAACTACCCCTTTCACTCAACCGATCTTCACCAAAAACAATAGGTCGCGAGTACTCTATAAATCAGGGCTGTATGCAAAAAATTATTTGATTCTGTTTAAATTTGCGGCAGTTATCGTTTGCCATAGACAAAAAATCTACAGACAGACACACAGACACACACACAGACACTTTTCGGAAAACGACTTTTTTCATGTTTTGAGTGTAGTAGAATCAGAATCTGCAATAATCTCGAACACGATTTTTTTTGCCATCACCATACTTCCTTAAGGAATATGGAAGTAAAAATAAAATAAATTTGTTGCCAGGCAATAAAATTATAATTTTTTCATTTTAATGTAAATCTGTACATAGTATAAAGTAAAGTCGGTCCGTTTGCTCTCTTTGTTTGAAATCGCTAATCTCAGGAAGTACTGAACGGATTTTATTCAAGTTTTCGCCAATAGATAGAGTGTCTATCGAGGAACATTTATGTGTATAATTAATACATATATGTTGTACATTAGCTTAGCTATCACGGTTTATGTCAAGTAAGTGGTATAGTTTACTTCTTATATATAAAAATGAATGTTTCTTTGTTTGTCCCGTATGCGTTCCTATACCATTCATCCGATTGCGATGAAACTTCGGTGAGTTGTTGTGCGCACGTCCGCGAAGGTTTCTTCCACATCTCCTCCTAAACCACTGTACCGATTTCAACCAAACTTGGCAAAAATATTTTACGCAACGGGAGAACCAACATAGGATAGGTGTTTTTTCGATGGGGTCCTTTTGGGTCTTCCACATCGCCTCCTAAACCACTGGACCGATTTCAACCAAACTTGGCACAAATATTTTACGCAAAGGGAGAACCAACATAGGACAAGTTTTTTTTTTCGATACGATCGTTTGGGGGGTCCTTTGGGGTCTTCCACGTCTCCACCTAAACCATTGGACCGATTTCAACCAAACGTGACACAAATATTTTACGCAACGGGAGAACCAACATAGGACAGGTGTTTTTTTCGATACGATCCTCTGGGGGGTCCTTTGCGGTCTTAAAAAACTATTAGATCTGGTTACTATGGCAACCCAATAGAATAGATTCTGTTCTAAATATATTATCGCATTAAATTGAAGACCACGCGAACGAAGTTGTGCGCAACAGCTATTTATTTTTAAGAAGCCTACTTTAATTAAACTTTATTAATTAAACTAACATTTTCGTTACGTACAACGTGAAACTCCGTAGCGAAGCACGGGTATTCTGCTAGTCATGTATAAGAGAAAATATATCGTGCGTGGCAGGCAAGCATATCTCAGTTATGTACTGTTTACGTTTCCATTTTATTATTATCACTACCGCAATAAAAAGGCAGGGAAGACACACACACACACACACACACACACACACACACACACCACACACACACACACACACACACACACACACACACACACACACACACACACACACACACACACACACACACACACACACACACACACCACACACACACACACACACACACACACACACACACACACACACACACACACACACACACACACACACACACCACACACACACACACACACACACACACACACACACACACACACACACACACACTCACACACACACACACACACACACACACACACACACACACCCGCACGCGCACACACACACACACACACACACACACACACACACACACACACACACACACACACACACACACACACACACACACACAATTCGCTTTATTTCTGGCCTCATTCATGTTTATTTTCTTACATTTGCACGGTTTTTAAATGGAAAGTGCCGAACCCATACCAACATAACGCATGCAAGCCGAAAAAGTGTCCAGCATGGATAGCGATTTGCTTCCTGTGGATCGCTGGGCAGTGTAACTGCACGTGTTTACAGAGGAACGATTCATAGACAGACGTTTCGTCTTTAGGGAATGAACCGTCTGCAAGATGCTGAGGGTCCATGAGTGACTTCGGAGCGCTCCTTCTTTTCCGCGTGTTTGTTCTGTGAAACGTACACTGTAGATTCGCAGATTTATTCTAAGCAACGCTCAATAGGAAATGTTGAAAATTTTTGTCCACGGTGAACCCTCATACACACTAAACCTGCTCTGATGTTTTAATTACGGACATCATAATTACAAACTTGAGCACTACTTAATGGAGATCGATCATTAACTTATACAAGCCATTAATTTTATGCATATTTTTTATATATATATGTACAACGTTATCGGCAACAAAGAAGTAGTTTTTGTTAAAATTCCTTCCCGGGATATTTGGCCGTAGTCCAATGTTTTCTACAAAACCAGACGTTTCGGCAATGCCATTGACTTCCATCATCAGTGAAAATCGAGTGCGATAACGTGAGGTGGTATATGTTAGTGACCACAGTACTGTGGTTAAGGCTGAAGCAGTAAGTAGAAAGAAGTAGTTTCTATGGTAATATTTCATTTCGAAAATGATTTTAAAAATAAATCTTAGAATATGGAAGTCATGTATGGTTCTCCATACAGATATTTTACTTCCATGTTCCTTAAGGGAATGGAAGTATGGTGATGGCAAAAAAATCGTGTTCGAGATTATTGCAGAATATGATTGTACTACACTCAAAACATGAAAAAAAGTCATTTTTCGAAAGTGTGTGTGTGTGTGTGTGTGTGTGTGTCTGTGTGTCTGTAGATTTTTTCCTTTGGCAAACGATAACAGCCGCAAATTCAAACAGAATCAAATAATGTTTTGCATAGTGCCCTGAATTGTGGAGTTCTCAAGACCTTTTGTTTTTGGTGAAGATCGGTTAAGGGAAAGGGGTAGTTTACCAGCATCGTTTTATGTTTTAAAAGGGTATTTTGTATGGCAAACGATAAGAGCCGCAAATTCAAACAGAATCAAATAAGGTTTTGCATACAGCCCTGATTCCGTGAGTAATAAAGGCCCATTTTTTTTTGGTGAAGATCGTTTAAGGAAAGGGGTAGTTTACCTGTTACGTTTTTTGTTTTATCAAGGGTATTTTGTATGGCAAACGATAACAGCCGCAAATTCAAACAAAATCATATAATATTTTGCATACTGCCCTGAATTGTATAGTACTCAAGACCTGTCGTTTTTGGTGAAGATCGGTTAAGGGAAAGGGGTAGTTTACCAGCAACTGTTTTTTATCAAGGGTAATTTTTTTCTATGGTAAACGATAACAGCCGCAAATTCAAACAGAATCAAATGATGTTTTGCATACAGCCCTGTATTGTAGAGTTCTCAATACCTATTGGTGTTGGTGAAGATCGGTTAAGGGAAAGGGGTAGTTTACCTGCAACGTTTTATGTTTTAAAAGGGTATTTTCTATGGCAAACGATAAGAGCCGCAAATTCAAACAGAATCAAATACGTTTTTGCATACTGTCCTGTTTTGTTGAGTACTAAAGACCTATTGTTTTTGGTGAAGATCGGTTAAGGGAAAAGGGTAGTTTACCAGACACGTTTTTTGTTTTATCAAGGGTATTTTATTTGGCAAACGATAACAGCCGCAAATTCAAACAGAATCAAATCATTTTTTGCATGCAGCCCTGATTTGTAGAGTACTCGCGACCTATTGTTTTTGGTGAAGATCGGTTGAGGGAAAGGGGTAGTTTACCTGCAACAGTTTTTTTTATCAAGGGTAATTTTGTTTGTTTGGCAAACGATAACAGCCGCAAATTCAAACAGAATAAAATAATGTTTCGCATACAGCTCTACATTGTAGAGTTCTCAAGATCTGTTGATTTTGGTAAAGATCGGTTAAGGGAATAGGGTTGTTTACCTGCAACATTTTATGTTTTATCAAGGGTAATTCTTTATTTGACGAACGATAACTGCCGTACATTAAAACAGAATCAACTACTCTTCTACATACCTTTTTGAATTATACAGACCTCAAGGTCTGTTGATTTTGTTGAAGATCGGTTAAGGGAATAGGGTAGTTTACCAGCAACGTTTTAAGTTTTATCAAGGGTGTTTTCTATGGCAAACTATAACAGCCGCAAATTCAAACAGAATCAAATAATTGTTTGCATACAGGCCTGAATTGTAGCGTACCCAAGACCTGTGGTTTTGGTGAAGATCGGTTAAGGGAAAGGGGTAGTTTACCTGCAACGGTTTTTTATCAAGGGTAATTTTTTTTCTATAGTAAACGATAACAGCCGCAAATTCAAACAGAATCAAATGATATTTTGCATACAGCCCTGTATTGTAGAGTTCTCAATACCTATTGGTGTTGGTGAAGATCGGTTAAGGGAAAGGGGTAGTTTACCAGCAACATTTTATGTTTAAACAAGGGTAAATTTTTATATGAGGAACGGTAACTGCCGTAAATTCAAACAGAATCAACTAGGGTTTTTCATACTTTTTTGAACTAAAGAGAACTCAAGGTCTGTTGATTTTGTTGAAGATCGGTTAAGGGAAGGGGTAGTTTATCAGCAACGTTTTATGTTTTAAAAAGGGTAATTTTTTTATGACGAACGATAACTGCCGAAAATTCAATGAGAATCAAATAATTTTTTGCACCCTTTCCTGATTTGCAGAGAGCTCAAGGTCTATTGATTTTGGTGAAGATCGGTTAAGGGGAAGGGGTAGTTTACCTTCAACATTTTATGTTGTAACAAGAGAAATGTTTCCATGACGAACGATAACTGCCGCACATTCAAAGAGAATCAAATATTTTTTTGCATGCTTCCCTGAATTGTAGAGGACGGAAATTCTGTTGATTTTGGAGAAGATCGGTTAAGAGAAAGGGGTAGTTTACCTGAAACTTACCTGAATCATTTTATGATTTAACAAGAGTAAAGTACTTAATTTTTATAAATAAAGTATCCTGATAAGAAGCTCATAGTAATCCACTGTAGAAACGTAGATGAAATATCTATAAATGAAGAAGTTAGGTGAACGGGGTGGGGGTAATTTTCTATTATTAAAAATTATAGTTGAAGGTGGAGGGGAGAATTTTTTGTATGTGTACTACGTTATCGGCAACAAAGAAGTAGTTTTTTGTTAAAATTGCTTCCCGGGCTCTTTAGCCGTAGTCCAATGTTTTCTGCAAAACCACACTTTTCGGCAGTGCCATCGACTGCCATCATCGGTGAATATCGAGTGCGAAAACGTGAGGTGGTATACGTTAGTGACCACAGTACTGTGGTTAATGCTGAAGCAATAAGTAGAAAGACGTAGTTTCTATGGAAATATTTCATTTCGAATATGATTTTAAATATAAATCATAGAACATGGAAGTCATGTATGGTTCTCCATACCGATATTACTTCCATATTCCTTAAGGAAATGGAAGTATGGTGATGCCAAAAAAAATCGTGTTCGAGATTATTGCAGATTCTGATTGTACTACACTCAAAACATGAAAAGAAGTCGTTTTTCGAAAAGTTTCTGTGTGTGTGTCTGTGTGTAGATTTTTTTCCTATGGCAAACGATAATAGCCGCAAATTCAAACAGAATCAAATAATTTTTTGCATACAGCCCTGATTTGTAGAGTACTCACGACCTATTGTTTTTGGTGAAATCGGTTGAGGGAAAGGGGTAGTTTACCTGCAACGGTTTTTTTTATCAAGGGAAATTTTTTTTTGGCAAACGATAACAGCCGCAAATTCAAACAGAATAAAATAATGTTTAGCATACAGCCTTGAATTATAGAGTTCTATAGATCTATTGTTTTTGGTGAAGATCGGTTAAGGAAAGGGGTAGTTTACCTGCAACGTTTTATGTTTTAACAAGGGTATTTTCTATGGCAAACGATAACAGCCGCAAATTCAAACAGAACCAAAAGATTATTTGCATACAGCCCTAAAGTGTAGAGTTTTCAAGACCTATTGGTGTTGGTGAAGATCGGTTAAGGGAAAGGGGTAGTTTACCTGCAACGTTTTTTAACAAGGGTATTTTATATGGCATACGATAACAGCCGCAAATTTAAACAGAATCAAATATTTTTTTGCATACTGCGCTGATTTATAGAGTACTCAAGACCTATTGTTTTTGGTGAAGATCGGTTAAGGGGAAGGGGTAGTTTACCAGCAACGTTTTTTTATCAAGCGTATTTTCTATGGCAAACGATAACAGCCGCAAATTCAAACAGAATAAAATAATTGTTTGCATACGTCCCTGAATTGTAGAGATCTCAAGGATTTTTTGATTTTGGTAGGGGAAGGGGTAGTTTACCGGTAACGTTTTATGTTTTAACAAGGGTATTTCCTATGGCAAACGATAACAGCCGCAAATTCAAACAGAATCAAAAGATTATTTGCATACAGCCCAAAATTGTAGAGTTCTCAAGACCTGTTGTTTTTGGTGAAGATCGGTTAAGGGAAAGGGGTAGTTTACCTACAACGTTTTTTTAACAAGGGTATTTTCTATGGCAAACGATAACAGCCGCAAATTCAAACAGAATCAAATAATTTTCTGTATACCACCGTGATGTGTAGAGTACTCAAGATCTGTTGTTTTTGGTGAAGATCGGTTGAGGGGAAGGGGTAGTTTACCGGCAACGTTTTTTATCAAGCGTATTTTCTATGGCAAACGATAACTGCCGCAAATTCGAACAGAATCAAATAATTTTTTGTATACGTCAGTGAATTGTAAAGGACTCAAGGCATTTAGATTTTGGTGAAGAGCGGTTAAGGGGAAGGGGTAGTTTACCTGCAACCTTTTACGTTTTAACAAGAGTAAAGTACTTGAAAATTCATTTAAACTTTTTCAAACAATGGTAATTGTTGAAAATAAAATAATTTTGCTGCCAGGCAATCAAATTATAATTTTTTCATTTTAATGTAAATCTGTACATAGTATAAAGTAAAGTCGGTCCGTTTTCTCTCTGTGTTTGAAATCGCTAATCTCAGGAAGTGCTGAACGGATTTTATTCAAGTTTTCGCCAATAATACATATATGTTGTACATTAGCTTAGCTATCACGGTTTATGTCAAGTAAGTGGTATAGTTTACATCTTATATATAAAAATGAATGTTTCTTTGTTTGTCCCGTATGCGTTCCTATAGCATTCATCCGATTGCGATGAAACTTCGGTGAGTTGTTGTGCGCACGTCCGCGAAGGTTTCTTCCACATATCCTCCTAAACCACTGTACCGATTTCAACCAAACTTGGCACAAATATTTTACGCAACGGGGGAACCAACATAGGATAGGAGTTTTTTCGATGGGGTCCTTTTGGGGGTTCTTTGGGGTCTTCCACATCGGCTCCTAAACCACTGGACCGATTTCAACCAAACTTGGCACAAATATTTTACGCAAAGGGAGAACCAACATAGGACAAGTTTTTTTTCGATACGATCCTCTGGGGGGTCCTTTGCGGTCTTAAAAGTCTATTAGATCTGGTTACTATGGCAACCCAATAGAATAGATTCTGTTCTAAATATATTATCGCATTAAATTGAAGACCACGCGAACGAAGTTGTGCGCAACAGCTATTTATTTTTAAGAAGCCTACTTTAATTAAACTTTATTAATTAAACTAACATTTTCGTTACGTACAACGTGAAACTCCGTAGCGAAGCACGGGTATTCTGCTAGTCATGTATAAGAGAAAATATATCGTGCGTGGCAGGCAAGCATATCTCAGTTATGTACTGTTTACGTTTCCATTTTATTATTATCACTACCGCAATAAAATGGCAGGGAAGACACACACACACACACACACACACACACACACACACACACACACACACACACACACACACACACACACACACACACACACACACACACACACACACACACACACACACACACACACACACACACACACACACACACACACACACACACACACACACACACACACACACACACACACACACACACACACACACACACACACACACACACACACACACACACACACACACACACACACACACACACACACACACACACACACACACACACACACACACACACACACACACACACACACACACACACACACACACACACACACACACACACACACACACACACACACACACACACACACACACACACACACACACACACACACACACACACACACACGCACACACACACACGCACGCCCGCACGCACACACGCACACACACACACACACACACACACACACACACGCACGCACACAATTCGCGTTATTTCTGGCCTCATTCATGTTTATTTTCTTACATTTGCACGGTTTTTAAATGGAAAGTGCCGAACCCATACCAACATAACGCATGCAAGCCGGAAAAGTGTCCAGCGTGGATAGCGATTTGCTTCCTGTGGATCGCTGGGCAGTGTAACTGCACGTGTTTACAGAGCAACGATTCATAGACAGACTTTTCGTCTTTAGGGAATGAACCCTCTGCAAGATGCTGAGGGTCCATGAGTGACTTCGGAGCGCTCCTTCTTTTCCGCGTGTTTGTTCTGTGAAACGTACACTGTAGATTCGCAGATTTATTCTAAGCAACGCTCAATAGGAAATGTTGAAAATTTTTGTCCACGGTGAACCCTCATACACACTAAACCTGCTCTGATGTTTTAATTACGGACATCATAATTACAAACTTGAGCACTACTTAATGGAGATCGATCATTAACTTATACAAGACATTAATTTTATGCATATTTTTTATATATATGTGTACAACTTTATCGGCAACAAAGAAGTATTTTTTGTTAAAATTCCTTCCCGGGATATTTGGCCGTAGTCCAATGTTTTCTACAAAACCAGACGTTTCGGCAATGCCATTGACTTCCATCATCAGTGAAAATCGAGTGCGATAACGTGAGGTGGTATATGTTAGTGACCACAGTACTGTGGTTAAGGCTGAAGCAGTAAGTAGAAAGAAGTAGTTTCTATGGTAATATTTCATTTCGAAAATGATTTTAAAAATAAATCTTAGAATATGGAAGTCATGTATGGTTCTCCATACCGATATTTACTTCCATATTCCTTAAGATGGTGATGGCAAAAAAAATCGTGTTCGAGATTATTGCAGATTCTGATTCTACTACACTCAAAACATGAAAAAAAGTCGTTTTCCGAAAAGTGTCTGTGTGTGTGTCTGTCTGTGTGTCTGCGTGTCTGTAGATTTTTTTTCTATGGCAAACGATAACTGCCGCAAATTAAAACAGAATCAAATAATTTTTTGCATACGGCCCTGGTTTGTAGAGTACTCACGACCTATTGTTTTTGGTGAAGATCGGTTGAGGGAAAGGGGTAGTTTACCAGCAACGGTTTTTTTTTTATCAAGGGAAAATTTTTTTTTGGCAAACGATAACAGCCGCAAATTCAAACAGAATTAAATAATGTTTCGTATACAGCCATGAATTGTTAAGTTATCAAGACCTATGGTTTTTGGTGAAGATCGGTTAAGGACAAGGGGTAGTTTACCAGCAACGATTTTTTATCAAGGGTAATTTTTTTCTATGGTAAACGATAACAGCCGCAAATTCAAACAGAATCAAAAGATTATTTGCATACAGTCCTAAATTGTGGAGTTCTCACGACCTGTTGTTTTTGGTGAAGATCGGTTAAGGGAAAGGGGTAGTTTACCTGCAGCGTTTTTTAACAAAAGTATTTTATATGGCAAACGATAACAGCCGCAAATTCAAACAGAATCAAATAATTTTCTGCATACCACCGTGATTTGTAGAGTACTCAAGACCTTTTGTTTTTGGTGAAGATCAGTTAAGGGGAAGGGGTAGTTTACCTGCAACGTTTTTATCAAGCTTATTTTCTATGACGAAAGGTAACTGCCGCAAATTCAAACAGAATCAAATAATTTTTTGCGTACGTCAGTGAATTGTAGAGGACTCCAGGTCTTTCATTTTGGTGAAGATCGGCTAAGGGGAAGGGGTAGTTTACCTGCAACCTTTTACATTTTAACAAGAGTAAAGTACTTGAAAATTCATTTAAACTTTTTCAAACAATGGTAATTGTTAAATATCGGTATGGAGAACCATACATGACTTCCATATTCTAAGATTTATATTTAAAATCATTTTCGAAATGAAATATTACCATAGAAACTACTTCTTTCTACTTACTGCTTCAGCCTTAACCACAGTACTGTGGTCACTAACGTATACCACCTCACGTTATCGCACTCGATTTTCACTGATGATGGAAGTCGATGGCATTGCCGAAACATCTGGTTTTGTAGAAAACATTGGACTACGGCCAAATATCCCGGGAAGGAATTTTAACAAAAACTACTTCTTTGTTGCCGATAACGTTGTACACATATATATAAAATATATGCATAAAATTAATGGCTTGTATAAGTTAATGATTGATCTCCATTAAGTAGTGCTCAAGTTTCCAAAGTTTTAGTATTATGATGTCCGTAATTAAAACATCAGAGCAGGTTTAGTGTGAATGAGGGTACAGTGTGGACAAAAATTTTCAACATTTCCTATTGAGCGTTGCTTAGAGTAAAGCTGCGAATCTACAGTGTACGTTTCACAGAACAAACACGCGAAAAAGAAGGAGCGCTCCGAAGTCACTCATGGACCCTCAGCATCTTGCAGAGGGTTCATTCCCTAAAGACGAAAAGTCTATCTATGAATCGTTCCTCTGTAAACACGTGCAGTTACATTGCCCAGCGATCCACAGGAAGCAAATTGATGTCCATTTTTTCGGCTTGCACGCGTTATGTTGGTGTGGGTTTCGGCACTTTCCATTTAAAAAGCGTGCAAATGTAAGAAAATAAACATGAGTGAGGCCAGAAATAACGTGAATTGTGTGTGTGTGTGTGTGTGTGTCTTACCTGCCTTTTTATTGCTGTAGGCATAATAATAAAATGGAAACGTAAACATTACATAACTGAGATATGCTTACCTGCCACGAACGATATATTATTTTATACATGGAGGAGTTCAGTGACATACACACGTACAGAAGTCATCTTCAAAAATACTAGAAGTCGTCCACGCTTTTATGTTGGCAGTGTAACTTACAGGAAGTTTTTTGATGTTTTTAAAACATCTAGGATGCAAACTTTTCCCGATAACTAAAAGTTTCCTTTTTTCGGTTCCCGTCATGTTCGCACAAACAAAAACTGTATCTCTTTGTTTAGAGAGCTTCCCACCAACGCACTTTTCATTTTTAAATTTGAAAGTCTTATCTGGAGTTAATTTATAAAAAATTCCGGCTTCATGTCCATTAAAGATGTCTTCATCTTTATATGATCGTCTAATTTCTGGCCAAGTGTTACGCACCCAATCGCCTGTAACGTTCAGATCTACGCATTTTGCCTCACCACAAATTTTTGCAAAGGAAATCGAGTGTCGGGCCTTAAATCGATCTAGCCATCCGTTGGAGCACGTAAAATGGCTGGCGCCGGCAGTCCTGTTACAGTGCTTATCGCTTGCATACAATGTATGTCTGTAGCCATGGGCTAGCGCGCGCGCGCGCACATATATACGTTTATATGAAATTTAGAGTAAAATATCTGAGAAATATTTGACGCTATAACAGAGTAGTACAATATTTAGTGACGTTAAAACCGGGAATTTTTATAATGTTAAAGATATCAGTTTGACTGGACTTATGACAAAATAACGCTACACCCGAGTTGACGTAACAGCCGAGGCCGTAATAACCAAGTTCCACTGTATATATAAAGATATTAACTCAAACATAATTTACATTAAAATGAAAAAATTATAATTTTATTGCCTGGCAACAAAATTATTTTATTTTTAACAATTACCATTGTTTCAAAAAGTTTAAATAAATTTTCAAGTACTTTACTCTTGTTAAAACGTAAAAGGTTGCAGGTAAAAAACCCCTTCCCCTTAACCGATCTTCACCAAAATCGAAATTCCTTGAGACCTCTACAATTCAGGGACGTTTGCAAAAAATTATTTGATTCTGTTTGAATTTGCGGCAGTTATCGTTTGCCATAGAAAAAAAACGTTGTAGGTAAACTACCCCTTTCCCTTAACCAAACTTCACCAAAACAATAGGTATTGAGAACTCTACAATTCAGGGCAATATGCAAAACATTATTTGATTCTGTTTGAATTTGCGGCTGTTATCGTTTGCCATAGAAAATACCCTTGTTAAAACATAAAATGTTGCAGGTAAACTACCCCTTCCCCTTAACCGATCTTTATCAAAATCAACAGATCTTGAGAACTCTACAATTCAGGGCCGTATGCGAAACATTATTGATTCTGTTTGAATTTGCGGCTGTTATCGTTTGCCAAAAAAAAAAAAATTACCCTTGATAAAAAAAAACGTTGCAGGTAAACGACCCCTTTCACTCAACCGATCTTCACCAAAAACAATAGGTCGCGAGTACTCTACAAATCAGGGCTGTATGCAAAAACTTATTTGATTCTGTTTAAATTTGCGGCAGTTATCGTTTGCCATAGACAAAAAATCTACAGACAGACACACAGACACACACACAGACACTTTTCGGAAAACGACTTTTTTCATGTTTTGAGTGTAGTAGAATCAGAATCTGCAATAATCTCGAACACGATTTTTTTTGCCATCACCATACTTCCTTAAGGAATATGGAAGTAAAAATAAAATAATTTTGTTGCCAGGCAATAAAATTATAATTTTTTCATTTTAATGTAAATCTGTACATAGTATAAAGTAAAGTCGGTCCGTTTGCTCTCTTTGTTTGAAATCGCTAATCTCAGGAAGTACTGAACGGATTTTATTCAAGTTTTCGCCAATAGATAGAGTGTCTATCGAGGAACATTTATGTGTATAATTAATACATATATGTTGTACATTAGCTTAGCTATCACGGTTTATGTCAAGTAAGTGGTATAGTTTACATCTTATATATAAAAATGAATGTTTCTTTGTTTGTCCCGTATGCGTTCCTATACCATTCATCCGATTGCGATGAAACTTCGGTGAGTTGTTGTGCGCACGTCCGCGAAGGTTTCTTCCACATCTCCTCCTAAACCACTGTACCGATTTCAACCAAACTTGGCAAAAATATTTTACGCAACGGGAGAACCAACATAGGATAGGTGTTTTTTCGATGGGGTCCTTTTGGGTCTTCCACATCGCCTCCTAAACCACTGGACCGATTTCAACCAAACTTGGCACAAATATTTTACGCAAAGGGAGAACCAACATAGGACAAGTGTTTTTTTCGATACGATCGTTTGGGGGGTCCTTTGGGGTCTTCCACGTCTCCACCTAAACCATTGGACCGATTTCAACCAAACGTGACACAAATATTTTACGCAACGGGAGAACCAACATAGGACAGGTGTTTTTTTCGATACGATCCTCTGGGGGGTCCTTTGCGGTTTTAAAAAACTATTAGATCTGGTTACTATGGCAACCCAATAGAATAGATTCTGTTCTAAATATATTATCGCATTAAATTGAAGACCACGCGAACGAAGTTGTGCGCAACAGCTATTTATTTTTAAGAAGCCTACTTTAATTAAACTTTATTAATTAAACTAACATTTTCATTACGTACAACGTGAAACTCCGTAGCGAAGCACGGGTATTCTGCTAGTCATGTATAAGAGAAAATATATCGTGCGTGGCAGGCAAGCATATCTCAGTTATGTACTGTTTACGTTTCCATTTTATTATTATCACTACCGCAATAAAAAGGCAGGGAAGACACACACACACACACACACACACACACACACACACACACACACACACACACACACACACACACACACACACACACACACACACACACACACACACACACACACACACACACACACACACACACACACACACACACACACACACACACACACACACACACACACACACACACACACACACACACACACACACACACACACACACACACACACACACACACACACACACACACACACACACACACACACACACACACACACACACACACACACACACAATTCGCGTTATTTCTGGCCTCATTCATGTTTATTTTCTTACATTTGCACGGTTTTTAAATGGAAAGTGCCGAACCCATACCAACATAACGCATGCAAGCCGAAAAAGTGTCCAGCGTGGATAGCGATTTGCTTCCTGTGGATCGCTGGGCAGTGTAACTGCACGTGTTTACAGAGGAACGATTCATAGACAGACGTTTCGTCTTTAGGGAATGAACCCTCTGCAAGATGCTGAGGGTCCATGAGTGACTTCGGAGCGCTCCTTCTTTTCCGCGTGTTTGTTCTGTGAAACGTACACTACTACTTAACTTGTAGTAGTTATACAAGTATAACTTGAGCACTACTTAATGGAGATCGATCATTAACTTATACAAGCCATTAATTTTATGCATATTTTTTATATATATATGTACAACGTTATCGGCAACAAAGAAGTATTTTTTGTTAAAATTCCTTCCCGGGATATTTGGCCGTAGTCCAATGTTTTCTACAAAACCAGACGTTTCGGCAATGCCATTGACTTCCATCATCAGTGAAAATCGAGTGCGATAACGTGAGGTGGTATATGTTAGTGACCACAGTACTGTGGTTAAGGCTGAAGCAGTAAGTAGAAAGAAGTAGTTTCTATGGTAATATTTCATTTCGAAAATGATTTTAAAAATAAATCTTAGAATATGGAAGTCATGTATGGTTCTCCATACCGATATTTTACTTCCATGTTCCTTAAGGGAATGGAAGTATGGTGATGGCAAAAAAATCGTGTTCGAGATTATTGCAGAATATGATTGTACTACACTCAAAACATGAAAAAAAGTAATTTTTCGAAAAGTGTGTGTGTGTGTGTGTGTGTGTGTGTGTGTGTCTGTGTGTCTCTAGATTTTTTTTCTATGGCAAACGATAACAGCCGCAAATTCAAACAGAATCAAATAATGTTTTGCATAGTGCCCTGAATTGTGGAGTTCTCAAGACCTTTTGTTTTTGGTGAAGATCGGTTAAGGGAAAGGGGTAGTTTACCAGTATCGTTTTATGTTTTAAAAGGGTATTTTGTATGGCAAACGATAAGAGCCGCAAATTCAAACAGAATCAAATAAGGTTTTGCATACAGCCCTGATTCCGTGAGTAATAAAGGCCTATTATTTTTGGTGAAGATCGTTTAAGGGAAAGGGGTAGTTTACCTGTTACGTTTTTTGCTTTATCAAGGGTATTTTGTATGGCAAACGATAACAGCCGCAAATTCAAACAAAATCATATAATATTTTGCATACTGCCCTGAATTGTATAGTACTCAAGACCTGTTGTTTTTGGTGAAGATTGGTTAAGGGAAAGGGGTAGTTTACCAGCAACGGTTTTTTATCAAGGGTAATTTTTTTCTATGGTAAACGATAACAGCCGCAAATTCAAACAGAATCAAATGATGTTTTGCATACAGCCCTGTATTGTAGAGTTCTCAATACCTATTGGTGTTGGTGAAGATCGGTTAAGGGAAAGGGGTAGTTTACTTGCAACGTTTTATGTTTTAAAAGGGTATTTTCTATGGCAAACGATAAGAGCCGCAAATTCAAACAGAATCAAATACGTTTTTGCATACAGTCCTGTTTTATTGAGTACTAAAGACCTATTGTTTTTGGTGAAGATCGGTTATGGGAAAAGGGTAGTTTACCAAACACGTTTTTTGTTTTATCAAGGGTATTTTATTTGGCAAACGATAACAGCCGCAAATTCAAACAGAATCAAATAATTTTTTGTATACAGCCCTGATTTGTAGAGTACTCGCGACCTATTGTTTTTGGTGAAGATCGGTTGAGGGAAAGGGGTAGTTTACCTGCAACAGTTTTTTTATCAAGGGTAATTTTTTTTGTTTGGCAAACGATAACAGCCGCAAATTCAAACAGAATAAAATAATGTTTCGCATACAGCTCTACATTGTGGAGTTCTCAAGATCTGTTGATTTTGGTAAAGATCGGTTAAGGGAATAGGGTTGTTTACCTGCAACATTTTATGTTTTATCAAGGGTAATTCTTTATTTGACGAACGATAACTGCCGTACATTAAAACAGAATCAACTACTCTTCTACATACCTTTTTGAATTATACAGACCTCAAGGTCTGTTGATTTTGTTGAAGATCGGTTAAGGGAATAGGGTAGTTTACCAGCAACGTTTTAAGTTTTATCAAGGGTGTTTTCTATGGCAAACTATAACAGCCGCAAATTCAAACAGAATCAAATAATTGTTTGCATACAGGCCTGAATTGTAGCGTACCCAAGACCTGTGGTTTTGGTGAAGATCGGTTAAGGGAAAGGGGTAGTTTACCTGCAACGGTTTTTTATCAAGGGTAATTTTTTTCTATAGTAAACGATAACAGCCGCAAATTCAAACAGAATCAAATGATATTTTGCATACAGCCCTGTATTGTAGAGTTCTCAATACCTGTTGGTGTTGGTGAAGATCGGTTAAGGGAAAGGGGTAGTTTACCTGCAACGTTTTATGTTTTAACAAGGGTATTTTCTATGGCAAACGATAACAGCCGCAAATTCAAACAGAACCAAAAGATTATTTGCATACAGCCCTAAAGTGTAGAGTTTTCAAGAAATATTGGTGTTGGTGAAGATCGGTTAAGGGAAAGGGGTAGTTTACCTGCAACGTTTTTTAACAAGGGTATTTTATATGGCATACGATAACAGCCGCAAATTTAAACAGAATCAAATATTATTTTGCATACTGCCCTGATTTATAGAGTACTCAAGACCTGTTGTTTTTGGTGAAGATCGGTTAAGGGGAAGGGGTAGTTTACCAGCAACGTTTTTTTATCAAGCGTATTTTCTATGGCAAACGATAACAGCCGCAAATTCAAACAGAATCAAATAATTTTTTGCATACATCCCTGAATTGTAGAGATCTCAAGGATTTTTGATTTTGGTGAAGATCGGTTAAGGGGAAGGGGTAGTTTACCTGCAACCTTTTACGTTTTAACAACAGTAAAGTACTTGAAAATGCATTTAAACTTTTTCAAACAATGGTAATTGTTAAAAATAAAATAATTTTGTTGCCAGGCAATAAAATTATAATTTTTTCATTTTAATGTATATTATGTATGAGTTAATATACGAGGTGTGTTCATAAAAAGACCAAACTTTTTGAGTAACACATCAATCCGCACAAACAACGCGCCGCTACTTTGCGCGCACCTAGCGATAGTTTTTGACAACAAACTACCACTTATTGTGTTCCGCTATTAGCAGTAGTCTTTGAGGTATATCACATTGAGTGGGGACGTGCACACGCTGGCCGGCGGATTAGTGACAAAGCGATTAAGAAAGACCGCAAGAACAACGTGTACGTATGAAATTTTGCAGCAAAACTAGGTTAAAACTTTTCAGAGGCATTCTGGTTTTCAATTAAGCATACGCGGAAGCCTGCGTGAGGCGAACGATTAGTTTAAGAATTTTTAAAGAGGGAAAAACAACGGTCAGTGCAGATCAAAGCGATATCGAAGATCATGGGAAGAGAGCTCGTGATGTGGTAATTGTAAATCATCGTTTAAATGCCGATACTTTCTGACAGAATCCATTTAAGGTCGTAAAATTAAATTTTGATAGAGAAATTTAAATTTATCTTATCACTGAAAAATTCTTACTGTGTTTGTTGACGACGATCAGAATGAGACCCGTTTTGAAATCGGTCAACAACTGCGTACCAATGCAAATGGTAATGAAAACTTTGGAAGACAATGGAAATAGCTCTGTAAAGATTTTACGAAGTCAGCAGCAAAATTTTATACACACACGTTGTGTTAAGATCTTCATTCTCACTTCGTTATAAATCCGCCGGACGGTGTGTGCCCGTGCCCACTACAGCGCGTGTAGCTCGAAGACTGAAGATCGTGACGGAACAGAGAAAACGGCATTCAGGCGTCAAAACCTGTCGCTAGCAGCACTTAATTCTGCAGCTCGCTCTATGCGCTAGTTGACGTGCTACACAAATAGTTCGGTCTTTTTTTGAACACACTTCGTACATGTATAAAATAATATATCGTTCGTGGCAGGTAAGCATATCTCAGTTATGTAATGTTTACGTTTCCATTTTATTATTATGACTACAGCAATAAAAAGGCAGGGAAGACACACACACACACACACACACACACACACACACACACACACACACACACACACACACACACACACACACACACACACACACACACACACACACACACACACACACACACACACACACACACACACACACACACACACACACACACACACACACACACACACACACACACACACACACACACACACACACACACACACACACACACACACACACACACACACACACACACACACAAAATTCGCGTTATTTCCGGCCTCACTCATGTTTATTTTCTTACATTTGCACGCTTTTTAAATGGAAAGTGCCGAAACTCACACCAACATAACGCGTGCAAGCCGAAAAAATGGACATCAATTTGCTTCCTGTGGATCGCTGGGCAGTGTAACTGCACGTGTTTACAGAGGAACACACATGTAAACGTGTATGTTTACATAGATAGACTTTTCGTCTTTAGGGAATGAACCCTCTGCAAGATGCTGAGGGTCCATGAGTGACTTCGGAGCGCTCCTTCTTTTTCGCGTGTTTGTTCTGTGAAACATACACTGTAGATTCGCAGCTTTACTCTAAGCAACGCTCAATAGGAAATGTTGAAAATTTTAGTTCACGGTGTACCCTCATTCACACTAAACCTGCTCTGATGTTTTAATTACGGACATCATAATATTAAAACTTTGGAAACTTGAGCACTACTTAATGGAGATCAATCATTAACTTATACAAGCCATTAATTTTATGCATATATTTTATATATATGTGTACAACGTTATCGGCAACAAAGAAGTAGTTTTTGTTAAAATTCCTTCCCGGGATATTTGGCCGTAGTCCAATGTTTTCTACAAAACCAGACGTTTCGGCAATGCCGTCGACTTCCATCATCAGTGAAAATCGAGTGCGATAACGTGAGGTGGTATACGTTAGTGACCACAGTACTGTGGTTAAGGCTGAAGCATAAGTAGAAAGAAGTAGTTTCTATGGTAATATTTCATTTCGAAAATGATTTTAAATTTAAATCTTAGAATATGGAAGTCATATATGGTTCTCCATACCGATTTTTATCTAAAGGCCAGGATTTGTAGTTGTTGGTTGTGTAAGTTCTTTAAGTTGGTCATTAAAGTGTTCAAAGTAAAAATTATTTTTACTGAAACCTCTCTATGCTTTTTTAGTATTGATTTTTTTTTTTTTTTTTTTTTTTTTTTGAAAGAGAGGTTACAAGTTATTTAGAACTAGGCGAGAGCCTAGAAAAGCTAAAATTGGGCTGGGTCCAGTATGATGGGACTCGCAAATGAAACACTGAACTTAAGATAACAACAATTTATTGTTCTTGGCCAGTACAACCTATGAGCTTCTAAAGGCCAGATAAATAAGTCTTTTGATCGTTAAATATAATTTCATTAATATGTGCCTTGCCCAAAAGTTGAACAAGGAATAATAACTATTAACAGCACTAAGTATTGAATAATTATCAATAGTTGAACCATCATTGACTAACAAATCGTGGAATGTTACATAAATAACAAATTATAGTTATAAAATAATACAATTATAAAATGGCACATAGTTTCGACCTGCAAGTAATCACCTTTTATAACAAGGCATAAATATACAGAAATATACACAGGCATAATCAATATGACAAGTAACAATTATGTAAAACAACACACACATATAATTAACATCAACAAACGTATATTTAAATAACCCATCACATGTTCACCCTGGTTATCAGCGCATATAATAGTCTTGTTCAACACCCATAACCCCCTTATTCTGACCAAGTGTCCGGCCCCCTTTACTGTTTAATTAATAGGTGACTAAAACCCCCTTCCCAAAACTTCAATTAAAATATCCCAGGAGTGGAGCAGACATGCCCCCAAGTTTTAACAAGATAAGTGTTAACTGAATGTTCTCTGCAAGCCATGCGGCCCGCGCACAAATCCCATGCCGATATTTAATAATCAATTAAATCCCATCAATTACTATAATGAAAAGTAGCATCACAAGGTCAACATGGATGTCCGGTTGCCTAACTGCATTTTATGTTTCTTTTTTACCTTCAAAACAAAATATAGAAAAATAGTGGAATTTGACCACCATGAGTATTCATAACTGACATTGATCAATCTTGTGTAGTCTTATGGTTAACTAATTGTTATAGGGAGCAATTACAATTATGGTTACAAAATTTGCTATGGTAAAATACAATCTGTGACAATGGTAAATTTTAAAGTGTGCAAATTATCTAAACAGTAGAACAGAATTTGTAATACAGAATATAAGTCATAAGAGTATTAAGTCAGCTCACAGTGTACAAAACTTGACTACCGGCAGGGTCAGGCATTGGACGGGATCTAGCAAGATCTGACATAGACAGGCTTGCAGTGGACGTCTCCAACGGGAGTCGACCACGGTTTAAAACCACCCCCAGATCATGAATGAATAATAAAATACGTGTCCACATGGAGCAACATCGTTAACATAACCATCCCAACATGCTTACAACAGAAATAGAATGAGATACAACTCTATCTACCGAACTCCCCTCGACCCGGGCGGTGCGTGACCCCGGCCGAGTTTTCACTCTCAGAACGAGATATACATGATAGTAATTGAGGAGGCGTAAGCCTTACAAAATACAATTAAAATATTCCACCCATTGTCCGTAAATAACTGTCCACACTGGAACGTTTCATGAAAGTCTCACCGAGTACTTCGGCCACAAGGTTTAGGTTAAAAAAAGGTTAAATGTCACCTGGTTTGAAGGGTGTATGTTGAGGGCTCAGTAGTGTGTGTCCAGTCCATCCTTCCGGCTGACATAGCTGACGAAGATTTTAGAATTACATCGTCGGAGGCAGTTGTTCGGCCATCCGTCCAGAGCGGGGCAGATTCCCGGCTACCTCGGAAACCCTGCACAATTATATCTGGGATTACTCATAGGTTCATGAAACACACACACTACCACATTTACCCACTGACATAGCATGGACTGTCCGGTTTATAAACTCGAAAAAATTGCCTAAGTCAAGAATCCCATTGAATGTGGTAAATCACTTCAAAAATAACTTCATTAAATATGTTACTATAGAATATGTCTAAATATAGTCACTCCATAATGATGATAATTTTAATTAACCTTTATGCAAAAGTTTTCATGACGCACTTACAGGAATTGGCAACTTTTAACAAGTTCGTGACATATACAGATATCAGAAAATTACTGACTTACGCCCCATCTTAGTTTAGTTAATTTAGTAGAAGCATTACTGGATTAATATAAAACATAATTATATCCTTAACGTTACAGTGAATTAACCAGGGTTGAGATAAAGCATACATAAAACAATTATAACCTGAAACTCGCCATGCGCTAAGGGTACACTACAATATATATCTCAACGCATCCACTTTAATATTAAATCAAACCAATTTGTTTTTATATATAATTAAAATACCTATTTTAATGGACTTACCGGAGGTCACGTAGCTTTCTACGTATTCATAGAAGAAGCTGGAAGACGAAAACTGTTCAATCTACTCTGCCAGCCGGGGACCAGAATGTGAAGCGCCGAGCGTCGTATTGGAACTGAACTAACTGGCACTTGAAAAACCCGTATGTAACAGCGATAGGGCGCGCGCGAGGCGAGCGGCGGAGGGGTAATTCACAATGACAAAGTCCAATTGACCGTAGCAAAGGACAACTTCTTTCGCGTCGACAAATACGTAATTTCTTTAATAAAGCACAATATAGATATCGGAAGATCGCCGCGTTTTCCAAAACGCGGCACATTACTTATATTTTTATTTCATTGCTTTTAATTTACTATTATATTTTTATGTTTTTTATAGATACATGATAAGCTTAAAATACAACAGAGCGTTCTACTGTATAACAGGACAGTCTACTGAAATTGTTGATTTTACTAACTTGCAGTTCCCTTGTTATTTAAGACTTGTTGGCAGTTGCAATGAGATCTTAATTCCCACCTTCTAACATACCCAACCTGTCATCCTTCATGATTTCATGATCACATAACTATTTAAAGTTTCCCCGAACTGCTTTCCTAGTCTTTAGCCCTCTCCTTTGTGCCCTCCTCCTACCTTGCCGCCTCTCTGACGCCTCCTTGCAGCTTTGGCGACCTGCGTTACTCGTCCCTGTCTTGGCCGCCCTCGTGTTAAACTTATGATGCTTAGTCGCGCGCGCGCACGCAACACTACACTATCTCAAAGGTGCGTCCACCTTCTTCGCTTCGAGCCTGCACTGGCATACGACTCCCCACATCCTTCCATTTGGCTGAAGGGGCTTGCCTCAGATCAGCTCAAGACTTGTCCTCTGGACATGTCTAAAATAGCGCGAAAAAAGCAATGAGAATATGTGACCACATGCAGTGATAAAAAATGTATAGCCTGTGAATCAGTATTGATATTAGAAATAGAAAGATTTCACCCATTTTAAAGTATAAATTTACATTGTCATTATCATTATTATCTTCACCATGAAATAAATCAAAAATGGTTTGTTTCGATCCCAAGCTAAGCTAGAGCTAGTTACTAGAACGGTTCTTTGGACGCGCCCCATATCTTACCGTCCTTTCGGCTTATAATTTGTTTCGGCTTTCGATAGTAGTTTAGGTATGCGGTAGTCATAAATTTGATTAAGATGTTCCAACCACTTTAGCCGATAGTGGGCAATCCTGTCGCGTATACTCACAATACTCAGTTCCTGCTGTACACTAACATTTCGTTTGTGATCTAGAAGAATACTTGCAGAATGTGCCTAAGAAAACTCATTTTGTCTGCTCGGATACAATTGGGGTTAGATGTCGTTAAAGTCCCGTTCTTGGACCCGTAGAAAAATGTAGGGAGGGAGTCTAGAACTAGCATAGTCTTGTAGAACTTCAGACGTATTTCTCTACCGCTTGATTTTATAGTTTTCCTGATGATCCCACACATATGGTTGATTTTATGTAGCTCATTCGCGACGTCATTATCTGTACTGTAAGACACAATAGAACCTATATATATTCAAATTACTGACTTGCTCCAGAACAGTACCATTTACAACATTTTTCGATAGTATGGAGTTATCTCCATAAAAACCCATCACCTAGGTCTTCAATGTAGAGGTCTGTAATCTAGAATCATTGCAGATTCGACTCAATGAATAAACAGCCATCTGCAAGAAATCTTCTTTTCGAGTTTGACAGGACAGACTGGTCATCAGGAAACAACAACGTGCAACTGCAGAGTTACCAATCATAAACTGTCCTGGAAGGTTCACCTCCCAGTTGTGTATGGCACTGTTTATATATAAATGAAATACAGAAGGTGATAGTGGACACCCTTGCACAGTTAACTACTAGACACTTGACCACACCCACTAGGGACTGTCAACTGCAGAGTTACCAATCACAAACTGTCCTGGAAGGTTCATCTCCCAGTTGTGTATAGCACTGTCTATATATAAATGAAATACAGAAGGTGATAGTGGACACCCTTGTACAGTTACCTACTAGACACTTGACCAGACCCATTAGGGACAGTGCTCCGTCATATTCTTTTGTTGTCTCAATTACTCAATTAATTTTTTTTGTTTTCTAAAGACTTTGTTGCACTCTAGTTTGTCCGTATGAATTTGACCTACTGAATTAGTTTTATAAGAATAGAAACTTTACAGTTGTACAGTTTACTTGGTAAGAACAAAACAAAGCTTTTCTCTATAAATGCTTGTAAGGAAAGAGCTCATATAAGGTATGAGCAAGATAACAAATAAATTTGAAGAGAAGATAATTTTTGTCGCGCCGTTTTTACCGATTGAAAGTGACAATATAATAATGAAGAGTAGAGTTTATTGCTATAGAAACTGTGTTTTTATTTGTTAGCATTGACAGCTGCTAACTAGACGTTTCCTGCAACTTCACAAGCACTCATTGTTGTCATGATAACAACACAGTTACGTGTTGTACACGGAAACAGAAAATAACCAAATCCATAAATAGTGTTCCGGTTATAAAGTCGGGTTGCCGTATTGATTCTGGTAACAACACGGAAGCTCTAATGATGATTCTGTGTCAGTGAAAGAGACTAAGGGAATGGCGCATAGCGATCAATACGGAGAAATCCGAGGCGATCTGCTTTTCGCGTAAGTCCACTTTTGGATGCCAATCCGTCTCCTTGGATGGGAGACCGATTCTGCGAACCGAGTCGGTAAAGTACCTGGGCGTTTGGTTAGACCGTCGCCTAAACTTCAACGACCACGTGACCGAAACCCTGAACAAGGCTCATGGCGTCAGAGCCAAGATTTTCCCAAGATTTCGTAGAACACCCATGCCTGGCTGTCTGCTTCAAACTAACATTATATCTGCTGTTCCTTAGAACAGTACTTAGTACGCAGCGCCCACTTGGTGGCCTCTCCTGTCGGTCACCAACAGACGTAGGCTGTCAACTTTCCAGAACCAAACCCTTCGATTCCTCTCGGAGACTCCGTGGTTTGTCAGAAATGACGCTATTGACAGTAGACTTTGAGTCCCTAGGCTGAAAGTCTTCGTTTGGTCCTTGGCGACTACTTTGTTTGAAAAGGCCGGCGAATCCAGTTACCTGCATCTACGTCGCCTAAACAGTATGGGCAATTGTAAACTTGTTACTTGAATTAGCAGTCTCTATTTGAAGTTGGCGAATGGACAATGCTCGGCCACCACGCCGCGTCAGGCGCCCTCGGGCGCTGCTAGACGATTTCCCATAATAAAGTTTTCACAAAAACCTCTCTGAACCGTACCCCCCATTTTACTGAGCTCCATGCATCCTGCCTGGACTAGACAGGCACATCGATAGGCTGCGGCTTGTAGGTGCGGCTGGGGTTATACAGCGTCTGTCATACGGAGAGCACAGAACATAACACTCAGTCAGCATCTGCTTTGCCGTCTCGCAAACTCTAAGCTAAAATCGACCTGCATCTGCTTTGTGCTAAAACGCAGAGCGTGGAAAACCGCGAGGAACGGGAGCCATCAGCCCTGTAGTGGCAACCCATCATTACGGACGACTCTCCTCCCGGCGGTTGAGCCTATCGCCCACGTCAGCGCACGTCTAAGCTCCTGCGGGTGCTGCCTTAAGGGAGCCACGGAGACGCGCATCAGGCCTGGCGACTGGCTGGAACAAATCACTCAGATATGTCCCCACGATGTACACGCACATCGTGTATTCGTGGACCGCACCCTAACTCCTTCTGCCAGGCGAACGACCGAGCTCTACTGTTAGAATCTGGCGTTCATCGGGCTGGGGCCTTGACAACGCAAACAAACAACACGAGGCGCCCCGTGCATCTGATGTCTATCTGTCTGTCTGTAAGTGAACGAATTCAAATAAAATCTCATTCGTAGAATTGTTCCTTGGACTGGAATCTATAGTGCAGTGAAATGAAAATATAGTTATCATTGTTAGAGTGTAAGTGTCTACGTAATCATTAACCCCAACATTTTTCTGTGGTCTTATAAGAAAATATCCTCAACGCTGTTTTAACGTCATTTGATCGCAAATTTATTTAACAAACTCGTTGTCTTCAAACCAAAATTTCCATCAAGAGAAAGATTATGACTAACTCTATTCTTGTTGCCTTATATACTCACGTAAAGTGATCTAACCTATTCTAGATTTTGTCCGCATCTATTTCAGTGTTTAAATTTTGTCGCTCGCGCCCACAAATCTGTATGAGCTGAATTTTATTCTAATTAAAAACTATGTAAAATACCTCCTTCTGTAGCCAACCATTCAGGAAATCGGTTTTATTTGTGTGTGTGTGTGTGCGTGTTTTATCGCCGCATACGAGGAGAGTTGTAACATGCACAAGAATGTTTAATCGTGCGTCAATTTAACAGGATGTCGGAATGTGTAATTTTGTTTGGGAGAGTTGGGGCCGCGGACTGACTGTACATTCAACTGCTACTGTCAGGCTCTAAGCGAACTGTGCAACAGATTTCTTGTTATATGTAATGCTGAAGGAGGAAAACAACACACTTAAAATAATGTAGAGAATTAAAAAACTGTAGGCCTATGTGTCACTCTCTCCTCTCTCTCTCTCTCTCTCTCTCTCTCCCTACACGTATGTGTGTGTGTGGGTATGTGTATATATATATATATATTGCAACAGTACACAGGATATGAAATTCATTTAAGTGGAATACTAATGCTATATAACATTTTCTGATGGCCATAGGCATGTTTGACTTTGTTCTTCATTTCTAAAGTAGTCATAAGTTTTGAACCAAGCTGTGTTTTGAAAAGTATTGCGATAGTACAATCATATGCTGTACTGTGCATGTAATAGATTATATAAATATTTAAATTAAATTAATATATATGTAATAAATAAACAGGTCTGAGATTAAAAGCTGAGGTGATGTTAAAAATACGGCATATAGACATGCAGGAACCGACCTGCACGATCACGCGATTACCTCTGGCAGTAAATGGTATGTGTGAGTGAGGCCGGTTCAAGCATGAAAGTTTGCAATCTCACCCTAAATAGGTGTTAAATTATAATTTTTATTTGATTATGAGAAAACCATAAATGGTAGAACAAATTCAAAGACTCCTAAATATGTAGAAAATTAATACACATGTATAGTGAGAAAACGGCGTGAAAAGGACGTGCAGTGCGAATTTAGTGCGATTTTAAGAGCGTAGTAATTACACAAATTATGCGATTACGATGGTAATTACATTGAACATGTGTAATTAAATTATCCATTGTTATAGCACCCTGTAGTGCACAGTAGACATTGCCATTGGCAGAAATGTGCGAAAATATGAAATTGGACGATAGTGGGGGAAGTGAAGCCTCAAGCAATTTCTGACAGGCAGACGTCTGTCCCAACAGGTGCGGTACGATGCTCGAATATAAATAAGGGCACGGAAGAAGCCAAGTTTTTCTTCTCAATCAGTCTTCAGTAGCGGCGGGACGCTATGTCCAGTATAGACGCGAATTTTAAATTTTTTAATTGAACAGTAAAGGCAGATAGACGCTATGTTCATCTAAGTATTAAACATTAACTCTTAGTCTGGTTACGAATACGATTATAGAAAGTACTTGACGATGTCTACACACAAACGTCCGTCACTCAAAACAAGCTACGAGGTTACGTCATGCAGAGCAACATATCACTCTACACTACAGCAATCATGAGGGACGAGTAACTGGAGGACGACAAGTGGAACCGGGGGAACGTGCAGGGAATTCCATCAGAAGAGGACCTACGGATCAACGGAGGACAAGGGTACGATCTACAGAATCGAGGTGACAAATAATCAATTTATAATTTGTAAATAAGAGACTAAAGACATTGAAAAGACACTTTGAAATTTAAAAATAAATAAGAGTTATGTAAAATGTAGATATAGAGATAAGAGAATCTAATTTAAACAATAAATATTTTATTTGATGATTAACAATTAATTTAGTCAATTTAAATTTTATTTAAAGTTTGTAAAGCAGTCAATGATTAAGATGTATGCAATGCATAAAGTAACGTAGTTGGAAGTTATATAAAGAAATGAAAACAAAACTGCAGTAAAGCACACAGTCAGAATGAGCAGTCGAGATTTAAGATAACAAATAAATGTTTAGAATATACCTTTGTTACTATAGAAGATAAGATTTATTTTATGATAAATGTACTGCAACAATTGAACGTTTACGCAAACAATAATGAATATTTATGGCGAAGTAAATGAGATTTTTTAAACACGCTTGTGATTTATGAATAAAATTATGAAAACTCGTTTCAATTCAATCAATGACTACTCTTATTACCATTACACCCAAACCCCATTAATTGGCACACTTTACCAGTAATGTTATACACATTTTGATACAACACAAATAAATTTACATATGTTTGTTCAATTTGTCTTGTTATAAATTGTCTCCCAAAAGCGTGGGGCTACACAATTTAAAATACGTACATTTAAATTGGTAATTTGTACTGTTACAGTATGTTATGTCAAAATGTTCACAATTTTATTCCTTTTATGTCATGTGAAATATTTGTGTGTAAGTGCGCGGGCGCGCGTGTGATTTACATTTTATTTAATAACTTCGAGGAAAATTAACATTTCATTCTGAAACTTGGACAGAGTATTCTCATGGTTATAAGCTACATTTTTCATATACTCATTTCTTCACACCTTTAAATTTTTATATGGTTCTTTTAAATGAAATCAGTCGTCTTTTATTCTCGTTATCTCCTAGAAAGTAATAAAATTTGTAGATTAGATCTAGACAGGCCTTTGCAGAATCAGACAGAGTTTAAGTCAGATTTCAGTCTATCTGTGTTCTCATCTGTGACATTGCTAAAGTCTCAACCAATCAGAGGGTCTAAACATTATTCGAGTCGGTCGCTTACAGCGTACGGATGCTCCAGTTTCTTTTTAGGACTCGTTATAGAAAGACATACTCGCTGCCACGAGTTTTTCGTGAGAAGACAGGTCGTTTTACTGTGGACGTAGAAGTTGGTTCACGGTTTGAGGTCATCGTAACCATTATCATTAGAGAAATCAAATAAAAAAAAATAGATCATTACTCTAGTGCTTTTTTGCGTAAAGTGGAAGGTTTTCCGGGTTAGGGCCAAAATACCTAACGTGGTGTTTTGAGTTAACGCGAGAACACTTCAAGAGACCGGAGTCTGTGTAAGCCCAATACACAAGGTCTATTTAATCACCCATTAAAAAAACCCTGAGCCCTGAGATAATTTTTATCAACAATAACAGTTTGATAGCCGCAACGCGTGTGTGTGTGAAACGTAGAAGTGAACGACGCTGAGGTCAACGAGCAACGAGTCGTCTACAGCCGCTAAATCGCCGGACATCGAAGGTGGTTGTGGAATTCGACAACAAGTAACATAGTTGTAAAGCAAGCAAATAGACTCAATGAATGAAAGACAAATTTTAAATAAACAATTTAATATTACAAAGTAATAAGACAATAGTAAATTTTAATGTTTTAATTTAATAAATTTTCATACCTCCAGATATAGACTCTGTTGTAATAATTTCTATGTTACCTATCTATGCAGTTTAAAATTGTATCGTTGGAATATATGTAAATCGATTATCAGTTATTTTACATTAAAATCGATATAAATTCGATTATTCGTTAATTTTTATATTAATAGAATTGTTTCGATTGTTATTAATTTACTTACAAACCTCTGATGATACTGATATTTTTCAGTGAAACGTGCGTCAGGTGTTAAAAAGAATATACGAAATTATACTACTAACAGAAGAAACAAATTGAATAACAACAGGCAGTTGCAGAAATAAATTTTGATTGGTGACTTACTAAATTTATTGGTTATTTCTTTTTTTATATAAAACATATCTGGATTACATGTAAAATTTATGAATTTTAAAATGTATAAATTTTGAAATATTTGACATTTAGCAAATTAGAAAGAATCTTTGTTTTTTTTTATAAAGTGTTTTTATAATTTTACTTCCTTGTAATTTCTTCTTCTTCTTTGATATCATTGTAATTGCTCTAGCAACAATTACAGTGCTTTTTCTACACCATATATGTAATTTGTTTTTTAAATTAAACTTGACGCCATGTTAGCAACATTACTGCCAGAAAGTGTTTCTACATGTTCTTTTATTTATGCTTAGCTTTCGGTAATATATACACCCCGATAGTGCAACTGCATTCTGTTACACCCCTATATTATAAGTCCATCTATAGTGCAGACTACCGAAGTGTAACCGAAGTGTAGGCAATGACCATAGTGGAGGTACGGTTATTGGGAAAGCACCGAGACCTTTCATCGATTGTAGATTCTCGGTCATTACTAAGCTTAACATACCGCCTAATGTCAAGCACCTTGTGGCTCCCTCTATATTGTTTCTTTCCTTTCCTTTTCTTGGCGTTAGAACCTAGCGTAGGCTTTAGCCTGCTCAATGACTTTCTTTTATTCCGCCCTCTCATTACACATACGTCTGCATCCCCTCACGTTCATACATCTCAAATCATGCTCCACGTCGTCTACCAATCACTTTCTGCGTCTGCCTCTAATTCTTCTTCCTACCGGTCTACAACCTGCAATTCTCTTAGCTATTTTTCTATCATTCATTTGTCTTACGCGGGTCAGCAACTCAAGCCTCCTACTCCTAATAAACTGACTGAACCACTTAGGCGAGTTCATGATCCATTCGAATCCTCCAACAGCAATATTCAGATTGTAGAGGTACAAAGATTTTTCACAAGACTTTTCGTTCAAATATTCTTAGATGTTACTCGTCTGTGCTGGTTAATGTCCAGGCTTCGCATCCGTATTTACTACCGGTCGTATAAGACTTTTGTATACTGTCAGCTCAAGTTGTTTGTTTAACTTCCTGGATCTGAAAATCTATTTATAGGATTAATATCACCTGTTGCCATGTAGCCTACTTTGTTTCATTGCTGCAAGAGTTGTTCTGAGTAATTTGTAAATCTAAATAAGAAAAATGTTGGACATGTTCAATGTATAATTCCAACCGATAGATATGCCTGGTTGTTTGTGACATTTCGTTGAAAGTTCCATGTGTTTGGTCTTGGCGTCATTTATCATTAAACCTATTTTAAGCGCTTCACTATCTGCTGTTAGTAGATTTTCCTTTAGCCCTTTTTCATTTCTGCTGATCATAGCTATGTTATCAGCCTAAGCGCACAGTTGTGTGGTTTTCATGCCGACGTGTCTAGAAAGATCTAGTTTTCGAATGCTGCCTCGAATGGCTGATTGTTTCGAAACAATCATATAACACGCTTTCTATAAATTTACTAAAATTGTATGTAATACTCATTACACACACACACATCTATATATATAAAAGAGAAATACCACTGACTCACTCAATGACTCATCACGAAATCTCCGAAACTATAACACCTAGAAACTTGAAATTTGGCATGTAGGTTCCTTATGTGATGTAGGTATCCGCTAAGAAGGGATTTTTGGAAATTCGACCTCTAAAGGGGGAAAAGGGGGGAAGTTTGCCTGACTAACTGACATAGAATCAACGTAAAGCAAAAACTACTGAATGGATATCAATGAAACTTTGAACATAGCTTCATCATAGGTCTTAGGTGCTCACTAAGAAACGGTTTTAAAAACTTTCGCTCCTAAGGGGCAAACCCCCCCCCCATTTTATGTATGTATGTTCCACATCTTCTCCTAAACCACTGGACCGATTTCAACCAAACGTGGCACAAATATTTTACGCAACGGGAAAACCAACATAGGATAGGTGTTTTTTCGATGGGGTCCTTTGGGGTCTTCCACATCTCCTCCTAAACCACTGGACCGATTTCAACCAAACTTGGCACAAATATTTTACTCAACGGGAGAACCAACATAGGGTAGGTGTTTTTTCGATACGATCCTTCGGGGGGTCCTTTGGGGTCTTCCACATCTCCTCCTAAACCACTGGACCGATTTCAACCAAACTTGGCACAAATATTTTACGCAACGGGAGAACCGACATAGGACAAGTGTTTTTTCGATACGATCCTTTGGGGGGTCCTTTGGGTCTTAAAAACTATTAGATCTGGTTACTATGGCAACCCAACAGAATAGATTCTGGTTACCATAGCATCGGTGGAAGTCTCACGCGTAGGAAATAGCGCGGGAGTCGTCCGACGGGCCTTCCCCGGAGTTCATCCACGGAACCCGTGGAGCCTTAGGTCGGATCCCGCGAAAGACGGCGGGGCCAGAGTCCACGGTTCTTATAAATAAAGATATAGGTTATGATATCAAAGGTGGTGTATGCATCTTAAGAAACTTCTTAATAGTGTGTGAATTCAAAGTTGTTTCAGTTTGAATTTAAAAGTGGATAAGTTAAGATCGAAGTAAGTTATAAGCGAGTATAAAAAACAAAGTTTTGATAGCAAATGTATTCAGATCATAGTGTTCAGACAATATAAATGCACTTGCTTCAGTTTGAATTTAAAAATTGATAAGCTGAAATCTATAGAGGTATTGTATTGTTAGAATAAGTTTAGGAGACACTAATTTAACAAATGCCTTATTTCAACATTAACACAATGAATTATAAAAGACAGTAAATACGCAGCGCGTGCAAGTACTGTAGACATTTTATTGAAAACTAATTTAGCTGTTCGCCCTCTCCCAGAGTTAGAAATCGAGCAGGAGCATCACGCGCAACAGAATTCTTCTCCAGATATAAGAATACAGTTTATGACATGTTCTTAAACAGGTGCGCTACAGAGTATTCCTCCAGTGAGAATGCGAACGTAACAATATAAGGAAGATTATACAATATACAAGTAATATAACGTTAGAACAAGAATAGATGCCTATGAGCCTATGAATAAATTATGAACCCGAGCAACGCTGGGTAAATCGGCTAGATATAGATATCTATATAAGCCAAATACCACTGACTGACTCACTGATCACGATATCTCTGAAACCACTGAATGGATATCAATGAAACTTTGAACGTAGCTTCATCATAGGTCTTAGGTGCTCACTAAGAAACGGTTTTAAAAACTTTCACTCCTGAGGGGCAAAAAACCAAATAATGAAATTTATCGCGGGAATTGCATACTTTGTAAATGAAGTGGTTGACATCTCAGTTTATTGGAAACCCCGAATACATTTAGTTCTGAGTTTTTAATCATTGTTTTAAATTGAAAAACTTCGTTGTTTGCAGGTTCTTATAGTCGAGAAAATTTCGAAGTTCAATTAATTAATAAATGTATGTCCTCTTTTTTCTCGGAAACGGCTCTAACGATTTTCTCGAAATAAATAATAAATAGCTGTTGCTATGAATGTAAATAAACAAACTAAGAGTTGAGAATTTGTACAATCTATCTAATCCTATACTATTAAGCGAGCAATAATTGTACAATTACGTACAACGTGAAACTCCGTAGCGAAGCACGGGTATTTTGCTAGTATATATATATATATATATATATAGACTATTGCATAACCGAAGTACAGACAATTGTGGTACGATTATTGGAAAAGTACCGTAACCTTTCATTGTTTGTAGATTCTCGGTGACTACGAAGCTTAGCATAACGTCTAATGTCGAGTACCTTATGACTCTCTCTGTATTGTTTCCTTATTAACTAAAAACAAACGCCCTATAGAATCGTATGAAGTAGTCGAGACCTGACTTTAATATCATACCAAAATTTACATTTAGATTGGCTATTGTCTGCTGATACCAATGTGCATATAGCGTTTCCGTCAGATAAGAGTACTCTGTAGTTTCTCAGGTAGTCCATTACTACGAGGAGAAATAAATGTAAATATCTCTATCTATTCTGTTCTATTTCTGAAACGATTAAGTCCACAGTCTCTTGTGAATATGAATCCCTTGTTGGTGTTTTGTACAAACGTTTACTGCTTTAGTTCTGATAACTTGGATTATACGATGCAGATTTACAACATACTAAAGATTAATATTGTATTTTGTAGCAGTCGCAGGACTGCTACGTGAAATTTAAGACTAGGTTAATGAACCTAGAGGAAGCGAAAAGTGTGCTGAAGCCTAACAGAGTGACAGGATTTGCAATCAACAGATTTTTGACAAGTAACAAGATTTATTAAATTTCAAGTTGGTGACACAATATTCCAGTATCATGTTGTGCTCTACGTACAGTCATAAATTTATATAGTTTTAAGAAAATAGATATAAGGTATATATATATTGTAACGCAACAGAAATGCTAGCATCCGTGTTACATAAAAACAAGGTTAACAGAATAATAAACAAGTCAATATCTAACCCCATGATAGAACAAAGATCTAATAATTACATTTATAATTATAGATAAAGGTAAATAAGGATGCAAGGTAGTATTAACAGGAATAAACGAACCTGTAAGTTAGATAATAGTTGATGATATATGTTTAGTGAAAAGCAAACAAAAAATGAAACAATAATTTACTTTATAGTAATAGCAAATAAGAATTTTGAGTTAAGAGATATTATTTTGTGACAACAAATATTATGATAAAGTTTATGTTATGTTATACCAAATATGTGTTGAGTTAATGAAAGATAATGAAACAAGATGTATTATTCAATGACTAATGTAGAATGAAGTGTGAAGCAGCTAATTAACGTTAATAGATTTGAATTTTCTTATATGTGATCCATAGGTCAAGATAAAATTGTTATTAGATATGGAAAAAATAATTGTTTATGTAAATGTTAATAGTTAAGATTTGATTATATGTATGAATTTATGTAAAAGGGGCTATAGATGTTTACCAGTTATAAACACAGGTAGATCCGTTTACAATAAAAGGCCTAACAGCCAAAACCACTATATAACCACTCATAAAATAAAGGTTAGGTACATCAAATAATAATAATTAATGAATACGATTTGAAGAGCTAGAAAAAAAACATTAAATTAATAATGATATATAATAAAATTTATACAAATTATGATAATGCCATAATGCCATGATATCGATTAATAACGTTTAATATCGAAAGGGTATTAAATATAAAAAAGAAAAAAAACAGGCTTATATCAAAAAACCAGCAGAATATGTGTAGAAAATAATAAACCAACTATCGGTAAAGTTACATTCCGATAGGATAGCAAATTGATAAGGAATAGACAAAAAATATATGAAATAAACACTATATTCAAAACATGTGGAAGGAAGAAAAATCATGTGTTGCTAGGGACGACAGGAAAAGAGGAAGTTGTTGATTTGACAATAATTGCTTTTGATGATCTGAATGTGATGAGATTAAAAACCCAAGAAATGTCTATTTAATTGGAATATTCTAAATTAGCAGACACTATTATAAAACACAAAATCCTAACGATAGTATTTATGACTCTTACCAGTACAGTTTAACCAAATAAGACTATAGTATGAAATCACAATAGAAAATAAATAACTGGATCCTACAAGGAAGGATTTGAACTGTCCCATATCCGAAGGGAATTGATGATATATTAAACCAAATAGAAAGAATTAACAGTATCACAATTAATAATATACACTACACCAGAAGTTATAACCTTTCAAATACACGGAACAACACTAATTGCTTCAACCGAGAGAAGAACGTATTTGGATCCTGGAGTTGCAGAAGAAGCATCAATCGGGCTGTAAATCAATCCAGAGAGCTGTATTTCCGAAGTGGACAGGACAAGAATTCCATTTTATTAAACCGAAGAAAGAATATCGTACGGCATAATTGTCCAGAACAGTAAATTTATCAATCAACCGCCTACACGATTTGCTTCGTTCTAGTCTGGTAAATTTATGATTATTATATCAATCATACTAACTACACAACACTTCAAATTTGTAAATCTTGCATTCTTATCTATGTATTTTTAATCTTCCCCACAGTTACAAGAACCTTCACACCCTGAATTAAATTAATTACAAATTAAAACACACTATATAACTGAATTTAAATAAAGGATCGGAATAATCAACAATCGATTCACGCAATCTATAGCCCAAGCATATGTTAGTTAGAACATATCTTATTCAATGTTAAAGAAGTAAACAAATAAAGAACCTTTATATAATTGCAAAATATTGTCATTTGGAGTATGATTTAATGAGTTGGGAATAAACAAGTAACTGAATAAGTATAGTATAATTGGTTAACATAAACAGTGAAATAACCTATAAGTTTCGTTGAGCCGATACTACAGCGCTTATAGCGGAATTATCTGACACCAAAGAGAGAGCGTAAAAATACAAAATTAGACATAATTCTCTTCAAGGTATAATAGGGTTGAACGAAATTACAGAATAACGCATTAATTATTTAAGTTTCAAGTACACTAACACTGTTATTTTTTAGAGAGTTAAGTTAATAGTAATTAATTACATCAATATATCCCATAACTCCAAATATCTCAGATATTTAAATAATTAAGTAAATTAAACGACCTGAGAGAGTAAAGACAGGGGACATACCCGTTCATAGCAACGAATAGGCTTACATTGCGTGAAAATAACGAGACGCTCGTACTCGTCCCATTACAAATTAACGAACTCAACAGTGGGGACTTGAACCGTACGTACTCGTCACGACACAAATTGACGCTCATAACGTGGGACCTAATTAGGTGACGCGAGAGAGTAGTAACAAATTGACGCCGGCAACGTTGGGGCGGAAAGAACGAGAATCCCGCGACCGTAAGAGCCGAGCGTGGAGTAACAAATTGACGAACCCAACAGTGGGGTTTAAACCGTACGTACCCGTCTAGTAACAATATATTGATTTCCCGACTAACATACCCTATGAGGGAGAACAACGCGAACATCCATACAGTTGAAATAACGGACCACACCAAGTTAACCCCACCACTTATTAAAAATACGAATAACCCTTCACACTAGTTATGATAAATAATGGTAGCACAGGTAAGGCTCCCAATAGTTTAAGTAAGGATACCATGCTCTAGCAAAACAATTTAACTGCCCCCTCATGGTGTATGTCAGACCAGTTACAAAGTAGCCAGTTACGATTGTTTAACAAACTCGAGTTCTTGTGACCTTGAGATATTTTCAGTTCTTAATACAGATGTTTAATGTTGAACACAAGTCTATGGAGTTGATGTAGATTGAAGAGTGATAAATGGAACGTTCCCACCTGTAATTCTGTAGAGACGACCTCAAGTGGAAGCATGATGAACTGTGTACGAGCAGAGTTGCAAAATTTGTCCCTGGACTACGGTGAATGTCTACTGGAACTCGTTCCTGGGATTTCTGGGTCCTTCGGTGTTTTATGCTCGTTCAGCATTCCTCGGTCTGACGGCTTCGGGGAGCATATACTGTGGCACTGCTCTGCTGGTAGTCACCGATTTTGGCGTGACTGCCGCTCTTTTCCCTTTCTCCTGGCTGGTGCGGGGACCCTATAACATTATTAAAATAATATAATTAAGTGCACACGCCTGAACATCTTTAAAAGATTACAGCCGGATATAAAGAAAACCAACACACATCCTAGGCCGTCAGACCAGCGGAAATGTCCGATCGAAGGCTGGCAGAGAAATGAAGTCAACACAAGGGTTTGTTGGTCGCACCTGCGCGCATAAAACAAACCTGTCCCAATTTGCCAAAAATAAGTCTTCGGTTAACCTAATTGCGAACAAGCCCACAGCTGACTACCGCGACGCTCACTAAATCGCGTCGCCGCACCTTTCACAATGGCATTGGCAGGCACTGCTGCCAACTGCGTTGGTAGCACTGAACAACTCTAACCGCGCCGGGAAATTGAAAACCCGGCACAATTTGACTGTTACGTCTTCTAGCGTCTAATTTTGTTGAGGAATTTGTACAATAATTTGTTACTACCAATGACGTAGTAATCAATTTCACATTTTTAATTGCAGTTATTCGGCACCATCACCGCGTATGTCGTTGTTGTCGTATCCAAACAATGATGCATCTTGTTGGTGGTGTAATGCAATCCACACATGACGTATCGTATCGGGTTGGTAGTGTAATCTTCCGAGGTTTGTTTTTGTTGTCACGCCTCCACCAACAAAACTAATTCAGTACTCAGCCGGTCGACCTTTTTTTTGCTCAGTCAGCGACTGGGGTCCAAGCTTGCAATTGGGTGAGCAAAGTCAGGAACCCAATTTTCTTCAAATCTGCCCTTTGTGGTGAGAACGTGACACACCAAGCTTTATCGTTCGCTGATGTAACCTGCACATAGTTATAGAGACGGAGGCTGACACTTCGTGAGGTACCCAAGAAATACGTATCTACGACAGAGCTCCGCACGACATCGTCGGCGACATCATGCTTCCAGAGGACATGCCCTTTTGTTCTTTCAAGTAAATTGATTAATTATTAAAAAAGGTAAATCACACCTGAAACTCCAAGTTTGTAACACTGAAGATATAAAAGAATATGAACCAAGTTTATTCGTTTATGTGACACAACAAACTTTTGTTATAATTAATGAGCTCATAGTAGCATGTATGTAATAGCTATTAACATTTTGTAAACTGACATTGATTGATGCACCGACATTAATTTTAGTCCGCTGGCTGGCTTAATTTTTTTACACATAAAGAGGCAAATCTTTTACTGAAGCATGGTACTGATCATTTTCTATTATGCCTTATTTATTGCATTCAATGTAACATTACACTTATTGGTGTCGAAATATTTTTCGTGTTACAAAATGTACGTCTGTTTGGGCTCAGCGGCTCATCATACAATTTAATACACTTTGCACGTAACACCATTAAATATGGAAGTATGATTTTAATGTACCTTGGGGGACTCGGTAAGCCCTACGTTGGAAAATTACACAAGTTTAGGTATATTTTTAGCTGAACTCTGACGTGGTAGTGTCTTGAAATTTTTTTAGGTGTTTTATGTATAGTGTTACGACGGTCTCACGGATCGTCGTATGGTACACTGGAAACAAAATACAGAGACCAATGAAGTCACTAATTACCAGCTTTAATGAATCACTATTAATTGTTTGTAATGAAATCGAACAATAATTGAAGTTAGATTTAATACAAGCAATAATAATAATGACAAGTAATAGAGTTCCACACTAATTATAACACAGTAAACACTTTTCAGTTTTCTTCAACTACCACTCGATCCGCACTAAGAAATCGCTCAACGTAACTGACTGACAAAGCCAGCTGCTGTGGTTTATATAGGTAGCGCAGGTGTTCGAGAATAACTTTCCATCCTTACAGCAGCGTGCCAACATAATGCCTATTTCAAGTGCTCTTGAACATTGTGGAAGGTACTTTAACATTACGTGAGTGGACGGCCCTGATACAGACGAGGCACGCTGGGCTAGTCGAGAAGCGTGTAGAACGACACTCTCCACTTTCCTAGAGCAGTGGTTCCCAAACTTTTCAGTCCGTGGACCCCCCAAAAAAATTAAAAATATCATGTACCCGTCTGAGTTATGAAGTAAAACAAACAGTAAATATGATACAAACTCCTATATTTTAATTAAAATATATTAAAATTCTCTTAACTTGCAAAGGTATAATATTAGTGATATCAAACAATGTTTAGTGTAAACAATGAAGCAGCTTTTGAACAATTAGCTCTGCAATATTAGGCTTAGTGTCTGATAATTTCAATATTAAGTCACTCTCGACATCAAGTTTATTTCTTAACTTTGCCAACCACATCTCTATCTTTCCAGCCATACGTGTCGAAATCCATCTACTTAGACGTAAAGCCAGCTACACGGAAAAACGTTATGCTTAGATACAGTGCTTATACGCGAGATACAGTGCTTGTACGTAGACTAAAACAGCGTGATCAGTTCTGCGTTGATGCGGCGCTCTAGTCAGTTCGGCTGACAAACAGATCTGGTAGACTACATGATTTAAAGACATTACTAAACCTATTAGTTTGAAATTACTTTTACAATTACAGTTAGTTTGAAAAAAAAATTCTGAAATTTTCTACTAGTTATTTTAAGATTAAAATTTAGATTTAAAACTATAAAAAAATCGGAGAAATTACGGCATATTGTATTTTTTCTTAAAAGTATCAGCGGACCCTACTTTAGGAACACTGGTCTAGCGTGTTCCATAATTCCATAACAATATGTTTCATGTCCACCAAACCATAATTAATTAATTTCCGTGCCCATAACAACTTTTATTTTTATTTTATAAACTTTTTTTCAAGAAGAAGTGATAAAAATTTATTTTTACAGCACTCAAAGTATACACTTTAGTTCTACAATTCTGCTTCGGTAGGTAGAGGTGAGTGGCTAACATTACTCCTGACAATTTCAATATTCTTCGTATATCAAGATCTGAGATATGTGTACCTAAGTGTTAAAAAATATGATTTCTAAAGAAACAAGTTTAAAGTATATTAGTGAGAATTAACAAAACTCAAATTCATGACTAAACACTATTATTCACGAAGAAATAAAACTTACATATAGCCATTACTAAATTTAGAGCTGCCAGCATGAAGTACAAAATATCCCCTTTTACATAGTGAAAGTCACATCATTTTAAGTTTAGCCATTTATAAAATATGTACAAATGAAGGAGATGGTGTACCAAATTATAATGGTTTTATTATATGCTGACTAACTTTAGATTTGTTGTTAAAATCGTGATACCGGGCTATTTGGCCGTGGTGCAGTGTTAAAATCTCTAGCAAACGTTTCGACCGTGGCCTTGATGGGCCATCATCAATGCAAACTATCAGTGCAATCATCAGTACTGTGGTCTCTAACGTGTGACACCTTACGTTATTGCAAGCTCATAGTTTGCACGATGATGGCCGTCGATGGCGCGGCCAAACAAACGTTTGCTAGAGATTTTAGCGCAGGGCCACGGTCAAACAGCCCGGTATCACAATTTAACGACATCGACTCCAGCCGTGAAAGCCTTCGAAGTAATGTACTTCAGATTATTCATAAAATGTGTTTCTGAGGTTACTTATATCATAAGTTATATACCATTAAGAAAAGCTTAATGTTTAATAAAATCACTTTGGTAAAGTGAAAATTTTTAACTTTTTGCCTTTTGAATACCCCTTAATATTTTTAACACTTTCCGATTATAATTTAACTTTTCATAAAATTTTGAATCTATCCTCCTTCCGTTTTGGCAATTCACTGCTATCTATTTTGTAAAGATAATTAAGCAGTGTAAGACACACCAGTAATAGTTTGACAAGGTAGTATCGACAATTTTGACAATCCAACAACCAAAGGGAAAAGAAAGTAGTACAGGTAGTTTTCTCAACCATCAGGTTCCTTGATCAAGTGCATAAACCGGCCGAACATCATAAACTGCTTATCGGTGTCACACACATCATAAATTACAACGTTCGAAACAAACACAGATGGAGAAGAAAAGATGATGAAGAAGAAGAAGAAGAAGAAGAAGAAGAAGAAGAAGAAGAAGAAGAAGAAGAAGAAGAAGAAGAAGAAGAAGAAGAAGAAGAAGAAGAAGAAGAAGAAGAAGAAGAAGACTAAGGAACAGAAGAAGAATTTTTGTGTTTCAATATCTGCTAATTGATGTTTGTTTTTGAATTATTACATTTGTTGAAGCTTATGTATTACAATTATTCAGTAATCAATTTTTGAATGGAGGTCAAATGCTACACATAATATTTAAATGTTTAATATGTTTAATAGTTTTATATACTATTACAATATTTACTATAAATTTTATAACAGTGTTACTATAAAAATTATGTTTTTATAAAGGTCATCTGTGGCATAGAGATATTCTTAACCTCGCGGTTTCGTTTCGTTTCGTACTTGCATGGCGATCGGCACATGCACAGAATCAAGTATTGAGCACCAATAACTGTGACTTTGTACTCGTAGTACTCGTTTATTCGTTAGTTTCCTGGGGGGGGGGGGTTCCGCGACTGACAACCGCGAGGCCACGAGTAATCGGAAAGGGTATTTTAACTTTTCATTTACTGTTATATCCGTATACAGTAACCGCATTACATTACACACATACTGTTATATCCGTTCTACAAAAATAATCGTTCCAAAATACCTGTTATAGCTATATCGGCCCACCTCTAGTCGTCATATCAGACTTTTCAATTTATCTTAAACTTTCCGGATTTTAACTAGAGATTTTAAAGAGAAAGAAAGAGAGAGAGAGAGAGAGACAGACAGACAGACAGACAGAGACGGAGACAGTAGATAGACAGATAGACAGTGGAAAATGTACCATTGTGAAAACCAGTTCACTTGCAGATGTAGAGAAGCAAGCAACTTTCAGTATCAGGCCCCATGGGATACGTTGAACATTGTGAAGTTAGCTGGCCGAGTAACTGTAGACTAGGAACGGAAACACATACGTTTTCCTGAGAAACTGTACACTTCACTGAGGATGCTTTCTAATCAACTGTTTAAAGTTTTCCATTGTGGGTTAAATACATAAGTTTACTGTTAATGGTTAAACTGCATTTTTCCTTTACTTTTTAAGAAAATTTTGTATTAACTAAATTTAATTGTAAGATAACACAACGACAATCCTTAATTAATCACAACGACTAATCTTAATAATACTGTTACGACGGTCTACTGATCGTCGTATGGTGCAGAGGAAAACAAAATACAAGACACCAATTAAGTCGCTAATCACCAGATTTAATTATTACAATTAAACAGTTTGTAATCTACAAGATAGTCTATTACAACAAATCAAATAAAAATTGATCATACGCAATAAAAGAAGTCAACTAATATAGTACCGCGCAATTATAAAACACATAACACTTCGCCACAATACTTCGAACCGCACTGTAATAAATCGCAACTCAATCTAAACTAAGCATCGCTGAAGTCTTGTATTTATATCGCGCTGAGACGCCAGAATATTCCATGATAGGCGTCTACTAGAAAACACTAGAGCGTTATTGATTGCGGCCTTGAACACAGCTCGCGCGGACCGGTATCGTCTGGAAAAGTCTCGTTGCGGACGTGTGACAAGTGTCACGTAATTGTCCTTCATCTCAAAGAAGCAGCAATATGTACGCGCACACACATTACAGTTGGGCTCCGCTGGAATAGCCGAGAAACACGTAGCGTTTTCTGTAATGTAACAATATATTATAACACATATATAATTGCATCCTGTATTATTGTATTACTTAACCAATTGATATATTTCATATTACATAAGATAACATTTGAATTGTGAAGAGTTGCCTGTTGCAAATCAAAGTGACATTAATTCATTTATTTATAGATATTTTCTTAAGTTATTTATTAACTGATATTTCTATTAACATATTATCACATGAAATTAATTAAGCGTACACGGTAATTCAAAGAAATGGAAAAATAAAAAAATTAAATATTGTTATAGAAAAAATTATTTTAATAAATTTACTTACGTCATAAAATAGTAATACACATAAAATTTATGAATGCATAGAGTAAATTCATTTCTTGAAGATGACATCTTGCAGGTGTGCTCTCAAGGCAGAGTACCAGAAAAAAAGTGCATAGGGGACAACAGGAGAAAAACGGTCAGTGGGGAAAACGGAATTTAGGAAGAAGAAGAAGAAGAAGAAGAAGAAGAAGAAGAAGAAGAAAAGAAGAAGAAAAGAAAAAGAAGAAGAAGAAGAAGAAGAAGAAGAAGAAGAAGAAGAAGAGAAGAACACATTTTTGCATGTAGTCAAACGTGCCCTCGTAAAAACGCGGTCACAGGTTGCAATATGTTCATTTTGATTGAAGTTGAGTCAACATTGAAAGGGTACTTGCGGGAGGGGGGTTGCTTTCCGGCGCTTACAGGTCACAAAGTACACGTTTTGCCATTGGATGGGACAAAATAATAAACTAACGTAAAAAGTAAGGCTATAAAGTAACGAGAACAGGTAAAAATGACATAGAAATAGAGAAACTGGAAAGAGTTAATATTAGAAAAGCAAATCACAGTCAACTCGACATTCTTCCCTACTTTATAATAGTAAGTGTATACAAAACACTGGCAGTTTACAAGTAAAAATGTTTATGAAATCAAGTTTGAAATTCGAGAACGTGTTTTGTTTTGTCAGTCGAGATTAACACTTGCAACATGAATTAACAACAACACACAAAGGTATTGCCGTAATAACACCAAAAGTGAGACTTAACGCTTTGTGCATTGCGTCAAAAACATCCGGTTATGTACGTAATTAGCGTTTGATAATGTTGATAAAGTAAGAGGAGATTACTTTTCTCTTGTGTTAAATGTTTATGAAGTTTTATTTTCCTCGACTATGGAACACGTCAAGCGAAAGCTTACTGCTTAGCGACAAAGAAACGATCATGTAAAAGCATTTTACATATTTCTTTTACAGACACGCAAAACATAGTCGTCTACAGCTGATACTTTTGCTTCTCCCAACGATTGTCTCTATTTTCCGTGTCAGAATTGCTGTGTCCCCGGGCTATTAGGCAGTGTCCCCTCCTACCGCTAAGAACAGACGTTTTGGTCTGTCCTCTAAAGGCCGCCTTCAATGTGAGAACGATTCGGTGACACGTGCAATTTTTGGGTACATATAGTAAATTTATTTCTTGAAGATGACATCTTGCAGGTAGGCTCCCAAGACAGAGTCTCAAAAAAGTGTATAAGGGCCAATCACGAGAAACTCTGACTTGTTCTATAACAACGAATCTACATGCTGTCCTCTTCCTTGGGCAACCAATGCTCCTCTTGGTATTTGGTTGGCTTCTATTTCTCGCTGTGGCCATCCATATCAAGGCTATCAGTTGCTTCTTTAAGCCATCCATATTTTTCCAGTGGCTAGGTGGCTAACCTTGTCCACCAACCCTCCACCTTTATCCGAACTTGGGATCAGCAGTGGTATCCATTGTGCTACACAATCCACACATTTTCATTTACCACAGGCGGAGTAAATAAATTAATATTTCTATTAATTTTTCCGGTGAAGGGTTTCTTAGGATCGGTCATAAAATATAACACAAATTTTAAATTATTTGTGTGTTTGGCGTCAGAAACAATTGTTCTTATGATGACAATAGAAACGTCGATACAAATAAGTTAAAATTTGTGTTATATTTTTTGTCCGATCCTCTCAAACCCTTAACCGGAAAAATTCATTGATTGACGATCACTATGAATTTAAGGATTTCTAGTAATGAATATTTCTTTTAACAGTAAATACTTATGCAAGTAAAATTTATTGTATTTTCACCTCATGATTCTTTTCACAGAAGTTATTTTGCATTTTCATAAGTTTTTGTATGAATTGATTGTTTCGATTATAACAAAAATTAACAGATAATCGATTTATTTCGATTTAAAATTTCGATTGTTGTAGTGTTTATTTACGTAGTCAGCTTTTTATTAAATATTTAATGTTTTATTTTTATTATTTAAATAAAAGTGTAGTTTTAAATAAATGTTTTTTTTCTATTTGAATTTGTTCTTTAATTAGTAAATTGTTATTAATATTGTGTTTTTAAGTATTGAGATTTTTAATAAGCATTTTCATTTCTATTATTAGATATTTCTATTTAGCATTAATATTTTGACTGGAAGATACATCAGTTTCCAAATCAGAGAAAAAACTTGCACTAACGCTTTATACCTTAGGGTAGATGAGTTAAATATTTGATGAAAGATGATTTAAATATACTGTAGTAAAAAAGTTTACTTATTAAGAGTAGTCTGTAAAATATCGATTGCGTATAATACAAACGGTCAGCAGTCGACATCGAGGTACAGCCTATATATTATTAATGGGGTTGCCGCCCTTGTAAACAGAAATCTAATCACTGCTCTTACCACTGGGGGATAGTCCCGCGACCAATCAGACTAACTCACCGATGAATGTTTAATACTGGAAACGTTCGAGTATTACTCAAGAGGAAGGAAAGACACGTTCCTACGTCAGCGGACAGTTACGAATTGACTTCTGTGTTCACAATTAATTAGTTATAGACCCGTCACGGGTTAGTTTCTCTTGTTTTATTACAATCACTGATGCTGTAATTACGTTAATTGTTGCCAGTTATACAACGACATATCAACATCTACACCAGAAAGCATTAACAATATTAAGTTTTATAACGTGATTTGTAACATTATAGAATAACATGACTATCAACGTCAAGTGTACACTTATAAAGGCGAATCGTATTGATGCCGGTCTCCCGACGTCAGTTACTGACTTAACGACAGTGAAATCTTCACATTTTACGGAAGACCAAGAAGAAGAAGCGTTTGGATCGAATTGCAGGCGTCCTGATCCTTCCTCGTCCTTGATACTTGTCCGACCATTTTTGAATTTTTCGATCCTTCATATACACTTCACTGTGGTAAAACATTATCATCATATTGCTTTGAAAGTCGTCTATGGATTTCGGCTCCTGATACACTATCATACAACAAAAAGCGAATTACTGTCACGGTGTTCTTTGTTGGGGAAAGTGAGAGAAGGTCAGCCATGTGTATCTTGCAACAATCCACAGGTGATTGACACGACGGGCAGTCTAACAGTTTACAAGCGGAGACGAAGGCATCATCTGTCGGCGTACAAGAGCATTAAGTGGTACTGCCAACCTACAGACGATTATAACGAAATTGCGGATACTTATTGACTTACCCTAGCACATTGTCTTCAGTCTTACGTACAACATTGATGTAGCATTATAATCGAAGACTTTAAAAGAGCTTTAAATGGCTAAGAGTTGAATATAAACAATCCACAGAGAAAATTTTAGTTAATAATGTGTTGATCAATAAACTAATTTGTTAATAAAATTAGGAGTAAGGTGTTTTCAATAACAGACATAACATTAATGACATAAAATTATAGTAACACATTATATTATATTAAATAACATGATAACGTAAATTTGAATTTGAATGTCTGTAACCATATTGTGTTTGTTTGTTTTTCCTTTAATGTAACTTTAACCATTACCTCCACTGCATCTGAAACGTATTTGTGACAGTGAATCCGTCTTTCTCATATATTTTAATTAGTATAAATAGAATAAGGAACAGTTTTATACAATTTTGTGCAGGAATTGACAATATCTAACCTGTCGAGAGGGACACCTGCTGTGGTAGCGTAAGTTACAGCGTGTGTGTGTTTGTGTGTGTGAGCACGCTACAACATGAAAATATGGGGTGATGCGAACGACTTATTGTTTTGTCTGTAATCATGTCTTAACAGGATTATAATAAACTAATTACTTGTGTTAAACCTGTAAGCAAAGACTTACGCCAATTATAAAAACACCATTGCATTAAGGAATTCTTAAAAAATGCAGTGAAATATAAAATTTTGCAGAAATTTGCAATATTAAAGACGCTTAACAATATTAATGTTAATTACGGGTGAAAATAAAGAGTAATTAACATGTGTGTTATATGTGCGTGAACAGCAAAAAATTACGCCAACAATGATATCGCGCATGCTACAAATGTGTTTACGAAATCGCTAAAATGAACAAAAAAGTGATTCGTAATTAAAAGGACGCTTTGCATGAAAGTTACAATTTCTAACATGTCAAGAGCAATCCTGGACATGTCAGATTGAGTCCAGTATAAAGACGACCGACAATTTTGGGGCATTCTCAGACTCAAGAAATCTACAGACGACGTTACGCTGCCCGTTGCGGATCCACACACACACACACACACACACACACACACACACACACACACACACACACACACACACACACACACACACACACACACACACACACACACACACACACACACACACACACACACACACACACACACACACACACACACACACACACACACACACACACACACACACACACACACACACACACACACACACACACACACACACACACACACACACACACACACACACACACACACACACACACACACACACACACACACACACACACACACACACACACACACACACACACACACACACACACACACACACACACACACACGCGCACGCGCACACACACACACACACACACACACACACACACACACACACAACGGTAACGGCAGCAGTATGCAGGTGATGACTAAATATTTATAATTTTGATGTGAAAAGAACTTTCAGAAAGACAATTTTACATGAACAGTAAGACTTAAACATTTTAAATGTATATAATAGTTAAAGTCAATAATTTAATTTTATAAGAAAATTTGAAAGTTACTAAATCTTTTGTTATATGTTAAAATTTTGGGTGTGTCAATAGAGTTAAATAATAGTTTGAAAGTAAATGTAATTAGTATTAGTTTATTTTGCCTATAGCAACTAGTAATTTTATGCTTAAGTTTAATATTATTATTATTATTTTTTTTTTTAAATGAGTTGCTATTAGCATTTGAAGATTTAAAAATTTGTCAAACACACAAAAAATGAAAGAATTTAGATGACTTATTTAACATGTGTGTTTAGTGAATAAGAGTATATGATTGTTTATTTTTTAGATGTTATGAATAGCCTAATCTGTGTGAAACGTATAAAAGTGGATATTTGATCTATCTAATGTTTGAATTTTTTAATATTGGAATATTTTTCTATTAATGAATAAATCTTAGGATGATAATTTTTAAATCGTTTTAATGGTTTTAAACAATTATTTCATGTCAACATCTCACTCCTCTTTAAAATGTATTTAATTATTGTGCAACTACATATACTTGACGCAACGAGAAACAAAAATCCTGCGACCTGGCCGGTGTACTACACTTAATAGTTGCGTTGAGTACATGGTTCTGTATTTGTGTGAATTTATGAAATAATCGTAACGTTGCAATATATATCTATATCACTATTGACTCGGATCACTAAATTTTTTATTGGTAAAAATGTTAAACTTTTACCTTGTAGCCTGAACTAGTTTTCGTTTATTACAAACTTCATCAGAGGGTGTCGTATTCTACATACGCCAGACAGGACGTAGCTTCAAACAGAGATACGTTAAACACCTAAAGGCACTACACTTCACCACCAAATCCATCTTTGCGAACTACCTCAATGAAGTAAACCACACATACACAAACATAAACAGCAACATGGAAATTATACACGTACACTCAAAAGGCCAAAAACTATTCACTCTTGAACAACTAGAAATATACACACACGCAAAACACATAAAAACAACATCCTAAACGAACAGACACAATTCAAGTTACACTATTTGAACATCACACACACACACACACACACACACACACACACACACACACACACACACACACACACACACACACACACACACACACACACACACACACACACACACACACACACACACACACACACACACACACACACACACACACACACACACACACACACACACACACACACACACACACACACACACACACACACACACACACACACACACACACACACACACACACACACACACACACACACACACACACACACACACACATCGATCTTTCGAAACGACGGCGCCGTATCACCAAGAACAAGACAGACAGCGCTCCCAGCGGCAGCCTCTAATGAAGCTTGTAATAAGCGAAAACTAGTTCAGGCTACAACGTAAAAGTTTAACAGGTTTACCAATAAAAAAATTAGTGATCCGAGTCAGTAGTGATATATTTATAACTAGTTTAGCATTTAGTACGCACGCAACAAAAAGTAAGAAGAAAAACAAGAAGACAAGAAAGAAGAAGAAACAACTGGAGAGGAAGTTGAAAGAAGAAGGAAGAAGGATATTTGTTACTTGTAGTTAAGGAGACAAAGGACTTTGTCCTGATGAATGCTTTGCGAAACTCCTTACTTTAAACTTAATCAACCCATTGTGTTTCGTAGGCTTACATTGGCAGAGTCGATGTTGTTAAAATTCCTTCCCGGGCTGTTTGGCCGTGGTTCAGTATTTTTTGCAAAACCAAACGTTTTGGCAATGCCATCGACTGGCATCTTCAGTAAAATCGAGTACGCTAACGTGATGTGGTATACGTTAGTTATTGTAGTTACGTTAGCGCACTCGATTTTCACTGAAGTCGGCAGTCGATGGCACTGCCAAAACTTTTGGTTTTGTAGAAAACATTGGACCACGGCAAAACAGCCCGGGAAGGAATTTTAACAACAATAATAAACCCATTGTTCAAACGACTGTAACATCACGACAAAACGCTGGTTTTGAAGAATTCCTGTACACAGTTAACTGTAAAGAATGGTTAACATTTTTACAACAATATATTAAATTTAATATCAACGTGAAAGACGTGTTTTAATTTATTTAACAAGTAAACTGTATACAAATAACTGGAAAGTAAACAAAAGACACAACAAGAGTTCTCAATTCCAGTACATTATCATCTATTCTTTATGTCTCTTTTCAGCTGAGAGCACAGGCAAATCAGATGTTTGTAAAGAAACGCATACATATTGAAATACACACACAGAATACATTGTATGATTCACGATTGCAAGCAGTGTGCGGTGTTCATCCTGTTCATCCTTTGTTGCAGTTTCATTCATAGTATAACAGTGCACTGAATGTTGTTTGCAAGCGTCTGTAAATTTAATATAATAATGTTTTGTGTATAGCTCGTGTTTGGTACAAATATTTCTAGATCGTGTAAGACAGCTATTATTGGAATCAAGTTTTAAAAAGTAACTATTTAGGCTGTGAGCTTTCATCTTGTTATTTGAATTAACAGTCTCTGTAATTTCAACTTTGTCGTATTTACTTGCTGAACTGCTACTTGTCATGTTCCGGATGAAGCCGTTTAGTGTTTCCACCATTTTCAAGTGCTAAACCACGAACAAGTCCCAAGTTTCGTAACCAAGTCCTGAGTGTTTTAACTAAATCCGAAGGGTCGTGGTTTAGGGATTGAAAATGGTAAAAGCACTGAAAGGTCTCACCCGGAACATGACATGAAGCAGTTCAGCAAGTAATCTGACGACAAAGTTGGAATGTAAGCTTTCACATAAAATACCAGGAAGATATTAATGGGAAACTTAATAAATTTGACCAGATAACAAAAACTCTTCGATGTGCTATATAAAACACAAGGCAAGGAAAGAGTCCATAATAACATTATACAAGTCCTTAGTAGTTCCTACCTTTATTTTTGACTCAGAAACGTGGACAATGTCTGCTAGACACGTATAAAGAGTTCAGGCTACGAAAATGAAATTTTTGCATTCCATAGCTGGGTACTCAAGATTAGATATAAAAAGAAACATTCAGATAAGAGAGGAACTGAAAGTTGAAGAAGTAAATAGAATCATCAATAAATATAGAGACAGCTGGAAACAACACATTAGCATAATGTGCAGTGACATTCCCCAAGGTAGGCTTATCGTATCAGCCAAAGGGAAGGAGAAGCTTGTGAAGACCCAAGAAGAGATGATCCGACCAGTTTGGAGCCGGAACAGACTACACAGTCTAAGCCGTAAAGAAGAAGAAGAAGAAGAATAAGAAGAAGAAGAAGAAGAAGAAGAAGAAGAAGAAGAAGAAGTAGAAGAAGAAGAAGAAGAAGAAGAAGAAGAAGAAGAAGAAGAAGAAGAAGAAGAAGAAGAAGCTTTTACTACGGCCGTACGGATTGTACAATTATTTAAAACTGCGTTAAGACTAATTCAGACTGTAGGATTGTTTTTCAATGCATTAAGGTCTTTTCATTTGTTATCTGTAGACATGGACTTCTTCTTAAAAGTTTAGTTAGGTAATTTTTGTTTGTTAAAAAAGATTAGATGTAAAAAGAAACAATCAGGTGAGAGAGGAACTAAAAGTTGAAGAAGTAAATAGAATCATCATTAAGTATAGAGAAGGCTGGAAACAACCATCTAGCTGTGTTTGTTATGTTTCAGAAATGACATTATTTTTATAATTAAAATAAACAAAATTGAAATAAACAGTAAGAGGTAAAAGAAGAAGAGGAGGAATAAAACAAAGAAAAAGAATATAAATATAAATATATAAAGCCATATAAATATTTTGTTAATATTAGAGGAATCACGTCATACGTGGTGCCTGTAACATTTCTCAAATTGTATTGTATTCTCCAAGCGTTACAAACCAATTTGCGAAATGCAAGCAGGCAGAAACTGTAAAAAGGTCAAAAGTAAATACTTATTTTTAAAACCTCTGTAACCTTCCTCAGCGCTACGTATATGATATGCGTGTGTAAATATATGTTACAGACTTAAAGTTACATTTGTAAATTCATGACTCATCAGAGCTGGTAATTAGTGATTTTCTTGGTGTCTGTATTTTGTTTCCACTGTACAGTATGACGATCCGTGAGGTGGATAACGATCATTATATTTACATTTTGTTACAGGACAGACTGTGTAGAAAGCTGTGTTTAGCAAAACTTATTTATTTAAAACCGACAAAGCAAAATTATTAGCAATCTTTTAAAATTTAGATCTGTTTATAATCTACACAATTCCACATAACATTCAGCCAGAGTTAGTGTTTTTGTAGTTAAAATCAATTGAAAATGTAACAATAAAAAAACTTACTACAACGTGTATTTAATTTCTTAATTATAATTACAATATGCAACATATATATTTTAAATATCTAGTCTAAAAATAAATATAAATACATATACATAATTTGAATTATTATAGCAGTTAATTTATACGCTAATCATTATACAACTTACTACAACAGAATATAAGAAACTTTTCTCAGATTACCAACCAAACGAGTATCCAAGGAAGTTTTGCGTTTTACGTAACCGTTCATTTTGCTAAGAGGAAGGGTTTCACAATGATGTCAGCGGCTGGTAGTGACGTTCTGAAGATAATGTTATGAGAAATAAAAAGTTTACAAAAAAAAAAACACTTTGACGTAGAAGAAACAAAAAATTTTCTTACAAAAGTGTTGCATAACATTAAGTGGTAGTAGTGATATAAATAGGGAATGATTGACGTAATGCACAGTTTGTTTGCGATTGTTATATTAATGTAATTGTTATAAGGACAGTTGAGCACGGTTACAGTGTTGATCACTTACGAAATCAAACATGATGTGGTAGGGTTTACGAGGTTTGATCAAAATATTCATGAAGTTCATGTTTATTTTTTAAATTGTGCCTTCATTCATCGACATTTGTACTGCCTCCGTCAAAGTAGTCTCAGTCGAATGTAACACAATTAAGCCAGCCGTTCTGCAGTATTCAAAATATACCAAGCATGCACTGTTTGGTACAGCCTTGAGCTCGCTTAGCGATTTTCGTTTTACGTCTTCAAAGGTCTCAAAACGTTTTTTCGTAAAAATTATCACTATTGGGAGGAGAAAAGATCGCGTTGGGACACGCGCGTTGGTTGAATACGGCAGTTGCCATGTCATCATTATGAAGTTTTCTTTGCCTAGACTGGCAAAATTCTTGTTAAGAATCCAGTCGGGTTATCGGGCTGCAAGTTTCATAAATTATTCTTCCGTAAAGCTGACCGTTTTCTACGACTAGCTTTGTACAAAATAGCGTAAAATGTCCGAACAGTATTCTTTATTTACCACTGCGCCTAACGATGAAATTTCGTGGAACACAAAAACATAATCTTGATCTGACAATCACGATATTCAACTCCTTTACGGGAGTGTTTGAAGCTTGAAAACCGCTTGTTTACACACAGTAGATTTGGCAGGAGCCTTCTGAACACGTTTACCAGGGCAGAGCAGTTTATCGCACAGTTTACACAAAATTTAATCCATGTTCTTCAATCTAGCATTGTACAGTGACAAAAAATCGCCTAACACATCTAAAAACGACTTACTCAATTACCTATGAAGTCTGAAATATGCATCAAATAAGGTTAAATTTTTAGATGGTTATCACTGTCACATGTGTACTATCACGTAAAAAACTTTTTAAAGTTTTTTAATCGCACATTTGTAGCGGTAGAAACGGCAAAATTACACGAACTTTTTGATCATAACTTGTAGGCTTTAGGTCTCCTTAGGTCGGCCGCACACTGGAGCGTCATTTTGTTTCGCCACAGAACCGTTTTGGCGTATCGTGTTGCAAATCGTTACTACGGTGGAGAGTCTTCATATATTGGTATATAAGCCATTTCTCGTTAGTTGATTTTTACCTATAAAAGTGTTTGGTTTGTGAGTTCGTGATAGACGTTATTTTGTATCCATTTCAGTTTAAACTACACCTACACTTGTTTCCAATTTACACTCAGTGGCAATTAATAATAATAATAATAATAATAATAATAATAATAATAATAATAATAATAATAATAATAATAATAATAATACATACGTACATACATACATACACACATACAGAACAATATACGAGAATCAGAACAAAAGGACAGTGCATGTGCTTTCTACGGCATGACCAAATAAGTGTAATATAATCTCCCTTCCTTGAGTGGTTATAATACAAAACATATGAAGTTCAAAATGTCGCAAGCTGTTTCGTTGTGAGACATAAATTGAAGGAGCTTCGTCTTTGGTCGCGAGGGCCCTCGCGACACCTCTAGACAATGTCGCAGCCAGTGTGTGGCGCTTTATAGATCCTTATGGCATTAGAGTCGTCTGGGACGCTTTGCGTCAGAATGCGCCCAAACTGTTCGGCTGCGAAACAAAATGTCGCTTCAGTGTGCGGCCAACCTTAGAAAGATGAAGACTTTGATGGGACTAGCATAGGTAGCGATAGCATTGACCTTACAGAATGGGCCTATACCGCCAAGTAGCGGACAATTATGTTTAACAACGACCTCTTCCGTCTATCCATCATTACCGTGTATCCATTTAACCCATCTTCTGTCAATTACTATTCAAAGGAGGTGTAAAGTAAAAGAAGAAGAGGAGGAAGAAACAAAAGAAAAAGAACAAAAGTAAGCCATATAAATATTTTGTTAATATTACAGGAAACACGTCAAACATTAACATTTGTCAAATTTTATTATATTCTCCAAGCGTCCGAGACCAATTTGCGAATTGCAGGCAGGCAGATACTGTAAAAATTAAACATTTCCTATTAAAACCTCTGTAACCTTTCTCAGTGCTACGTATCAAGGAATGGTTCTTGACAAATAATACACAAATTAAGTAATAACGGTTTTTATTAAAAATAAATTTCTAACATTACAGCAAAGCGGGGCTAGATTATCGGAGACTGATTGTACGCTTTGCATGTCTGGACGCCGTATCCTTGTTGCCACCATTTTGTTTTCGTTGCTGTATTTTGCAACACACGAGTGTATCTCGTTCTTCATTGTTAAAAATGTTTGTGTAACAGTCTAGTTTTGTTTCGGTATTGTTTATCTTTCAGTAATTGTTATTGATTATCCTTGAAACGCACGCTGGGTTTCTAAAACGGTGTAACTAAAAACCGTTATGAAAACAAAGAAACATTCGTGGGTGCTAGTATGATTGCTATATTTTAGTAAAATCAGCACATTACTGATCACAATAATTTTATTGTGTACAAGATTTAGTACTCAACTCAGTTGTCTGCCGTCATATTGTAATCTGTTAAAACCCCCTATACGTTAGATGAGTTTGAGAAATCCCTATACCTTACAGCTGTATCGTAATGGTTCTGCTTCCTTGTTTTGAACACAAAAACCTGTGGTGGTACCCGGACACTTACCCAAATTCACTTTCCCAAATGCACATTTTCCGGAATGACGAGATACCCGAAATAATTTTGCCCGAGAACTTTTTCCCGAATCCATTTTCCCCAACGCTCTGTTTTCCGTAAAAAGATTATTTAATTAAAAACAGGAATCAAAATACTTTTTTTATTAGTTTTTTTAGGCGATTTAATTATGGCTGCCGCCACCTCTCGCATCCTAGCTTCCACTGGCGCCGGTCTAAACAGTCCTGTTCTGTAAGTCCTCTTGCATTCATTGCATCTTCGACGTCCATTTTCCATGTATGTATAGGTTTTCCTTTTTCTCTCTAGAGAGTGGAGTCCATTCCCATACCTCCCTTGGCCATTTCTCATCCGACATTCTTTTTGGTGTTCAAACTAATTCAGTCTTCTTACTTCTATTGTTTCTATAATGTCAAGGTCGATTTCCATCGCTTGTCTTATCTCTACATTTCTCACTCTATCTAGTCTTGTTTTTTGATTAGTAATTTTTGAAACCGTGACCATGGTAACCGTAATTTACAAAGATATATAAAACGTTTTGTAAAATGAATGTTTGGGATAACGTTGACGTAAATTTATTGTAAATTTATATTTCTCTTTTAAAAATTAAGTACAAGAATTGCAAAAATAATTGGTGAAAACTTGTACTTGATGGTTGTGAATACGTTCGCTTCAGACAAAATAATGGAAAGTTATATTGGGACTGTCGACCCAGAAAAGTTTCAGAAAGAACAGATTAACAGTGAGATAAGTCTTGCAGAGCTAAGTTTACGCAAAACAATCAAAATGAAAGACGTGACATTGATTTCTTGCACGCAATAGCGCACAATATTAATTTATCACAATTTACAAATTTTTTATTATGTATTTTGATTCCTGTTTGTATTGGTTTTTTATAAAATGAAATATTTATATAAAATTTTATATTAATCAAATGGATTTTATACGGGAAATAGGACGTTTTTGGGTGAATGGATTGGGGAAAAGGTAGTCGGACAAAATTATTTCGGGTTCTCGTCATTCGGGAAAATGAATTCGGGAAAAAAACCGAGAATCACCTGTGGTCCTCCATTAGAATTATAAATGTTGGAGTACTTAAGAAGTTATAAAAGCAAAATTATGTCAAAAATAATGAGATCTCTCAAGGTCCTAGAGGACTTATACTTCTATGAAAGGAAATTTCCATCTGCACCTCACGTGGTAGGGCACCCTGTGGTGGTTAACGCAGATCTGGAGACCGAAAACCACCTTGTACTTACTCCGTAATTAATATTTTTTTAACATTACCTTTAAGTATATACAGCATTTAAATGTTTGCAAATGAATAAAATTATGTTGACTGTAATTGAAGAAAGAAGACTACACCTTCGTACAGTTGCCAACCCACAAAATAGTTGTATGTTGCTGTCTGAAGGCTTAACATCTAGTCTTATGGTATCTTTTAAAGTTGTTTACGAATTTAAAAATTATGGTATAAATATACCTTAATCATTTTACTGCCTCCTATATCCTTAAAGTGTCTACACCCTATGCGGTTATAGTGGTATAGTCTACAACCTCGGACATCATTAAGATTAATTTGGCGGTAATAAATTGGCAAACTAGGCTTACATTCGCAGTTGGGCATTGCAAACATAAACGCACCAGTTTCACAAAGTTCAGAGTTGCTGCTCTGATCGTTATATTGTTAAAAAATAATTTACATAGTCTTAAAAATTATTTACTTTGTTCAGGGGCTACACGAAAAAGTCTTTTAAAAGTCTTCATGCCACTTAAAAGTCATTTATGTTTCTGGTCCTGTAATTAGTCATCAATACATTACTTTATTGTTGTTACACTGCGACATGTACTTTTCTGGCTAGAACAGTCGGTATGTGAACAAGTGTTTTAATACCCAAACAACTAGACATATTTTAAAGCCGATTATGTAGACTAAATGTTTGTTTATAAAAAATGTTATACTAACAATGAAATATACTAATAGCGTCTCCAAACAAATATTGTCCTATTATCACTCGTTTAAATACCGAAACTTCGGCGTAAGTCATGTTTTAAGTTACATGTTTGTTAAAAGTTAATGCAATTTATCTTAATTTTTAAATTACTATTAAAAAAGACGCTTGCTACTGACGATGACGTTTATCAGCAGGTCTGTTTATGTTACAGACTTATAGTTATCCTAACAAATTAAAATTGCATAAATCTAACAACTTTAGAAATTTTCTTATTCACCAGCTTACATTGACTTGGGAAGGAATTATATTTATTACTTAAGTATATTTAATATCATGCCATGGGCTTCTTATGTGAATATTCGTATCAAAATAAAACATAATTGGTAGATATTTTTTCTAGTGCAACACACACACACAAACACACACATACACACACACTACCGCGCTCCCTTCCAATTTATAATAAACTCTTTAATTATTTTGTTTTTTATAAATAAATACATTTAATCTTAAAATTAAAACAATGTAAAAAAATGTATAGTCAGATAAATTATAACTATACATTTTATACAACGGTTTTTTAAATATATATAAACACTTGGTAGGTTTCACAGATTTTATTAAACTCTGACAGCTGTTTCGACTTCCTAAGCCATTGTCAAAGAGATGAATGAATTGAAAACCTAAATACAGGATGTAAGTAAGGAAAAACATAAAATTCTACAAGCTGATGGCTCTTGCCACACTTCTTTATGGGTCTGAGATTTGGACTTTCACAAAAGACTAAGCCAGTTGCATCCAAGCGACTGAAATGAGATTTCTCAGGCACGTGGCAGGGTATACTCTCCATGATATACGGTAGGAACTGAATATTATGAGTATACTCAAAAAGATCGCCCAATATTGGCTGAATTGGTGGGATCATCTTTGCCGCATGGATGACTGTCGCATCCCCAAACAACTCTGGAACTGTAAGCCGAGAGGATGGAGAGGTGTGGGACGTCCAAGGAAGCGCTGGAGTGACCATCTCTAATCTTTGCCTATTTGAGACCGGAACAAACCATCCTTACTTTAATCAGTAAAGATGATGATGATGATGATGGTGATGCTGATGATGCTGATGATGTTACAAAAAAGCAGCTGTAAATGAAGATGCAGCGATAGAAAAGTTCCCAGTTCCGACAGCTAGGCGTTTCAGGGGTTCGACAGTTAGGGGACTGGTGTCACCTAGAATCAATTTTTGGCTGGAGCCCAATATTTCAATTTCTGAACAATTTTGACGTTTGTTTTCTTTACCCGGCACACACTATCTCGTCGTGTTGCGGGAATATTATCCCGGCAGTTCAGGTGCACTGAACCTGATGTATGGTAGACTAAAAATTTGTTGCATTGTGAACGGGTACCAGGGATATATCCCACGGCAGTACCTATGCCAAATGCGGTGAACCATAGTAGCTGACGTGAACGGAAACAGAGACAGTCCATCTGTAGCCAGTAACTGTAAAGTTAGTTATTAATTAATTTCTCGTGTTTGACAACTAAGATAATCTTATATAGCAAGTAGCTACTTCTCTTGTCCGTTCCTTGGGTGTATTATAGTAAACACAGGACACGCATGTCCCCAAAAACGGTAACCAGAGTCATGTACACAACAACACCGTACGACATGCTTTGATGTGGTATATACCAGAAGCTACTTTTTCTGGTCATAGGGAGAAAGGGGCACCATGGCAACACGATTAGCAATCATTGCAGACTACAAGTTCCTCTATTGCCAATCTTGCCTCCCGCTGATCCATCCTAGCACGAACTTTCCTCCTTGGTGGTCATGATGGGGAAAGGTACGTACTACTGCACGGAAGGTGACTGGAAATAACCTACGATCCTAGTATTGGCACGCAAAAGTGAGTAAAGCATCCTTGCCTGTCATGGGACTTTTACAAAGTCCGTTTGATAATATATAAATCGTAATAGAGATTTTTGTCTTGATAGAGACTTGTGATTCCCTACTCGGAGGACGTTATACATTTTCTCTGGTATTCAGGCCTGGCGTTCAGGTAGTATTTGGATTCATGTAGTATGTCTGGAGAGAGAAAGGGCACGATATGTGGCTTCACAGGGTAGTGTTTCCCTGACCGCTCCACAAGACGGAAGGTAAGCTCCATCAACGGTTTTCGGGCGTAGATACTTAGATTCCGTGCACAAAAGTCTAGCCCGCGGCTGTTCTGATCTTTGGTGATCGTCGTACGCTTAGGCGAGGTATCTAAAATTGGTTCCACGGGATCGTAAAAGATCAAGTTGACCAGTGGTTTTGAGGCGGTTTCAAGCTACAATGGACCAGTCTCGTTATCTTTCTAGGGGTTCGGGTGTCGCAGTGTAGGTTCATTACCTCGATGTGTCACTGTTGGGTGCAACGGAAATCTTCTACATAGTCATCCTCTTCTACCCGTTGGGTATCAAGGTTTCTTTTAATCACATTTGGTTCAGGAGTGCAAGGTGATTACCCTACAGCTCCCTAGCTCGGTGGAGAGGCTGCCGCTGTACCTCCGAGCCTGCATGCAGTTGCTTCAGCTGCCGGGTGTCCTGGCTATGCTTACTCCCTGGGACGTGCTTCTGCGCCAACCAGGCTACAACTCCGAAGGACCTCCAGAAATAGAGATACCCCCTCACATGGTTCTGAAGGTGGACCAATACCCAGTGGTAGGCGGTAGCTCCTCCACAGGTAACAAGTGAGAGTTGATGCGAGGTGTGGGCCAGTCTGCCGAATCGACCCGAAGGTGTGACCGGATCGACTCAAAGGCACTACTACGACTCTCTGAACACCCAAGCCGCCCGCTGTGGAATCACCAACTCTAAACCAGCACACTTTTTTATATATTGTTACGTAATGCGGAACGTTCCCGTGCGTTCAATGGTGTCGTTCTACAAGCTTCTCGACTCTCCCTGCCGGTGTGTGTTTCTGCCGAGGCCACGCTGAAGCATCGTCTAGACTTTTTGAGTGCTTGTTACGATATTACAGAACATTCTAATGTTTCTCGGCTCTTCCAGCTGTAATGTGTGTGCGCGTACGTATTGCTGCAACTGAGATGAAGATCAATTACGTGACACTTGTCACGCGCACGAGACTGATCCAGATTTTCACCAGTCCGCGCGCGCTGTGTGCAAGGCTGCAATCAATTACGTTCTGGTGTTTTTAGTAGCGTTCTTGAAGCGTAGTATGGAATATTCTGGTATTTCAGCGGGATATAAATACAAGACTTTAGCGACGCTTAGTCAGTTTGAGTTGTGATTTATTCGAGTGCGGTTCGTAATAGTGTGGCAAAGTGTTATGTTTTATAATTGTGCGGGATAATTGTAATACAATTGTGTTTTATATTAGTTGAGATTTTTATTGCGTGTGAACAATTTTTATTTGATTTGTTGGAAGATACTATCTTGTTGATTACAAACTGTTTATTTGTGATAATTAAAGCTGATGATTAGTGACTTAAATTGGTGTTTTGTATTTTGTTTTTCACTGTACCATACTACGATCAGTAAAGCGTCGTAACAATATCTTATATTTTTGTCCTTAATAATGGGGCTACGAAATCAAACTAATCGCTGTACCACGTGTTCACTGCTCAGCTGACATAAATTGTTAACGTTCCGACGTAAGTAACGTCAATTCGAAACTACTGTAAATTGTTGTTAACAAGTACTTCAGTTTTATGAAACTGTTGCCAAAGTTGAAAGTATAGAATTCTCTGGTGTTTAATTATTTTCTTCCATTGTTCAAGGGCGACGATCCATGTGATCGACATAACTATTGTTACAGCACAAATAAGCCAACCCAATACCAGGGGTGAAAAAGATAATATTGAATATAAAATAATACTTCATATAAAATAAAATGTTTAATATAAATAAAATATAAAGAAAATGACACGACGAACGACGACATGACCTAATCCAAGTGATTGACCCAACAAAAGGAAACAAAAGAAGAAGGGAACCACAAAAAACAAACAAGAATAAAACCAAAGAAAAGAAGAAAGTGATTAACTAGAACCAATGAAGAAGGCAAAACCAAACAAAAATGAAACAGGTTCATGGAATTGAATGACTCAATGCAACATGTTAAAATGAACCCAAAGGAGAAGGTAGAAAACAAAAGTATTAACCAAATACAATAAAAATGAAGAAGGAGGGAAATGGAAAAGAGACAAACCCAAGATAAAGGGAAATAAATAAAAATGAAGACAAATGATAAGACACAAACAAGTAATAAAGAATATGAGCAGGAGAAATAATACACTCAAACGTGATATTAGAAAAAGACCAATAATTAACCTATAAAAAAGAATAAATACTATTATCAATTAAGGGATAATAATGTAAATGATAATTGAAAGAAACCCAATTAAACAATGTTAAATATAAATATAAAAAAAAGCAAACAACAATTTAGAGTTAGATATAATGTTAAAATATAAAGACATAAAATTGTCCATAGTATTATTAATGACATTTGTAATGAAAGAGATAGTACGGTAGTGAGATAGTAATTAGAGGGATTACCCATTCAGAAACACTTAAAAAACAAAAACATTTGTGAAGTGCAAAATGAAAGTGTAAAAACCCCAAAGTGTAGTGATAAAGAAGGTACACTAATTAAATTATAATAAACTATAAATAATTTAAAAGTGAAGGTGATGATTAAATGAGAATAGTGTAAAATAAAGAATGTTGATATAGTGAAAAATAGTGAATGATAAAAGCATAAACAATTAATAAATACTAAGGAAACATTAAATAAGAAAGTGAAGAATATTAGTAATTAAGAATAGCAGTAAGTATAAACAGTTAATTAAGGTATAATGAACGCTGAAAAATGATGAAGACAGTAATTGGTTAAGAAAAAATGTTATTATTAAATTTAATTAAATGCAATTATAATTAAAAGGAAGAATACCCTGAAATGAAAACCAGATAGTGTTAACATGGAAGGAAAGTAAAGATTGTTTAAAAAGTTAAGGAGTTAAAACCACTCCATAAACACCCATGTTATAAGGGATCATTATTAAGTTCATAAAAAGTGATGTTTATCACACACAAAATAATATAAAATAAGATGAATTGTAAACAAAGATTAGCAAATAATAGTTAAATAATTATTTAAGCAAGTTTATGAATAGGATATGGCTGGAAGAATTATACAGGCCATAGGCCTACATGTTATATTTAATAAGATCAAAAAACAGTAAATAATAGCCACATTGTTATTATTGGCAAAGTAAATAAGTAAAAAAGTTAAGAAATGTATGACTAGAAAACGTGGAAACCGAATAGTAAACAATGATGTATAAAATAACAGTGACAAAATAATAACACATAAACAGACCCAAAACACAACACAACCAATTATAATAACAAAATAAAGCCCATTAGGCTGAAATGAGATATAATTTAAATGAAATAAGTCAAATACCATAACAGCTACTTAGGCCTATGAAAATGCCTAACTGTAAGAAACAAACAATTACAAATTATAACAAATTAACAAAGAAATTAGCAAATCCAAGGTGAACAAAAAACCAAGAATAAAGTGTAAATCATTTGTAAGACAAAATATTATAATAAGCATTTGAATTCAAAAAGAAATGTAATTAACAAGTATTAAAATAATTGTAAAAACATAAAATCTAAAATAACCCAAACGTGTGGGGTATCAAAATAATCTATGAAAGGAAATACATACTATAGTGACAATATTTAATAATTAGGAAGGAAGATAGAGGAATAACAGCAATCAGAAGATATACTAGGATTTTGAAAAGAATTCAAATTTTGATAACAATGGGTTTACAGCCAAATTAGCCAATCAGAATTATTTGGTTACCATAGAAACGGGCGTTGGTGGTGAAAATTATCGTTGAATACCGTTATTCGTAAAGCGTCACTCTAACAGAATAGAAGCCAATTTTTGGAAGACCAAATTTTAATTAAATAATGTAAAACAGTGAACGAAGATCAAAACCATGACTAGATAAGAAGCAGACGAGCCATTAGAGAAGTCAAATAAAGACCAAGGACCATAATACAGAAAAATAAAAGGAAAATTATGACCACATTCTATATGAAAAGGACGCCAGACCTACTTAAGTCCAAAGATCATTGAAAATAGAACTTATTGCAGCCCAATCCTCTTCCGAACCAATGAATGAGAACATCAAGTCAACTGATGTGTTAAGTACCATTGAATTACCTTATTTCCAAAAAACCAAATCACTCTGAATTTTACTAAAAGTAGTTTGATCTCACTATAAGCCGAATATTTCTCTTTCAAAGATTATTTAAGAAAAATAAACACACTGAAAATTTGTTAACATAAAATCTAACCTATTGTTTAAACACGAACTTTTGAACCACATTTAACGACACTACAGAACAGATTGTAAACACACACCTTATTATTTATGTACACTTAGAGTAAGGTAAAATACTTTTATTGTAATCATAGGAATTCTTTGCCTTGTAATCAAAAGAATCCACGATTTCGGAACGAAAATTATAATAATAGCTAAACACCTCAGCTGCCATGCTGATGTGAATATATCGTTCCTGAATCGATTCGTCATCCTGAGTAAAATTGTTTCATGTAAAAAGTCGGAGCAAAGTTGTTAATCAACTAATATATTTTAATTGTCAAAATAGAAAATATTAATTATCAAACATTAAAATCACTATTACAGGGAGTAACCGTTGTTATTATTTCATAGGGAGTGAATTATATTACTTGTGTTCTTTTACGAAGCTAGATTTGACAATCAGCGCTCAAGTCGTGATTAGTACAACTACCTACACGATACAGAAGGCGGAACGAGCGGGAAATATTTGAACGTCCCGACCGTCACAGCTGAGAACACCCTAGTAAGATACAGATTGACAAATTTAATTGTTTTAACAAACAATTTGGCGCCACCCGGGATTAACACACCCCTATATGAGAACAGGTAAGGTTACTACCGTGTTATACTGGTAATCCTAACATCGCTACGGACATCGTTAGCGCAAAATTGATGTAACGACCCCAGTGCGAGACGAACGCACTAACACATACAACAAGTCTACACATTTTTCAGAGACGATAACATTTTAACGTCACAGATTGGCTTCCATCGCGGTGCTTAAACAAAGACGGACGTCTACTACTGTCGTTGCACTATATACGTAAGTCATTCCTCATCACATTATGGTATTCAGATGATTCCCTCAATTTTGGTAAGTATCTGTTTGTCTGTCTGTCGTCTTTTCCTTCCTCTTGCTCTCTCTATCAAACTACTACATAAATATGCAAGTAAACTAGACCGTCGTGAGATCTTGCATCCCGCCTTTTATTGAAGCCTTTTCTTTCAATATCTACATCGTTTTCTTCGTTCTGCTATCACGGGGTATCCTGACAGGATACAAGATGCAACATAATCGGTAGGGAGGTCCAACGTCTTAACAATAATGTTAAAATAATGACTCTCTCGATGTCATGTTGTCGAGAGGCAGCAAAATATTTCTTTGTGTGTAGAATAATGATGTTATGAGACATTATTATACTTTGTAATCATTGTAATGCACAATTGTACGTACAATTAGGAGAACAATTGTAATTCAACTGTAATATATTTATTGAAGTGTTAATAGTTGTGACTAACTATTTATTTTCTGCATTTCACTAAAGCGTTTCAATACACTACACAGAAACAGGTAACAGTTTATTATACTTTCACGTTACATTAAATATTTTATTTGTTATAAATTTTTTAAATATTATACCCAGTGTGTATATAAAAGAAATGCAAATGGCCCATATGAATATAAAATCAAGGAAAAGAAATAAATATAAATAATTAATTGCTCATTTCACTTTTTTTTGGTGACTAGGAGGCAAAGGCTACATTTACTTGTCTGATTTGAAAGACAAATTTAATGAGTTATACTTTCTGTTTTTTTCTTTTAGTTTTTCCTTATATGTATATTGTAGCGTGACAGATGTATGCATAATATTGAATGGCAATTGATCATTAGAATAATGAAGTTATAATATTTAAATTTGGAAGAAAGCATTAAGTTTAATATAAATAGATTAATTCATAGCAACTGTGGAAAGAAATCATTATTATAAAGAAAATACAAGTTCAAATAAAAGGAGTTACTAGTGATGAGTCATCCAAGACCAGTCTCATAACCAAAGGTTTTCAAGGTATAACCCAGGAAGGTAAAAAAGTAAATAACAAAGCAGTACTGAATATGACCAAACCCACAACGAGGGAGAATAAATAGAATAGAAACCCTAAAATAAGCCAAGATCAACCAATACAGGTTGTGTATTTCTAAAATAAAGAAGAAGATGGAGAAGAGCCCAAGAAACCTGATGGCATCAAGAAGAAGATGGAGAAGATACCAGTCCCAGAAGGCAGGAGAAAAGAAGACTGATGAAAGAAGAAGAAGGCAGCATCCTGAAGAAGATGTCATGCTCTTATAAAAGACACCCAAATCCCTATATCCCCAAAATAAGTATTTAAAAATAAAAGTATAACGAAATGAAAACCACATGTATATAAATTTAAGAGATAGAAGTGTATAAAGTAAAAGTTGCCTGTGAACTAAGATGAAACAATAATATAGTACCCATGGAACAAATCTCCATTGAAAAACGCTAACCAATTTATTATGTTAAAAAGACTATACGACCATTTAGCAATAACATAATATAAAAGTGCAAAGTGAACCAGTGATAGTTTTGGGTATTATAAAAAATGAACCTTGTGTTTCATTCTTGGCAATCACAAACATTGAATGCAATGAAATATGCAATTTTCAATGACTTGAAATGTGTACTGTGACAATATGTTGTTCATAAGACATAAATCTGTTTAAAATAACATTTTGTTTTATATGCAAAAAGAAAAACAGATTTCATAATACTTTTTGAACTATTTATGCTATTTATTTATTAATGATAGGGTACAATTCCCCAAAGACAATGTGTAAAAGACGGTATAAAAACTGTAGAATCCTACTTATAATAATAGTTAGAAATAAGAATATAAATATAAGGTTTTTATGTATATAGTAAAAGAATGTTTAAAAATGTTTTAGATATAAGGCCATTTGTTTGGGTCTGATACAACTAACATCAGAACTATAAAAATAATTAATACTTGTAAATAGTAGGAAGTAATTAAGATGTTAGTTAGTAAAAAACCTTTTTTTTTGTAAACCATATTTCCATGTTAGAAATAAGGATTTTGTTGTAAAATGTCTGACTTGAAGACAACCATTTATTTAAAGATATTCTTTATTTGTTTGACTGTTATCTGTATTGTAACCAATACTAATTGTTATTGTGTAATTTGAAAACATGTTTAATTTATAATACTATATGTAAAAGTCAGAGAGGGTATCACACATCATATATTGTTTGTAAAACATTTTGTAAGGAAAAATTGTTAAAAAACCTAGGCCAAAAGAATGGAAACCAAACTTCATCAAAACAGAGAAATTACTCATTTAAAAGCAAATAAACAAAAGGGGTTTAGACAAAATAAACTTGAGATCATGCCATATAATTGCACATACCATTTAGAGAGATTTTAATAAATTATATTCAGAATTATAAATAAAAATGAAAATGACTAAACTCAGAAATTTGGACATGGGAGTCATATATTCCAGAATAATGTTTCAGAATACAACTAATTAAATTAATTACAAGAAAATAAGGGAATATAAACCTTTTAATACAATATAGGATTATTAATATTAAATATAACTGATAAAATGGCTGAATTTATATAATGACAGGAAGTATGTTTTGACTTTTCAGAGTATACCAAACTGAAAGTAAAATTACTATTTTTGGACAGAAAACACTATAAAACGGCATTATTTAATTTGAAAATAAGCTGAATGAACTGAAAGATTAATTTAAATAACATCTAGTGAATAAAATTGATAAATAACCCAAGTTTAGGCATTTATATAGTGAAATATTAAAGTGTGCACAGGATGTGAAAATATATTTGAACAATGTTAAGGATAATATTATATGGGCTAAGAGTTTAATTGAAACTGAAGGAAACAGTTAGTGGATTATTGGTATTCGAACGGTTAACATGACGAGAGTTTTGTGACGATCTAACCTATCTTACAACGGTAAAGTTAAGCAGTGAATAGTACGTTATTGTGAAATCGCGAGTGACTTATAAAATACATCTAGAACTCTCATATTATAACAGAAACAATCAAGAAACACTACATAACACTGAACAATACATTTCTACTCCGAAAAACACCACAAAACACCAGAAAACTGTATAACACATTAACCAAGTATTAGTGTCGGTATCGGGAAAAGTGTTTGAACTTATAATTACACGGATATACTAAATACAACCCAGAAACATTACACCAGGCACTTCATTTAACAAGATATTTGCAGACACCAGAACAGGAATACTGCCAGAAAATACATTATTTGGAACGCAGCAGGAACGAGCGACATTTTGATCAACTTGACGGCAGCCATCTTTCTTTGACAATTCCAATGCCTCTCCGTGTACATATCAGCTGTTGGTGAAAACAATTATATTATTTTCAAATTATTATTCAATGTCTGTATTTAGTAATAATTATTAATTTGTTGTAACGTTATACTTTTTAAATATTGGCCCGATTTCTCTGACTTTGATAATAATTGGCTGTTTAAAGAACCCCGTATGAATTTTATATAATATACTTTGTAATTTTTTTCGATATCCTGAGAGTCGATATTAATCGATAAGAGTCAATATTGCTATTAATTAATAAAACATTAATATTCTTCAACACTAAATAGTTCTTTATTTCGTAAATATTACTAGTTATCACTAATATAATCCTAATTAATAATCTACCAGGACTTTACCACCTATAAGTGAAGATAACCTAAAAAATAAAAAGGTAAACAAGTATCGATTGGTTTGAAGACAATCTTATGAGTGGTGATAGTTTATTTAAAATATACCAAAACTTTAATAAAATTTTTCAGAAGAGCATTACACTTTTTAAAACTTTACAGCCCTATATTAATTAATTGATTATAATTAATTAATTAATAAAAAAAAAATTTTTTTTAATTATTTTTTTTATAAACATAATTTTTTTTTAAATTTTCTTCAAAACAACAATTTTTGTTTTGAAACTTTCGGTGAAGCTGAACATATATTTCTTCATCAACATTACGCTACTCGACCGGTCTTGCTACCATTGAGACTCGACCAGCTGGGAAACTTAAGGAAGTGTTTCAGGCCAGTAAGACGTCGAGAGCCACACCAATTTAAGAACACACACATCAATCATTTTATTATTATTACAAATTGGCGCCCAACGTGGGGCTTTAATTAGCGATTGGAAGGCCAATACAATCTGACCAATCACTAGTTGTAGCTAGGCAACAGCTACAAAGCCAGAGAATTTTAAGGGAAAATGCAACGACGTGCAACATCTAAGAAACGGGCGGCGGAGGCCGAAAAAAGAGTAGAAATGGACATGGAGAATAAAGAGGCGACACCAGTAGAGGTGGAAAGTCCATTGCCACCAGTGTTGTCCAAACAACCTGAACAACCAGTGGAACAACCGGAGATGCCTACTCAGACAGTGGAAATCAATGTGCCGGAGAAGGAAACAGAGAACATGACAACACAACAAATGTTCAGGATGATGATGGAACAAATGGAAGGAATGAACAAGAAAATGGAATCCACAAGTAAGGAATTGAAGGAAGACTTGAGTAAGAAAATGGGAAGTGATAACCAGTCTTTAAAAGAAGATTTGGGAAATAAAATAGAAAAAAACAAAAGAAGAATTGAAGAAGGATAACCAATCCACAAAAGAAGAGTTGACTGGGATGAACAAGAAGATGGAAGAAAATAGCAAGAGGATGGAAGAAAACAGCAAGAAGACGGAAGAGAAGATGGAAGAAAATAGCAAGAGGATGGAAGAAAATAGCAAGAAGATGGAAGAAAACAGCAAGAAGATGGAAGAAGAAATGGGAAAGAAGTTAGAAGAATTGAAGGAAGACAACCAATCGTTCAAGGAAGAATTCAAGTCGACTAAAGAAGAATTGATTAATAAAATTGAAAATACTAATCAGAAAATCGATGAAACCAGGAAAAAGATAGAGAAGAACAACCGACAATTGAAGGAAGAGTTGAAGGAAGATAACAAGAAGTTGGAAGAGAAGATGGGGGAGAAACTAGAAGAATTGAGAGAGGATAATCAAATTTTGAGAGAAGAATTAAGAGAAGTCAATCAGGAGAATTTGGACAAACTGGACGAAAGGATGGAATTGTTGCGAGAAGAACTGAATAAAGAAATCAATGTTAACAAAAAAGCGATGAATAAGAAGATGGAAGAAGAAAATATAATGGTCAATCGACAGATTCGAGAGATTGATGGAAAGTGCAACCAGACCGAAAAGGAGGTGCATGAGTTTAAAGAAGTGGTGAACATCAAGTTCACAAATATCGAAGAACATAGTCGTAGGAAGGTAGAAGAACAAAGGAAGGACAATCAAGAAGAATTCGGAAAAGTTCGCAACCAGGTCACAGAACGATGTAATGATATACAAGAGACCATGGCCAGTATCACCAGACAGGTGCGACAAAGCCGAGAGGAGATGGAAGCGATAAGAAACAGACCGACCCATTTCACCGGATTACCCGTTAACGAAAGCCGAGAGTGGCTCAACTTCCGGCAATACAAACGCAAGCCGATGGAGTTCCTGGCAAGGGTAGAAGAATATTTGACCAAGCATAAGATTACTCAATGGAGCCATAGCAGGGAGATTTTAGACGAGTCTTTCCGAGACATAACTGATAATTGGTGGATGGCCAACCGGAGTGAGATTCCTGACTATCAACAGTTCCGGAAAATGTTTAAGACAAAATACTGGTCTGAGACCACCCAGAACTTGATCCGTGACAATATTTGTAATGGAAGATACAGGTCACAATTAGGTAGCAGTATGACGGCATATTTCTTGGGGAAGGTGTGTATGGCAAAACACCTCGAGCCAGGAATCCCAGAGGAATGTTTAGTGAACAAGATATCGTATCACTATGATGAGGACATTATCAGGGCCCGGAGAGGTAGTCAGATCAAGACGATCCAGGGAATGACCGAGTTACTAGAGGGATACGAGAACGAGGAGTATTATCGGCAGAGCAGGAAGAGAAATGAGAGACCAGAAGCAAGGCCGACTACCTACCCCAATAACGGCAATAACCATACAAGTAACCGGAACCAGCCCAATAATTACGACGGCCCTAACAACCAGCCGCGTAATAACCAGTTTAACGGTAATTTTAACGGCGTAAGGAATAACAACCCCTACCCAAATAATAGAAACAATTTTTATCAACAAAATAATAATGTCCCATACAGTCAAAGAATATCCCAACAATAATGGTGACAGACCTTACCCACCTAACCGAAATTACTATAATAATAATTTTAGTAATAACAATAATAGCAATAGTAATAACCGAGTGTCGCGTCCTAGGGTAAATTTTATAAGAGCAGAAGATCGCGGACCCAGGAGATATTATCAACCGAGGAGGAGCAGCTTCCACGGCGCCGACCGAAGATGGAGGAGTGCGGAACGAGACGGCCCAAGACACGAACAGGGAAGACGAAGTACTAGCCTGGAAGATCTTGGCAGACAACAGAACAGGGCGTTAAACATCAACCAGGGTACAGAACGTCAGGAAACAAACCAGAGTTTCCCGAACGATGCCTCGGTCAATAATAACATAAACAATGACCAAAATACTTTAAACGAGAGGAGGCAGTAATCAACAACGATGACCCGTTACTGCTTATACTTCCTGGGTTAGAAAAGGATGAATTGCGACAAGCAAACCAGCATAAAAACATCACTATTATAAGTAACCATTATCTGAAAGACATACGAACTGAACTTTTGGAAGAGAACGAGAAGAGTCTCAGCAACAGTAATAATGAGATAATTTATATAACAGCGGAGGTGGAAGGAGTTCCCGCTAAAATAATGATAGACACAGGAGCTAATATTTCAATAATAAACTCCAATGAGTTGGAGAGAATCCAGAATAAATGTGGAAAAACCTAACATTTGAAGGAGTAAGAGGAGCTAACCATCAAAGAGCGACATTTATAAGAGAAGGCATTTATAAGGAAAGAAAAAGAGAAGATCAACTTACAAAAGTATAAATAATATGGGTCAGTGTAGAGTACAATATATGCCCATATGTTGTGGTAAATGATAAGCATAACAATACATATGAGTTGAGGGAAATCGTTTCAGGAAAAATCAAAGGAGTGTACAATCAAGCTTCTATGAAGAAATATTATGAAGAATGAGTTGTGAGTTTAGAATTTTTAATTTAATTAATAAATTTTTTAAAAATTCTAAAATAATATAAGTACATCTTACAACCTAATATTTTGAGAAGAACATTCTGGAGAATTATAAGAAGAAGGAATTTAGAATTTTTTTTTATTTTTAAAAAATTCTAAAATAATGTAAGTACATCTTACAACCTAATATTTTGAAGAGAACATTCTGGAGAATTATAAGAAGAAGGAATTTAGAATTTTTATTTATTTTTTAAAATTCTAAAATAATGTAAGTACATCTTACAACCTAATATTTTGAGAAGAACATTCTGGAGAATTATAAGAAGAAGGAATTTAGATTTTTTTAAAAAAATTTCTAAAATATGAAGAACAACTTGCAACCTAATAATTTTGGAACGAACTTTATGGAAGAAAGAAAAAGAAAGAGAGAGAATTTTGTACTTATTATTTATAAAAATTTAAAATTTAGTAAGAACATCTTACTACCACTGATAATTTTGAACAAACTTTATGAAAGAATTAAGAAGAAAGGAATTTTGAATTTATTTATAAAAATTTAAAATTGAGTAAGTACATCTTACTACAACCTGATAATTTAGAACAAAACTTTATGGAAGAAAGAGAAAGAGAGAGAATTTTGAACTTAATTTAAAAAAAAATTTAAAATCTAGTAAGCACATCTTACTACCATTGTATTTCGAAGAAAAAACTTTATGGAAGAAAAAGAAAAAGAAAGGAATTTTGAATTTAATATACAAAAAATTTAAAAATAAAGTAAGACCAACTTACTATAACTAAGTTTATGAGAACACTTTGTGGTAAATAATTAAGAAGAATTTGAATTTGGATAAATACCAAAGCATTCAGAAATAATAGTAAGATCACAGTACTATAAACAATTCTGAATGAAACAATTCTGGGAATAAATGAATTAAACAGAATTTGAATGTTGATAGAACGTCAGTACTTTGATACAAGATAAGATCAACATATTACAAGGATTTATGAGAAATATTTTTCAATTAAATAAAAAGAATAGTTTGAATTTTATATTAAAACTAACCAAGTTCCAAAAAATAATTATAATTGAATTGAGAAGAAAATAAAGTGATTAATTCAGAAAAGAGAATTAACGTTAATCCAGAATAAATGCTAGACATTCACAATAGCATTTGAAGGAGTAGAGAAGACTAACAAAAAAGAGTGTAATATGCCAGAGAAGGAAAAAATTTGGAAGCAAAGAGACTAATTAATTATGAAACGATAATGAAAACAGTTAATTAAGAGCAAAGAAGAACAACTCATACCAAATATATGGAGAAGATGATTTTGAACCAATGATTATAATAAAACCTATACGAAATGCAAAGAGAAGAAATACCACATGAAATATAATATAAATGAATTAATGTTAATAAATGCGAAGGCGGATTAATAACTTTCTAAGAGAAAGGAAAGAACCAAAATGCTTAAATAAAATGATCAATATAACAACCTGTATATCTAATGTAAAGATACAAATTAAAAAAAAAAAAATTAAATATAATATATTAAGACCATTCAAATAATGAATAAGAAAGACTATGTATAAAGACTATGCTAATACTATGAGTAACCAGAAGAAAGTATAAAGAGAATTCAGATGGAGAAGAAAGAGAGTTACACTGTAAACAGTAACCAGAATTATTAAAAGAAAGGTTTTCAACCATAATTAAAATAAATATATCAGACAAGTTAAGAGTTTTGAAAAAATATATATATATAATAAGTATAATAATAATTATGAAGATTTATTAAGATAGAAAATGTGAGATAATCTGAGAGACTACGAAGTGAAGAATCCAAAGATATTTTTATTAGTCGAAAATGAGACTACTTTTTATTTATTTATTCGATGACTGACTGAAGATAATTCCAGCAGCATTATGTTTTTTTGAGCAGGGATGGATATGCCTTTGTACTCAATTTATAGAAGTGGTGTATGGCCAGCAGAGAAGTAGCGTACAGTGCCCCTCTGATCTGCCCCAGCCCACGTGATAGGGAATGTTAGGGAATTAATATCCTAAGGATACAACACGAAGTTGATAAAGAAAGAAAATGTATTACAATTATAATATATCTCAGAAGACACTAACTATCCGAAAAGGATCAGTAGTAAAACAAATAACCATATATATAAAATTAATTAAACTCTAATATAAAAAAGTCGATATAAAAATGGAGAAGAAAATGAACTATAAGAAATGATGAAATTATCATAAGAAATTATTTCATCCATAAACATGTCTGAAATAATTACTTCTGGAGGGGAGCAATCTGTAGCGTGACAGATGTATGCATAAAATTGAATGGCAATTGATCATTAGAATAATGAAGTTAATATATTTAAATTTGGAAGAAAGCATTAAGTTTAATATAAATAGATTAATTCATAGCAACTGTGGAAAAAAATCATTATTATAAAGAAAATACAAGTTCAAATAAAAGGAGTTACTAGTGATGAGTCATCCAAGACCAGTCTCATAACCAAAGGTTTTCAAGGTATAACCCAGGAAGGTAAAAAAGTAAATAACAAAGCAGTACTGAATATGACCAAACCCACAACGAGGGAGAATAAATAGAATAGAAACCCTAAAATAAGCCAAGATCAACCAATACAGGTTGTGTATTTCTAAAATAAAGAAGAAGATGGAGAAGAGCCCAAGAAACCTGATGGCATCAAGAAGAAGATGGAGAAGATACCAGTCCCAGAAGGCAGGAGAAAAGAAGACTGATGAAAGAAGAAGAAGGCAGCATCCTGAAGAAGATGTCATGCTCTTATAAAAGACACCCAAATCCCTATATCCCCAAAATAAATATTTAAAAATAAAAGTATAACGAAATGAAAACCACATGTATATAAATTTAAGAGAGAGAAGTGTATAAAGTAAAAGTTGCCTGTGAACTAAGATGAAACAATAATATAGTACCCATGGAACAAATCTCCATTGAAAAACGCTAACCAATTTATTATGTTAAAAAGACTATACGACCATTTAGCAATAACATAATATAAAAGTGCAAAGTGAACCAGTGATAGTTTTGGGTATTATAAAAAATGAACCTTGTGTTTCATTCTTGGCAATCACAAACATTGAATGCAATGAAATATGCAATTTTCAATGACTTGAAATGTGTACTGTGACAATATGTTGTTCATAAGACATAAATCTGTTTAAAATAACATTTTGTTTTATATGCAAAAAGAAAAACAGATTTCATAATACTTTTTGAACTATTTATGCTATTTATTTATTAATGACAGGGTACAATTCCCCAAAGACAATGTGTAAAAGACGGTATAAAAACTGTAGAATCCTACTTATAATAATAGTTAGAAATAAGAATATAAATATAAGGTTTTTATGTATATAGTAAAAGAATGTTTAAAAATGTTTTAGATATAAGGCAATTTGTTTGGGTCTGATACAACTAACATCAGAACTATAAAAATAATTAATACTTGTAAATAGTAGGAAGTAATTAAGATGTTAGTTAGTAAAAAACCTTTTTTTTTTGTAAACCATATTTCCATGTTAGAAATAAGGATTTTGTTGTAAAATGTCTGACTTGAAGACAACCATTTATTTAAAGATATTCTTTATTTGTTTGACTGTTATCTGTATTGTAACCAATACTAATTGTTATTGTGTAATTTGAAAACATGTTTAATTTATAATACTATATGTAAAAGTCAGAGAGGGTATCACACATCATATATTGTTTGTAAAACATTTTGTAAGGAAAAATTGTTAAAAAACCTAGGCCAAAAGAATGGAAACCAAACTTCATCAAAACAGAGAAATTACTCATTTAAAAGCAAATAAACAAAAGGGGTTTAGACAAAATAAACTTGAGATCATGCCATATAATTGCACATACCATTTAGAGAGATTTTAATAAATTATATTCAGAATTATAAATAAAAATGAAAATGACTAAACTCAGAAATTTGGACATGGGAGTCATATATTCCAGAATAATGTTTCAGAATACAACTAATTAAATTAATTACAAGAAAATAAGGGAATATAAACCTTTTAATACAATATAGGATTATTAATATTAAATATAACTGATAAAATGGCTGAATTTACATAATGACAGGAAGTATGTTTTGACTTTTCAGAGTATAACAAACTGAAAGTAAAATTACTATTTTTGGACAGAAAACACTATAAAACGGCATTATTTAATTTGAAAATATGCTGAATGAACTGAAAGATTAATTTAAATAACATCTAGTGAATAAAATTGATAAATAACCCAAGTTTAGGCATTTATATAGTGAAATATTAAAGTGTGCACAGGATGTGAAAATATATTTGAACAATGTTAAGGATAATATTATATGGGCTAAGAGTTTAATTGAAACTGAAGGAAACAGTTAGTGGATTATTGGTATTCGAACGGTTAACATGACGAGAGTTTTCTACTAACACTGAACAATACATTTCTACTCCGAAAAACACCACAAAACACCAGAAAACTGTATAACACATTAACCAAGTATTAGTGTCGGTATCGGGAAAAGTGTTTGAACTTATAATTACACGGATATACTAAATACAACCCAGAAACATTACACCAGGCACTTCATTTAACAAGATATTTGCAGACACCAGAACAGGAATACTGCCAGAAAATACATTATTTGGAACGCAGCAAGAACGAGCGACATTTTGATCAACTTGACGGCAGCCATCTTTCTTTGACAATTCAAATGCCTCTCCGTGTACATATCAGCTGTTGGTGAAAACAATTATATTATTTTCAAATTATTATTCAATGTCTGTATTTAGTAATAATTATTAATTTGTTGTAACGTTATACTTTTTAAATATTGGCCCGATTTCTCTGACTTTGATAATAATTGGCTGTTTAAAGAACCCCGTATGAATTTTATATAATATACTTTGTAATTTTTTTCGATATCCTGAGAGTCGATATTAATCGATAAGAGTCAATATTGCTATTAATTAATAAAACATTAATATTCTTCAACACTAAATAGTTCTTTATTTCGTAAATATTACTAGTTATCACTAATATAATCCTAATTAATAATCTACCAGGACTTTACCACCTATAAGTGAAGATAACCTAAAAAATAAAAAGGTAAACAAGTATCGATTGGTTTGAAGACAATCTTATGAGTGGTGATAGTTTATTTAAAATATACCAAAACTTTAATAAAATTTTTCAGAAGAGCATTACACTTTTTAAAACTTCACAGCCCTATATTAATTAATTGATTATAATTAATTAATTAATAAAAAGAAAATTTTTTTTTTAATTATTTTTTTTATAAACATAATTTTTTTTTAAATTTTCTTCAAAACAACAATTTTTGTTTTGAAACTTTCGGTGAAGCTGAACATATATTTCTTCATCAACATTACGCTACTCGACCGGTCTTGCTACCATTGAGACTCGACCAGCTGGGAAACTTAAGGAAGTGTTTCAGGCCAGTAAGACGTCGAGAGCCACACCAATTTAAGAACACACACATCAATCATTTTATTATTATTACAATATATATATATATATATGTTTATAAACTTTGCCAGTTACTTTACTCAAAGTCCTTACTAACTACTGTAATGTTATTAAAATTATTCTTGTATGACAGACTGAGTTCAACGACGCTCATCCTTTATGTAAACAAAAGTATTTGTTTTTACTGAATTTTTCATTTAATTTTTTTTACTTCTTAAATCATTTTAATTACATCACACTGTAAGACTGAATTTAATCGTGAATATTATCTTTACCAGCTAAAAAGTTTACTTAAGTTATTTTATTATGTTAATAATAGTTTTGAAATTATTTAAAACTATTTTAATATTATATTATAAAGTGTGCACCAGCCTTGCTGCATGATCGTTTGCTGCAGTTCATTAATCTATGCTGGAGACCACTGGTCATGTTCCTGACGACTGGCAGATTGCAAAGGTAATTCCCATATTTAAGAAAGGTGATCGTAATGACTGCAGGAACTACAGAGGAGTCAACCTTCTTAATACTTCATATAAATTATATGCATCTATATTAAGAAAACGGCTGACTGCAATAACGGAGACCATGCTTTCAGAGGCCCAGAACGGTTTCAGGAAGGGCAGATCATGTTTAGATTGTATATTTACAATAGCCCAGCTCATTGAAAAGCGTAGAGAGTATCAGCTGCCCACATACATAGTTTTCATCGACTTCAAGAAGGCGTTTGACAGAGTGAATCATAGCAAACTATGGGCAGTAATGGCAAAGAAAGAGATCTCACAACATCTAATCAGAGCAATACTGAGTCTTTGTTTGGAGAATAAAATCTTAATAGAAGCAGGTAAACCGAGAAAAGCTCCTAGAGTTGGCATGATCAATTGTGGAGTACGACAATAGTGCACATTATCACCTTCCCTTTTTAGTTTATCTATTAACGATGTCATATAAAAATTGGCAGATTTGTCTTCCAGAACATTAGAACATTTTATGATTGGTCACTCTACAATTGACACTTTGTTGTTTGCGGACAACCAGGCTATTTTGTCGGACTCGGAAAACAGATTAGAGATGGGGATACATTTGTTAAATAGCATCTGCAAAGACTCTGTATTGCAGATATCCACACGTAAGACCAAGGTGATGGCTTTTCGTGGAACTAACCTCGTACGGGCAAAAATTGTTATTGATGGTACTGTCCTGGAACAAGTTACCAATTTTAAATACGAGGGGGTACAGTGTGTCTTATAATGCATGCAACGACGTTATGAATAAATTGCGAAAGTTCAACCTTATGTGTGGATTAGGCGAACCCTTAAGTCAGCAAGTAAAGGAACACGCCTAAAATTCTACAAGGTGATGGCTCTTCTCAGACTTCTTTATGGGCCTGACAATTGGACTTTAACGAAAGGCCAGGCCAGTCGCATCCAAGCGGCTGAAATGAGATTTCTCAGGCACGTGGCAGAATATGCTGTCCATGATCATAGAAGAAACACAGATATACGGCAGGAACTGAATATTATGAGTATACTTGTCAGGATCGCCCAGTATCGTCTGAATTGGTGGAACATCTTTGCCGAATGGATGACTGCCGCATCCTTAAACAACTCTGGAACTATACGCCGAGGGGAGGAGAGATGTGGGAGTCGAGGAAACGCTGGAGTGACCAGCTCTAATATTTGCCTGTTTGAGACCGGAAGAAACCATCATCCTTGGTTTAATCCGTGAAGATATGATGATGATGATGAATATTATTTTTAACTGGTCTCAACATGGTTGCCGTTACATTAGCAATAAAGTGTATTCGTCTTTCACATAAGCAACAGAGTTTCCGTTTGCGAGTTTGACTGTAAAACCTTTCTTACACAAGACAGAATAAACATTGCTATCCGTCAATTTCATTGTGCCATAGTCGCGTTTTTGAGCTCCCCGACTCTTCCAGACAAGTGGAAATAAATACTTACCTTGCTGTCCTCATCTCTTTACTAGTTCCGAATGTAATACTTAATTACATTTAGGAGCACAACGAATGAGAACTATTTCTTCTTCTTCTTCTTCTTCTTCTTCTTCTTCTTCTTCTTCTTCTTCTTCTTCTTCTTCTTCTTCTTCTTCTTCTTCTTCTTCTTCTTCTTCTTCTTCTTCTCCTTCTGTCAGTGACTAGGAGAATCACCTGTTTCGGTTTTAAAGAAATATGTACACTTTTCTTACTCTTCTTACGTCTTCCTATACTTTGTTGTCCAACAGTCTTTTAACAGAAAGTTATCTCTCACGGCAGGTATAACCGTGATTAAAAATTACCTGGTTATTGGGCTAGTCTGGTGACGTTTTAGCTGAATTTACGAAAGTTGTGTTGCAGCAAAACAATAACAGTGATCTCACTCTCCTCGTGAGACACAACTGTTTATGAAATTTTAACCAATGCTTGCTGCTGATGTTGTGACGACTTATCACACCTCTCTCTCTTTCACATAGTTAGCTAGCTTAGAAAGCTTTAGAACCACATCTCTCTTCTATGGCACTACAGCCCTTGTTGAGCTCTGGCCTCCTTCACCTTCCCCCATTCTCTTTTGTCGGTAGCCATCCTACTCCAGGAACGCACTTTCAGTATTTCTTTCGCATAATCTTTGATTGATTTTGTATGTGAAAATTTTATATCCTGAGCATAGTAGAGAGATTCCTCTGTAGTTCTGGCAGGATAACTTGTCCCGTTCTCGAACTTTCTCTTACATCTTTCGAGTTCATCGCAGAGGTCTCTTTGTGTTCCGGGTCTGTTCAGTGTTCTGACGTTCCATGTTCCTATATTCCATATTTCTTTTCCGTAGTCGTTGTCGTTGTTTTCGTCCAATCCGAAGCTTTCTTGAAGGTTCCGTGGTGTGGTACTTTTCCGGGGTTTGGTTACCGGCCTACCGCCCAACCCCCAACCAGGATGACCAGAGATTTTTCTGTTAGGGTTCCCTTCCCTTAACCGATGGGTCCCAGTTTTCTGGCGCCGGGAACTCGCCATTCACCCTCTCTTGTCTGCTACAAGGGGTTATGCAACTTTCGTCTTCGAGAACGTGAGAGTAGGATTTGTGGGTAGAGCTGAGTTACCTTCCGGGAACCTCTGACTCTTTCGTCAGAAACAGTCGGCGTTTCTCAGAGTTTTAGTGTTGTAAAGTAATCGGAATCCTATACAACCTCCGAGACCTGTAATCCACCTTTAACCCCCCTTTAGAACCATCGGCCAATATTTATTCAACGACAGACTTTTATCTCGCTTTTGGAAACAGTACACCGTAGGCTTGTGTTTTCTTGATGCGAAAAGGGCTTTGATAGTGACGGGCACAAGGGGTTCTTATTTAAACTCAAGGAAGGCACCAGTAGGCCCCAGAATGCTATTTCCATTTGAATGTATCTATTTGAAGGCAAAGTACATGGTAGGCATAAAAATTGGACTTTTCGTAAAAGAAAAACAAAATGTGTAACACTATTTGACTGATATGAAATGTTAACAAAATTAAAACATAATTAAAATTAAAACTGGCAAGTATTATTTTTCTTAATTTGTGGTCTAATAATTTGACCAGGAACTGTTTCATAATGCAACTACGCTCCTTTCTTGCAGTTAGAATTACACAAGAAAACTGACTACAATTGTTATCTCAAGTTTACAGTCTGCCTGATTACTATGTAAAATGAATCACCATTTTGATTTTAACATTACTGTATTGGAAACGAATATTCCTCTTTTTCATACGCGTTATACTTTTTACTCGCGCTGTCAGTGTAGAAAGAACATTCCATGATACTGACGCAAAGACTTTAAAAAGACTTAAAAATTAAAAAACGACCCCTCGATCAAAGGTTTTTTCCGTAAAAATAAGTTCGTTAAATATACTTGAATTGGATGGAACAAAATATGAAAAAATAAATAAAAAAACTGCTAGCCAATGTATTAACAACAAAATATGTTATTTAGTGACCCTACCTTACAATTGGAATATACGTGGAGTCAGACGAATATATGTTTACATGATTAAATACAATTCTTAAAGTAAGGCAACACTGACACTAACTTTGTGTAAAATAATTTAAATTACAAATTTTTATAGTAATTCTGGTGGTTGTCTGTCTCTATTCGGATTCTCTGTCTACATGTCAATATTCTGGCTCTTGTTTGATGCGACCGGGGAGAATAATAATTTTACGTTACGTCTAATCTGCTTTCCGAGGCTACTGTTAGAATTGTGAGTTGTTGATTGAGACCACCGTATACGACAACCAAGGTTGTTATCCAGTAAAATTTAGTATATCGTTATAGAAGGAAATTGGAACGATAGAATTGGAAAAGAACTAATTAAGGGATTAATAAGAACAAATAGAGAATCAGAACTGAACAAAAAATGGTAAAACATTTAATGATTTTATGAGCTTCAATGCTTTCAAGTTGAGAATCTATCCTTTCCGCAAAGGGAATTTGTATTTTTACATGGACAAGATATTTAAATTAATAAATGAAAACGAAGGTTAGGAGAAACATTGCCATAAAGAAACACCGACGTTTCGAACACTTAACTAACCATAATAACTACGTATATACGAGAACGATATTAGAGGAAAAAATTAAATAGATAATGGCTTTCGGATGACCAAGGAAAAAATATTTGGATCAAATGGCTGTAATGTGTTTGGATCAAATGGATGTAAAAGTGACAGGTTGAGGGAACGTTGACGTTTTAAGGAGAGAGAGCAGTCAGTCGAGCAATCTGGTAATTTCATAATATGGCTACCTACCAATCTTTCTCCTTCTTCTTCTTCTCTTCAAGTATTAGGTTATATAAACCTGGTCCGGCACCCATTTCATCCTCGGGCGACCCACGTCTATTCTACCAATGGCTTTATAGTTCAGTACCGCTTTCGGCAATCGATCCTCTGTCATCCTTTGCAGATGATCCCACCATTGTTTTCTGTAAATTGAAATAATTTCATTCATGTCCTTTTACTTTGCGTTTTGCTCTGATACCTTTATTCCTTATTCTATCTTGCAATGTATAATTTAAAGTATTTTGAAGAAACTGCATTTCAGCACTCTGAATCTTGCCGCTTTCCTTTTTTGTCATGACCCACGCCTCACTCACATAAATCAACGTAGGTATTGCAATTGTCTTATACAATTTTAATACGTGTGCTGTATCTTGTTTTATTTCTAAGATTTCTATGAATCGTACCACAAATATTCCTGTTGAGAGTACCACAATCTTTTTGTTGAGAATAAAATAAATGATGAGAAGATTTTTTAAAAGTCAAGAACTTCCAGGGTGTTGGGCCGTTGTCGAGTGCTTATCGATTGATCCGTCCTTTCTCTCTAGACGTTTCGGCCATCCACGGGAGGACTTCTTCAGTAGTAAAAAATGAATGTTCGACACGGGATGGCAACCCAAGCTGAGTAACAATAAGCAATCAGCTTGACCTACAAGCATAAGCTAAGGTATAAACAATCTGCTCGACCTACAAGCACAAGCTGAGTTATAAGCAATCAGCTCTACCTACAAGAATGAGCTGAGGTATAAGCAATCAGCTCGACCTACAAGCATAAGCTGAGGTATAAGTAATCAGCTCGTCCAACAAGCATAAGCTGAGTTTAAGCAATCAGCTCTACCTACAAGAATGAGCTGAGGTATAAGCAATCAGCTCGACCTACAAGCATAAGCTGAGGTATAAGTAATCAGCTCGTCCTACAAGCGTAAACTGAGTTATCAGCTTGTGGTACTTTCGGCCTGTCATCCCGTGTCAAACATTTTTAATTACTGAAAAAGACGTCCGGTGAGTGGCCAAAATGCTTAGAGACAAAACATGTATCCATCGATAAGCAATCGACCCTCGGCCCCACACCCTGGTAGTTCTTGACTTTTAAAATGTTGTTGGCTCCGTCCGTGGTGGCCTCTTTAATAGACTAAACAGAAGAAGATTGACAGGGTTGACGGGGCGGGACCTGTAAACGGCGGAGACTCTGAATGTCTTTGTCCATACCCTGTGATTACGGGTTTTACAGGGAGAAGCACTTTGTAGAATCTAAAAAAATAAAAATCTGCTAACGCGAATTCTAATTTTGATACAGCAATTACCGCTACAAAAAAATATCAGAGTGTGTTTATTAAATAGAAATGTTAAAAGTAAAAATTAATGCATTACTGCAAATTGAATAGAGCGAAATAAGCTCTGAGGATTAATTAATGTGTAGTCAGAGTTATATATATTAATAATTCAGATGGTGTCCGACCGCAGAACTAACTCGTAATAGAGATTCTGTAATCCGCTTAAATAGTTTATATTAATTGTTGGCAGTTTGTGTTCGTGTGTGTGTGGGTGTGTGTGTATGTGTGTGTCAGAGAGAGAGAGAGAGAGAGAGAGAGAGAGAGAGAGGGAGAGAGAGACAGAGAGCTTGCCTGCGTGGTTGTGTCACAAATCAATATTTTACTTTACATCAATAAACCCCGTTAAGAGTTGAACTTTGGAACAGGGTTCTGTAACTGATTTATTTGAGTTCGACCAAAACAAACTTAACTCTCAGTTCATGTCACAAAAACTTCTCAAAGTACCTAATCTTCTGTTTCTCAACTGTCACTAATGACTTTTGACGTTCCGCTTTGTGTGTGTGTGTGTGCAGGTTTGGACTGCGTGTCGTTGACCTTGAAACTCTTATCGACATTCCACTTACACTTTCGGTTCCACATGTGGTCACACAAAGATATCCTTCTTCCTCTATTTAGTTTTCAACCTCTTGATTGATTTCACGGAACTGCCATTGTTTTTTCCTCCACCTTACTCCCTTATCCGTCGTGACAGTTTGAAAGAAAAATGAAAGTTTTCATAACACAGAAAATGTAAAATCTAAATTCGCTAAACATCTTATTGATGAAAATCACAACTATACTAATTTTCATACCAACTTGATACCCCTTCACTTTTGTAATAAAGGACGTTACATGAACGCCCTTGAAGAGTTTTAAATATATAGAGCGTATAATAATCCTGTTACCAGGCCACATGTTTATGGTCAGCTGAACTTTAAATCTAATGTCCTGTATGATACTGCGTTGCGATATTGTCGCGACACGAGTCAAATATGAACCAGTGCGCTGTCGGTTACCGTGCGGTGTACACCGAAAATTGTTGTGTGCGTACTTTGTGTAGTGTAATTGTGTTTTGTGTTATGTGAATTTTAATATTTTTAATATATTGACGACTGTGCCATCGTATGATGGTATGAAGAGACTTTTTTAAATATTCTGAGGATGGGACAAGCGTCCCGAAACATGTCAATTGTATAAAGACATTTACTTAAGCCACAGACGGTGAGTTACATAGCGTTTAGTTGATTATTGAAAGAAAAGCCTGATATATTCAAAATTACGTCTAAAAACCGGGCTGTTAGGCCGTGGACGGGTTGTTATTAAACGCCTTTACGTCGGAAACGTTTCGACCCCTCGGGAATCTTCCTCAGGCCGCCAAAAAGTGACAGAGAGTAAAAACACAATAACGGCAGCTGTACGCCAAAAATACCCAATACCTGTATTAGGTAGAAGCAACAAGGCTACCTGGCCACAGAGGTTACCTTTATAATCTCGCCGACCAGGTATCAGCCAATCAAAGAACCTTGACCTGGACGCGTCTCACTGGGCCGCGTATATTGGGATATCAACTACAATGTGATATCAAGTGATAATTATTGCGGAACTCTAACATTTGACATTATTATTGGGTGTGGACAAATTTAACTTGAATTATTGTATGAGAGTATCTTGATGATTTCAAATTATTGTTATTTGTGACTCATTAAAGCTGGTAATTAATGACTTAATTTTGTTTCCACAGTAGAATACGACGATCCCATGTTGATTTCCATTCCATAGTTCTTTCCTGTTGCGTCCAGTCTCTCCATTACGCTCTGACCAGTTCCTACGCCAGCAGCACCGTGCGATCCGTACATTTGACTCTCCCTCCTATCATGAAGTCAACATCTCCTTCCAGCGGTACTTAACTAAGACTATTCAATCATTAAAGTACAGTTAAAAAATTAAAGTTAACTACTTATTGTTGCTATTCTACCTAAAAAGTCAAAGAGATTTTATTTTACATAAGTACCCGTTAACTCAAAAACGTTAGGTTCCTTATTTTAAGTGTTACTGTGTTAGGAACATTATACACATTAAACGTTATGTTTTCTTCAACCATGACTTTTATTTATTTCAGCAGTAAACTAAAAACCAGAAACCGTTGTCATCTAACCTCACAAATAAAAATAACATGTATTTTTGCTTTACAATAAAAAATAGGACAATTTACAATTAGTACACTTCTTTTTTTCCACATCGTAATATATGGATACAATCGCATATTAAAAACATCAAAAATGTACTGCAGAAAAAGGATAAAGGTACAGTTCCGACGCTGCTAAATAGCACTCGTTTATTTACTTGCTACTATGGTAATTAATTCTGGTCTCCATCGTGTTGTTGACATCTTTATACGCGTCAACAAAAGGGCATAATTGATAAGGCCTAAATCGTGCAAACGTCGCAGAATATCAAATTCCAAGTTAGTCGGTGCTTTTTCCTTGTGTCAAAAGTTACATGTGCAAAATGTGGTGGCAATCGGTATAACGGTGTGGATTTGTGTTCAACACAAAGAAACAAATCCTCAGACTTCGAGTTTTATGTATATAAATATGGCAAAAAAATATTTTAAATTGTTAAAATATGGATAATAAAGTTTTTTGTGGAACTTAAGATTAATCTTCTTTTATAATTTAATATTGATTCATTTTCAGTAGTAATAAGTAATTGTATGATACAGTGTATCATTTAGTTTCAGATTGTTAAGTAGCACCATCAATATAAGGAAACAAAACCATACCCTAAGGATTCACCGTGCAATGTACCGTTCCTATAAAAAAAGTCTATCATATATTTATTTCAATATAATACCAATAACAGTGTCTCCATTTCGTTGTGATGTCCCCAGGGACATCCCCAATCAAGCGCAGCTTCGACTACAGACTACAGGATACATACTCGGAGTATTCATGTAATAGCAAACATAACAATGGCAATGACAAAGAAAACTCTCTTAGAATACACAATTTAGTTGTAGTGCACCGGTATCATATTTTCGAAATACACAAAATTTTAGTAACGTTTAGTAATATTTACAGTGTTAGTCCGATTCAAAAATATAGGCTTCTTATCTTCTTCTTCTTCTTCTTCTTCTTCTTCTTCTTCTTCTTCTTCTTCTTCTTCTTCTTCTTCTTCTTCTTCTTCTTCTTCTTCTTCTTCTTCTTCTTCTTCTTCTTCTTCTTCTTCTTCTTCTTCTTCTTCTTCTTCTTCCCCTTCGCTTTCCCCTTCTCCTTCTCCTTCTCCTTGTTGTTGTTGTTGTTGTTGTTGTTCTTCTTCTTCTTCTTCTTCTTCTTCTCCTTTTCCTTCTTTTTTAATTTGTACCTACCAGACAGAGGTTTATTTCCAACAATGTTGACATCGACCGTAAAAGGCTCAGAAATACGTAGAATGAGAGAATAGTAGTTTGTAAGAAGGTTATAAAAACGTATACAGGAAGAAAGGTGTTTTGAGTAAGATTTTATTAAACACAGCTCGGCGGCTGCAGGTCAGTTTACATGCGGTTGCGAATTGTTTACATAAAATCTGGCGGATTTAATTGCAAGTGTTTAAGTATTATATAATCAATTAGTTATCAATATTGACTGATGACTCGTTGGCCACTTGGTAAAACATATTAATACAAAGGTTTTTTAAAAAAATACAAATATTATTATTTATTATTTACATCTGACAGCTGTTTCAACTTATTAAGCTATTCTCAAAGAAATCATAGAAGCCACTAAACAAAGAACTGAGAGAGGTGAACATGTTTTTAGTAAGTGTATCTGGACATGTGTGTGGGGTGTGTATGCTGGAGAGGGTGGAAAAGTAGTAAAGGGAAGCCAAGTGTCTGTAAAAACTAAGTATAATTGGAAAGCAAAACATAAAAATTTACTAAAATAAATAACAACTTTTAATAAAAGGGATACACAGAATTCAGTTTATTAGTTTAGTTAATTTTTATGTTTTCCCTTCCGATTATACTTAGTTTTTACAGAAACGTAACAGATTCTCTACGCCCTCAAGAATACACACCCCAAACACATGTCCCGATACACACCCTAAACACATGTTCACCGCCCTTATTTTCTTAGTTTAGTTGTTCTATGATCTCTTTGAGAATAGCTTAATAAGCTGAAACAGCTGTCAGAGGTAAATAATAAACTATAATTATATGATTACCTTATTATCCACTCTAGTGATACAAAGTTTCGTCAGTTATGGCGCGTTTCGGGACTAAGTCCCATCCTCAGATAACATTTAATTCAATATAATAAACTAATACATTAAAAAATCGCGACCATGATACTGGTCAAGTCAATTAAATAAAACTATAAATCGCATGTGATACGTTTTACTAATCACGGCCGAAGCTCCCGCATGCGTTCACCCACAACCGCGATCGTCACGCGACTGGTCAAAGATTAATCTAAACCGATGGCAGTGTCGAACAGGTAGTTTGATGCAAAATTTATCTGGTCATTTAGTAAACTGTTTTTAGTGGTACTATTTTTTATAGCTTTATAAATTTTAAATTCATGGTCGCGATTTTTTTAATGTATTAGTTTATTATGTTGAATTAAATGTTATCTGAGGATGGGACTTAGTCCCGAAACGCGTCATAACTGACGAAACTTTGTATCACTAGAGTGGATAATAAGGTAATTATATAATTATATAAAAAGTGATACGGTACGCAAAAAAATAAGTAATTGAAATAATAAACTGTAAAACTTACCAAATATTTGTATTTAAAAAAAAAACCTTTGTAGTAATATGTTTCACCAAGTGGTCAACGAGTCATCAGTCAATATCGATAACTAATTGATTATATAATACTTAAACACTTGCAATTAAATCCGCCAGATTTTATGTAAGCAATTCGCAACCGCATGTAAACTGAACTGCACCCGCCGAGCTGTGTTTAATAAAATCTTACTCAAAACATCTTTCTCTTTCCTTGTATACGTTTTTATAACCTTCTTACAAACTACTATTCTCTCATTCTACGTATTTCTGAGCCTTTTACGGTCGATGTCAACATTGTTGGAAATAATCTAAGAGGTGGTTCATTAAAGTTATTTTTTCCAGACTTTTCGGTCTCAACTCTGCAGGCCATCTTCAGTGAATTAAACGATTCAACACAACTGGCACAATGTTAGTCAGTAACGATTCTTTGCCACAGTAGTAAAGAAAAATAATTTTAGAATCCAAGATGAGGGATACTCACCAGAACAGTGTATGGAACAAGAGTAAAAGCATTCGGCAGAGGAAGCCGACCCGACTAAGAAGGACATAACTAAAGCAGGAAGTGAAAGCAAGGCCGTACGTGGCACATAACGCTGCGTGTTATTAAGACAAATGTTGGACGTAGCGTCAGCGTGACAGTAGACGGACGGGTCTCAAACTGACGCAGCATCATTTGTAATGTCTGCTGTTGACAGTGAAATATGAAGCAAAGGTTTTGTTGTAATGAAAACCGAGCCTGCGGCATGCCAGAAGTTACGATACAGCGGATACCTCTTAACAGCACAGACAATGTAAAGACACGTGGGCGAGCAAACCCACATGTAAATATTTATATAAATATTGTAACGGTACATATAACCCACCCAAAACCCAATGTAAAACAAACGGGTTATAAAACTATCCGAAGCAAAATAAACAACAAAAGAAGAACATGTAAACAGGAACACAGGATGAATTATGATTAAAATAAGTTATAATTAATAACTAATGTATTACAGAAGAAACGAAGACACGACTAAAGACAAGACAACGTTGACCCAAATACCCAATAGATCAGACAGTGAGAAGAAGACTACAACACCCATAACAAGAAGAGATTTATTAAGGATAATAAAAGAATCAGTGCGACTAGGGAAAATAAAAGGAAATCAGCTACAAGAAGGAACTAATAATGACAAGAATAAAATAAACCATGAGAATATAAATTATTATTAATGATAGAGAGAACAGAAGTAATTTAAAAACTTGATTTAAACCCTAGGCTGTGGCTTGACACTGACATAAATCCATTAATAAACTAACTTCAACGACTTGATAGTATAACCAAGGTAAAACATTGATAATAGAAAATAAGAGGGAGAGTGGATATAAGAGTTGTAAATGTATAAATTAGTAATGTATGAAAATGACCACTAGATAATGTCCAAAGGACAGTTAAAATTGTAAAATAGAAATAAAATAATAAAAGACAACTATTAATCAACAATAAGGTTGAGATAGTAACATAAAAGAACTATATAACTATAAACAATAAAAATCAGCTTTAACTAAATGTAAAGAATCAATGCAATATGTAAAAAACGAAATCTAAGGTTCAACCATTGTTGGGGATCCAAGTGAGGACATAACTTAAACTGGCCAACAAGTTTCCAATAGAATTGTAAACAAAAAATGACTGGAATGATCTTAAACTAAAATGTATTGTAGTGTAAGCAAACTAGAGACTATAAAGAGCAGTCCATTTACAAAAAGTAATAATATAAAGGAACGTGTGTACAGTATAAGTGTAAATTAACATGATCAAGAGTACAACATAGTATGGGTACCTTGAACAATAAAAATCACACATAAAACGATGATAAAAGAGTAGGGACTCAGTCCATGAGATTAACTAAAACGTAATACTATTCATGTAAGGAAAAGCAATGTTTATTGCCATAAAATTAATAATAATAATGTATATGATATGTAACTCATAGCTAATACTAGATGCAGGAAGCATTAGATAAATGCCAACAAATGTCAAAATACCAGAGCAAAACAACGACTCTAGCCTTACAAATTCGATCCAGGTTAGGGTAACAATAACTGATTAGAATCTATGAGGACTGCAGAATATAGGCACTCACCAACATTTGAAATCAGGGAAGAAAGAGAATAATAAACCAGTAGAATAATCAGTAAATTCGCGAAAAACATATTTGAGGATCGTACAAGTAACCTGTACTATGTCAACTGTAAAACGGTTTTAAACAATAGGCAGAGTTGCATTGTTGATTGAATAAAGCTCCACGTGTCGATCATCTGGAAGAATCGTATAACGCACTTTTTGCATTTAATTTCGTCACTGAGTATTTACGTCATTGCTCGAGTAAACAAGTAGCAAACAATGAACAGCTGACGCAATTGTCTTGTCTGACCTTTACATTTCATAAACGTTTTAAGTTATTCTTTCTCAATGCTTTTTTCAGCATTAAAATATAGATATTTAACTCAACTAGTAAACGTCGTTTATTTAGAACATGGCAAGCATTTTGTGTTTTCATAAAATTTATTACAGCAATCGAAAGTTAATTCTGTATTTAAGAAAGCGATCTCCTTTTCGGACTAAAGAAAATTCCACATTACCCAGGACACGCAGATTTAAGACTTGTTTGTTACGTAAATGTCAAAAAAAAATACAAATTAAATTTAACAATTAAATATATTTAATTTTTAAGTTATAATAATTGGATCGAATCTGCAAGGGTTTTTATATAGATTTCCACACTGAAGACCAAGGTGAAGTGATAATGTAGCTGATCCCTTACAAACAAAAATTGTTGTAGACAGTACTGTTTAGGAGCAGGTCGATAATACCTGGAATATAATCATCATGATCATCATCATCACCACCACCACCACCACCACCACCACCATCATTATCATCATCATCTTCAATGATTAAACCAAGTGTGGTTTGCTCCGGTCTCAAACAGGCAAATATTAGAGCTGGTCACTCCAGCGCTTCCTCGGACATCCCACACCTCTCCGTCCCCTCGGGTTATAGTTCCATAGTTGTTTGGGGATGCGGCAGTCATCCATTCGGCAAAGATGTTCCCACCAATTCAGCCGATACTGGGGGATCCTGTCGAGTATGCTCATAATATTCAGTTCCTGCCGTATATCTGCGTTTCTTCTATGATCGTGGAGAGTATACCCTGCCACGTGCCTGAGAAATCTCATTTCAGCCGCTTAGATACGACTGGCCTGGCCTTTCGTTAAAGTCCAATTCTCAGACCCATAAAGAAGTGTGGGAAGAGCCAACTTCTTATAGAATTTTAGGCCTGTTTCTTTACTTGCTGACTTAAGGGTTCGCCTAATGGTCCCGCACATAAGGTTGAACTTATGCAACTTATTCACAACGTCGTTGCTTGCATTACAAGACACACTGTAGCCCAGGTATTCAAAATTGCTAACTTGTTCCAGGACAGTACCATCTATAACAATTTTTGATCATGGAGAGTATACACTGTACAATAATTCTAAATCCGATAGTATCATAATTAAGAACTCTCAGTTATATATAGTATTACACCGGTATACTGTTGTACTGTACTGTGAACAGGAGCGTAGCCTGTTGTACAGTATTAATATTGCGCTGCCAATATGTTGTTTGGTCGTCGAGGGAATTCCCTACTAATAGATTTCGTGTATAGATTCCGTCTCTCCCCTCACAGTGTTCTCGTCTTGTGGGAGAAACACCTGTTACACACACCACGGAACTATTTATTAATTACTTTTTACGCTTTAATCGTACTGTACTGGTGCTTTCACTTAATATTTATATATAAATTAAGCGAGTGATTAACGCATGTAACGGTAATTCACTTTTCACAGATAAATATTGTGTACTCTTTTTAATAAAATTTAAATAAATATCTTTTTATATTTTTAATTAAGTATAAAATATTTATCTCTTCTGAACGATACGTGCAGGACCGTCAGCGCAACTCTACAATGAACAGGTAAGGAAACACGTTGGGCGTGAGAAGTAAAGTTTAACGAAATCTACGCCAGTCGCATTTAAGTGGCCGAAATGAGATTTTTCAGCCATATATCAGGATTGCAGATTAGAAGAACTGCAGATGTACAATACCAACTGAATATTACGAGTATATTTGATAAGATTGCCCAAGTAATTTTTTCTTTCTCTCTGCAAAGATTTAAGAAAGCTGCTTTCATTTTTACACATAATAATAATAATTGCATTAGTCACATTAGCAGCGAATTTCCGAATATCTGGCTTTTTTCCATTTGTAAAGGTTTTTAGATAGTTGATGAGTGGCCTTAACTGTTTGGGCGTAGATGTTGTTGCCCACTTTCACTTTTACTGTAGTAGGGTTGGTCCTGTTGCTTCTCTGTCGCAGTTTTGTTCACGTTTGTTGGTGTATAAGTGTTCGTGTACATTGTGCTTGTGTTCTGTGAGTGTTGTGTGTTTTCTCGTAGTATGTATTCGTTTGTATTATTTAATCCTTTAATTATTATTAATAATAAAAAACTTCTAACAATAATATATTTGTTATTTTGTAAATTACAAATGTTTTGATAGTAATCCAACTATCATCATCAGATATAAATTAAAAATTCAAAATTTTTAAATAAATTGTTCAAAACAGCTGTTTTATATGTAGACTAAACTTAATGTTTTTATACGTGTATATAAAATATGTTAAATAATCAATTGTAAATTATAACACAAATATTTATTACTTTATTAAATTAGTAATTTTGAAAATATTTTCATATTTTGTATTAATCTGAATTTGTTATGGTATTAATTTATTACCTGTTTTGTGTCTAAATATTTTCAAATTTAAATTTAAAACATTAAATTTAGTCTATTATAAAAATAATTACTTTGAAAAGTGATTTAAAAATTTTGAATTTATTAATTTATATCTGATGATAGTTTGATTACTATCGAAACATTTGTAATTTACAAAATAAAAAATATATTCTTGTTAAAAGTTATTTATTAATAATAATAATAACACAAATAACAAGAAAAATTTGAACATATATGACTATAATCTCTTAATTATATATTATAAGTTTTATTATTATTTTATTGACTGTCTATTACTGTGTGTTGATAGAGTATTATTTGTTTATTTACATGTATTAGTTTATAATTAGCCTGAAAGCCTGGAGACGACTACCGTTTGTTTGGGTGGACAAAACGTCATATTTATATTGTTACGACGGTCTCAGCGATCGTCGTATGGTACAGTGGATAATAAAATACAAGACACCAATGAAGTCACTAAAAACCAGTTTACCAGCTTTAATTATCAAAAATAACGGTTTATAATCATCTTGTACAATAATCCGTGCAAAATTTGTCCACAGGCAATAATAATATCAACTATAAAGAATTCCGCTATAAAAGAATCAACTATAAAAGGGAGTCCCTTCTGAAAACGGCAAAAATGTTTATTTTGTAACTTTTTAATTTATTCAAATTTTTTATTATTTATTTTTGTACTAAATAAAGGGAAACATTTTGTAACTGGAAAAAATGTTTATATTACTAATAATTGAATTTTTTGACGTTTTTTAGCAACATTTTTGGAAATTTTTTAAACTGATATTCCAGAAAAACTAGAAGTCCCACGAATTTTGGGAGGTGTCATTTCGTAGAAGATAAAATTATCTAAACGGATAGTATAAAACTGCAAACATATGTGTAGTATACTATTAATTTATATCTGCTTTACATCTCACAATAATCTATTTAGCTTATGTAGCTTATACATAATATACAATGAAATATATTGTACCACCGATTTAGCAAATGCACAATATTTCCATTTCCACATACACAAGTGACTTCGTGTATATGTCACTTTCTTCAACTCCCATACGACTAACGTACTGTATATTTGTTTTTGAACAAATACCAACTGTATCCTACAGGGACAATACCAGCTGAAACAAACTGATTTATCTACTGTTTCATGTTACAGAAATGGAGAAACTTTGCCTCCATTAGTTTCGGTAAACTGTGTTAAAGGTAAATTATGTATGCTATTACTGTAATTTTAAAACAATGTGGGAATTGTAAAATTTTAATTCTATGGTTGAAGTTAGTTTTAGGATCTAACCCGTTTAAGGGTTTCTCTGATTGCCACTGTATATTGGTCTTTATTGGCTTTTTTTTACCACCACGACGACGTCGATGATAATGATAGTATTGACAAGGTTGGAGAAAGAGATAGAAACTGTAAGGACAACGGAGATGTTGCAAACGTCTGCTTATACCATCCCCGGTTCTCCGTCGAGCTGGAGGTGTATTGTTCTGAACGCTGTCCACGCGCCTGACGAAGGTTTGGTTAGTACCCTTGGTTTTGAGACGTGCAACTCTAACCCTCCATGCTTTACGGAGTATCTACTATTTAGGATTTAGCAGCAGATAGGTGCATCCAACTTCACGGCACAAGGGGGACACAGATTCGACGCCCCACAGCCGAAACCACAGACCAAGCTCGAGTCCAACCCAATACATCGGAAATGCGCCCGGGTTACCCACCTTCGATGGCGGTCGGGACGCAGACAGGGCGTATCCTGCCTACGGTGGTTCCCGACCCCCGAGGAGTTGGATTAGCAATGTCAGGGCAAGCCCTAACCCGCCTCCCACCAACAACGGGTTGGCTCCCATTCTGGAGGACCTACCAGAGGCAGCTTTCGCCACCATTGCGGGTCTGCACACCCGGGGCTTTGGTGGGCTCTTTACTAATGTGGTTTTAGAGAGACCACGTAAGAACCCTAGCCCTTGTTTAATTCTTCCGGTGTTCATTAGGCTTTTGCCTTTCACGAAGTTACCGGGCGCCTATATGTTGGACTCCTTCATACTTTTGTTTTCTAGTTCTTCTTCTTGTTCTCTACTTGTTGCTGCTTGCCTTTATCTGTTGCACGTATTCTACTGTATGCATCTGTTGCTCCTCCCTATCCTAGTAGTTATCTCATTAAAAACCACCATTGCATCCTCGTTTCTTGTAATCTCCCTGATATCTAGCCTGATTCCTAACTTACTCACTCCTCTTACCAATTCAACACTTTCTTCGATGTACTTCCAACAATGGTAAAGGACATGCTCAGGAGTATCAGTTATACCCCACCATTTACATTTTAGAGAAAAGAGACAGGAACGTTACTCAACTAGTGTTGGAGGAAGTTGCAAGGGATTTCATGGAGCGGCTTAGTAAGCATTGATGATGATCATCATCTACACAGTTCACCTGTCCTGTTCGATCCAGCTTGTTACTGGCGGTCCTTTAGCAACCTAATGCAGCACTCGTCTCGCATTGTTAGTTGATTGTTGTCGTTGTACGTGGGGCTATCCATTTGTCTCTATATTCTTTTATTTTACTACAATATATATTCTATGCGGCCCTGATATCAACATTCTTCTGCTGGCGATAAGTGACATTCCTTGTGACAGCTCGTATAAATCTCATTCCGCGACCTGTGGACCTCCTTAGTTCTTAGTCTTTCTTAGAGCGCTTATAATTGTGCCTCGTATATTTTGAAATATGAATATTTTGTTTCCCAAAGTTATAGTTAACGTTAAAACTTTCCACACAGAATAACTAATTAAAAGTATTTACTTGTTAAATTGTTTTTTAATATTTTGCTATGTCAATTACGTAACGCTCTCGACTTTTAGAGTTAGCGCTCTCGTCATTCTCGGCTGTCCGAGTAAGTGCAGTGACTCGGCCAAAGAAGTGCATCCAGACTGTACGAGAGCACATGCAACTACGAAAATTACGCCGGCACGCCGCCAAAACAAAGGAAAATTCTTCTTCTTCTTCTTCTTCTTCTTCTTCTTCTTCTTCTTCTTCTTCTTCTTCTTCTCCTCCTCCTCCTCCTCCTCCTCCTCCTCCTCCTCCTCCTCCTCCTCCTCCTCCTTCTTCTTCTTCTTCTTCTTCTTCTTCTTCTTCTTCTTCTTCTTCTTCTTCTTCTTCTTCTTCTTCTTCTTCATCATCATCATCATCATCATCATCTTCTTCTTCTTCTTCTTCTTCTTCTTCTTCTTCTTCTTCTTCTTCTTCTTCTTCTTCTTCTTCTTCACTTTAAGGATTAGGTTACCTAAACCTGCACCCATCTCATCCTCGGACGCCCCACGTCTCTCCAGTTCAGTGTCGCTATATATTTTAGTGACGCTTTCGGCAATCGATCCTCTGTCATCCTACAGATGATCCCACCACCTTCCACCACCACCTTTCTTCTGTAAGCTGAAATAATTTAAATTATGTCCTCTACTTCGAGTTCTGCTCTGATATCCTCATTCTTTATTCTGTCTTGCAATGAATAGTTGCAAGCTGAAGAATTGTGTGCTGTATAGCTGAAGAAACTGCATTTCAGCACTCTGAATTTTGCCGCATTCCTTTTTGTAACGTCTCACTCGCATGTATGTCAATGTGAGTCTTATTTCTCTTATTCTGTAACTTCTGCGGGGTATACATATAAGGACCTACGGCCGACTTAGTAGTTAGTTACAATGGACCATTTCTTTAGTGCGGATCAAGTGATTGTTGCGTTATAATTAGTACGGAAATTTAATAGTTGACAATTACTATCGCACGTAGACAAAATTAACTTGAATTATTGATGAGAGTACCTTGTTGATTTTACATTGTTATTTGTGGCTAATTAAAGCTGGTAATTAGATACTTCTTTGATCTCTGTATTTTGTTTCCACTGTAAAATACGACGATCCGTGAGACCGCCGAAACAGTACAGAAATTGATAAATGAAAGACGAATGTATTGGAATCATCGTGAGGAGGTAACGCCGACTCCCCGATGGTGAGAAACTTGATTAGTCGTAATCGCTATATGACTATGAATTACTAGGGGAAGATCAATGAAATAACACATAGACGAAAGTAATGGAAAGTTACGGTAGGGAGGATACAGTTGTTTAAGGATAAGGAGATCAACAGGGAAATATGATGTGTTCAGGTACTTTCCTCTAACCACTGTAATTATTAAAATGACATTCCAACTATAAATTAATTAATCCTCACTAATTATTATACTCTGATATTTCCAGAAACGCATTACATTTTGTTGAATACAGTTCTATTTAATTTTAAGTTTCTGGTTACCGTTTGTCCAACCAATAATTTCTTATAGTAGAAAAGAACGTTCGGTGACCACGTAACTTTCAAGTCCTACCTTAGCAAACTTAAACCTTTCTTCTTCTTCTTCTTCTTCTTCTTCTTCTTCTTCTTCTTCTTCTTCTTCTTCTTCTTCTTCTTCTTCTTCTTCTTCTTCTTCTTCTTCTTCTTCTTCTTCTTCTTCTTCTTCTTCTTCTATCCTCAATCCAAACGTTGGAAGGAAATATTCTGTATGTAAGGCTATCAGGGCCGGCATCAGCAGTGGTGGGAACAAACTGATTAAACTCCGGACTATTGGGCCGTGGTCCAATAATATTGTTACTCACAGACGTTTTGGCTTCTCCTCTGGATGCCATCTTTAGTGTATGAAAACGATTCTTTGTATAAACTACACGGTCTTTGTCAGTCAACAACATTACTGTGACAAAAGAATTCTTTGCTACAATTCTCATTCTTTTGCCACAGCACTGTGGTTGACTGACGAAGATCGTGTCAGTTGGTAAATCGCTTTTATACACTGAAGATAGCTTCTAGAGAAGAGGTCGAAACGTGAGTGAGTAACAATATTATTGGACCACGGCCCAATAGTCCGGAGTTTAATCAGTTTGTTCCCACCACTGCTGATGCCGGCCCTGAAAGCCTTACATACAGAATATTTCCTTCCAATGTTTGGATTGAGGATAGAAGAAGAAGAAGTAGAAGAAGAAGAAGAAGAAGAAGAAGAAGAAGAAGAAGAAGAAGAAGAACAACAACAACAACAACAACAACAACAACAACAACAACAACAACAACAACAACAACAACAACAACAACAACAACGACAACGACGACGACGACGACGACGACGACGACGACGACGACGACCCGACGACAACGACAACGACAACGACAACAACAACAACAACAACAACAACAACAACAACAACAACAACAACAACAACAACAACAACAACAACAACAACAACAACAACAACAACGACGACGACGACGACGACGACGACGACGACGACGACGACGACGACGACGACGACGACGACGACGACGACGACGACGACGACGACGACGACGACGACGACGACGACAACAACAACAACAACAACAACAACAACAACAACAACAACGACGACGACGACGACGACGACGACGATGTCGACAACAACAACAACAACAACAACAACAACAACAACGACGACGACGACGACGACGACGACGACGACGACAACAACAACAACAACAACAACAACAACAACAACAACAACAACAACAACGACGACGACGACGACGACGACGACGACAACAACGACAACAACAACAAGAAAGGTTATAAGTTTGCTGAGATAGGATATTTGAAAGTGATGTGGACAACGAACGTTCTTTGTCTACTATAAGAAATTATTGTTCTGACAAACGGCAATCAGAAACTGCAAATTAAATAGAACTGCAATCAGCAAAATGTAATGCATTTGTAGAAATTGAACAGAGCGTAATAATTAATGAGGATTAATTAATTTATAGCCAGAGTGTCATATTAATAGTTCAAGTGGAGTACGGCGGCTGCACTGACTAGTAATAAATATTACCTAATCAATCCAAACACTCGTTATTAATTACTGGAAGTTTGTGTATATGTGACAAATCAAATCCTACTTTATATTTAATAAAGCCCGTTTGGAGCAGAAGTTTTGGACAAAGTTGAGTGTAACTGACCGAAATAAACTTAAGTCTCGATTCAAAGCGTCGTAACTTCTGAAAGTCATCTTTATCTTCTCTGTTTCAATTCTCACTAATGGCTTTTGACGTTTTGGCTTGAGTTTATATATATCTGCACATAGACTGTGTGTCTTTGACCTTGTATCTTATTGTACAGAAGCGTTCGATTTGAAGAATGAACACACAATAATATCGTGCCCGTTTTTATAGTTTGTAATCACTCAATTGGTTTTATCGAACCGTCATTGTTTTTTTTACTGTTCGAAAATTATGAAGCAACTACCCGCTAACTTATCAACAATTTTCTGATAATTGTATGGAATTAATGTTAGCATTAAATAGCAGCTCAAATATTTTTGTTAGAAATTTATTATTTATTGTTGAGGAATTAGAGGTTTGTATAAAGTCTTTTGGGGCTCGGCAACTAAGGCCTTTAGCCCAACGACGTCTAGCAGAAGTTTTCTTTTCCCGTCGACGGGATGTTTTCTTTTCACCTACATTTTATTTGACTCAACTACAGTAGAAACTCGTAAAAATTAAGACGCAAAGAGACATTTTTAAGCCTATAGATTAATCTTGCTGCTATTAGGAAAGACAGAATCCTGTTTGTCGCTAGCTGTTCATTCCCGGTGGTTACGTTTTGCTCAGTCTCTCTGGCGCAGTTCTACACGAGTACTACATTCTTCAGTGATGTGTTTCACTGTAAATGCTCCGCTGTGAGACGGATCGTTCTTGTTTCTGTAGGAGATACTAAGACGTCAAGTTCGAGTGCCCAATCCTCAGTCTAGTGATGCAAATCTTTGTATCGCTAACTGTTCATTTCCGATGGTTACGTAGGATGTATGGAGACGCACGCCAGTGCAGGTCGGAAGCGAAGAAGATGGAGGCTCATTGAAGGTAGAGTATTAAGTGTGTGTATGTGTGTGTGTGTGCGCGCTCGCTCGCGCGTGTGTATTTGTGTGTATAGGTAAAGGAAGTGGCTGATGAAAGTGCCATAAGGATGTCCATCACTCTGTTTTTCTTAAACATCACACGAAATGTTTTGTTTTCATTGTTTTCAAATATCAATCTGCACATGTTTCCTTGGTTTTCCAATACTTTTTCTTACTAACGTTTCCATTGCAGAACTTAGTCTAGTTACCTGTTTTCTAAAATTCTTTATATATGGACTCTACTCTTCATCTTTCTTTGACATGTTTTATATTCCACTGTTTAGCCTATTTAGATGAATAATAATGAAAATTTAAAATACGATAACTATGGCACGGAATGCAATCACTAAGTTGACCACAGTGTGGAAACAACAGACTTTATTACACATAACATAAAAACTTTATTTTTGTTGGAAGCAAGAAGATATGCAAAAATATTAAAAAAAGAAAAAAGGTTTAAATCATTGAAGATATTACAGCTTCTTAACTTATTATTAGGTGACCACAAGAAATACTAAAAATTATAAGTTCTTTGATATTTTTATTAAATAATTCAAAAGTGATATTAGTAAATGTCTAGCAATAGTCTAGCGATAGCTAGGTTTAGTGATATTAGTAAATAAAAGTAAGACTAGTAGTTTTTGGACATTTATATAGAATGTACCACAAAAGGTTAACAAAACAGGTCTTCAAATATCTTTAGGGAAAGAAGTCAATATTAAGCTAGAATAAAGAAGTCAAAAAGGATTTAGAAAAAAATAATATAAACGCAGAAGAAGCAATTGAAAGAGAAATGTTTCGGGCGAAAGTGTTAAAAATGGAAGGAGTTCGGGGTAGGTGAGGGAAAAACGCAGGTTCAAAGTGGACGGAAAACAGGAAGAAAAGACATAGTGAAAAGATGAAAGAATATTGGAGAAAACGAAAAGAACCAGGAATAAAGAATTGAAATTGGCATGTGGCCCTCAGATGGCCGATAAAAATATAAAAAAAGAGATATTAATTGTTTCAAAATGTATTTTTACTTTAAACAAAGTCATTAAAACAGATTTTTAATGTTTTATTTAATTAACTAAAAAATTGTATTTTCTGAATTTGTAATTTTCCTATTGGTATATATACTTTAACTTAGATAAGATTTTCAATTCCGCTGAAGATATTTCTAATGTAGGTTGGTTAGACGTGTCATAGTATTTCAAGTGACAGCTATCTTGGCCATCACTTATGTTTTCCTTTGTCAAAACATCTAATATGTTTTCAATTAGGCAGAAATCCAAGGATCTCGTAACTGGCTGCAATGTTACGATGTATTGTTATATCAGGATTAACATTATTACTAACACATTACTGTTGTTTCAGATTAGCTCATAGAATTGCCAACATGCATATTAGGGATGAAAATTGTATTTTTCTTACAAAACACAATTTTATGTTAACACTATTTGAATGCTGTGAAATCAAAATGGCATGGTAAATAATGACAATAGAAAAACTGAAACAATTGAAAGTGGAAAACTAAAACTGACAATTTTTCTTTTTCTTTATGAGTGCCCTATTACCCTATTTATTAGTGCCCTAATAAATTGTCCTTGGACTGTTTCATTATGTAACTGGGCTTCCTTTTTATAGTCACAATTACACAAAATTGACTAAATTGTTTTCTCAAGTTTACAGATCTGCTTGCTTACAACGATAAATTAATCGTCTATTTACTTTATAATTATTGTTATTATATTAACAAGTATTACCTTTTATAGGCGTCAGAGTTTCGATTCACAAGTTCAGTGTAGAAACATCATTACGTAATACTGACGCAAAGACACGACAATAACGTAATTTACAGCACACATGGTGAGAACTTTCCGCAAAAAAAAAAATATATTAAAAATTATATTATGACAGAAAGCAAAGAAATATGCAAAACTTATAAAGCAACTGGCAACAAGTGTATTAATTATTAAAGTGGTTTTCTAGCCCTACGTTATATTTACTTAATATGCGCAGCAAGGCACTTCTGAATAAATTGTTTACAAGTTTAAAAGGAATACGCCTGGACTATCTAACTTTAATTAAACTAACTTTAGTTGCTTAATTCTAACTATTATCTGAATTTTTTCTAAAATCCGATTTCCAGCGAATTTATAACTAGCGAGAATAATAACTGTACGTTACATCAAGGAGTCGTTTCTAGAGCTTTATAAGTGATTTACTGAAAAAATTTACCGCATAATTTTTATAAACAGAGTAATTTAGTAGAAGCTTTTACCAAACAAAGAAAAAAACCGATACTGAAACTACAAATAATTCTCTAACAACTTCTGCATTGCAGGGTAAACTCTGTTTAGTTTGCGTTGATTTAAATAGCTGTTCACCCATTGTCAAAGGCATGTGGCCTGCAGAGGCAACAGTGCATAGAGATATATGCTTTTGAAAGATTAAAAGTAGAACAGTGCAAAATTGTGTAACTTTACATGTCCGCGGCGACGAGACTTTGTTGGTTGTGGATCACTACCGATGCGTGAGAAACGCAGTCAGCTGGTGCAGCACGGCCGCTTTGATCTTATCGTAATTAATCGATGCACTTACGTGTTGACCTTGACCGATGTGGCTACATTGATCGAACTCGTGGAGTTATTAGCAAATAAAATTAAATCATTATTTTTCTTTATAAAGGTGTCGTTTCATCTTTAGTGATAACATTTGGTTAACAAATGTTCGCATCACACTCCCATTGGACGCCAAAATAACTCTCTAACTACCTTAAACTGTTGCTTTCATTTAATTTGAAGTAATGAAAGAAGTAACTAAACTGTACAGAGAAGAAGTGTCAACTAGTTCCCAGTGTCCAAACATTTCGAGTAAAATTTGTTTGTTTGCTAGAATTGTAACTTAAATTTACTGGGTTTAACTTTTCCCACCATATTCGCGGGCTTGTTTTCAGAAGCGTTTTGAGTTCTTTTGTCGACAGAATCCACATCACAAACGGATTTCTGCGTTCACCTGAATTGGGCACATCAATTTTCGACGAGATTCCGAGTTTATTTACATCGTTTAACGGGTACAACGCAGGCACTAGACAACATCCAAGCGAAGCGTCTGGTATTGCGATACTGTCCACTTGACAACGCGCTATGCAATACCGACATTGGCGACATACTAGATGTAGATCGTTTAACGGGTCCAACGCAGGCACTAGACAGCATCCAAGCGAAGCGTCTGGTATTGCGATACTGTTCACTTGACAACGCGCTATGCAATACCGACATTGGCGACATACTAGATGTAGATCGTTTAACGGGGCCAACACAGGCACTAGACAACATCCAAGAGAAGCGTCTGGTTTTGCGATACTGTCCACTTGACAACGCGCTATGCAACACCGACATTGGCGACATACTAGATGTAGATCGTTTAACGGGTCCAACGCAGGCACTAGACAACATCCAAGCGAAGCGTCTGGTATTGCGATACTGTCCACATGACAACGCGCTATGCAATACCGACATTGGCGACATACTAGATGTAGATCGTTTAACGGGTCCAACGCAGGCACTAGACAACATCCAAGCGAAGCGTCTGGTATTGTGATACTGTTCACTTGACAACGCGCTTTGCAGTACCGACATTGGCGACATACTAGATGTAGATCGTTTAACGGGTCCAACGCAGGCACTAGACAACATCCAAGCGAAGCGTCTGGTATTGCGATACTGTTCACTTGACAACGCGCTATGCAATACCGACATTGGCGACATACTAGATGTAGATCGTTTAACGGGTCCAACGCAGGCACTAGACAACATCCAAGCGAAGCGTCTGGTATTGCGATACTGTTCACTTGACAACGCGCTATGCAATACCGACATTGGCGACATACTAGATGTAGATCGTTTAACGGGTCCAACGCAGGCACTAGACAACATCCAAGCGAAGCGTCTGGTATTGCGATACTGTTCACTTGACAACGCGCTATGCAGTACCGACATTGCCGACATACTAGATGTAGATTGTTTAACGGGTCCAACGCAGGCACTAGACAAGCGAAGCGTCTGGTATTGCGATACTGTCCACATGACAACGCGGTATGCAATACCGACATTGGTGACATAATAGATGTAGATCGTTTAACGGGTCCAACGCAGGCGCTAGACAACATCCAAGCGAAGCGTCTGGTATTGCGATACTGTTCACTTGACAACGCGCTATGCAATACCGACATTGGCGACATACTAGATGTAGATAGTTTAACGGGTCCAACGCAGGCACTAGACAACATCCAAGCGAAGCGTCTGGTATTGCGATACTGTTCACTTGACAACGCGCTATGCAATACCGACATTGGCGACATACTAGATGTAGATCGTTTAACGGGTCCAACGCATTCACTAGACAACATCCAAGCGAAGCGTCTGGTATTGCGATACTGTTCACTTGACAACGCGCTATGCAATACCGACATTGGCGACATACTAGATGTAGATCGTTCAACGGGTCCAACGCAGGCACTAGACAACATCCAAGCGAAGCGTCTGGTATTGCGATACTGTTCACTTGACAACGCTCTATGCAATACCGACATTGGCGACATACTAGATGTAGATCGTTTAACGGGTCCAACGCAGGCACTATACTATTATTAAAATTTGTTTGGTTTTGACAGACGGAACTGTTGATTAAACAACTGACTGCTACGTGCCTCTCAACCAATCGCCGTACTCAAAACTGTAAACAGTAACCGTAGCAACGCACACTGTTGCCAATAACGTCCCACACGTGCTGTTATTAAAACCAAAGTTTATTACTAACTAATTTCTAATTACTTAACTAATTTCTGACTAATTAACTAAGTGTAGTGAAAACGTGTGAATCTATTATTAACTAAATAAGCATAAGCATGTTTAAATAACATGTTTACCTAAGTATAAATTTACTTTATTTTGTTCATTTTACGGAACTTTGTGCGTGCGATTTTTATTTTAAAACAATTTGTATAAATATCTACATTCTTAAATTTTGAATTCTTTAAAATACGTAACAGCTTTAACCTATACGCGTTTACTTTCAAACAGAAGGTATGTCTGAAAGTGAGGAAACTGGGAAAAAGCGTGGTCGACCGCGAATACACCCGGTAAAAGAGAAAACACGTATTTCCGGTCACGGAGTACCAATTAGAGGGCAGTCCAGAGAATTCGTTTGTTCTCTACGAGATTATTTCGAGAAAGAGAAGGAACATGGTGGGCCTCTGATTTCAGTTAGTCAAGTTGTTGATAGAACAGCAGCTGCACTCTCTATAAGTAAAAATACGGTTGTAACGATAGGTAAGGAATAGTTTAAACAAAGCGAGGAAGCTGTCCCTTCTAAACTGGAAACACCAGGTAAAAAAAGACGGATAGAAAAACGTGTTACTAATCTGGATGCTTTTGCAGAAGATGGAATCTGTCGCCACGTATATGAGTATTACAGTCGTAAAGAGTATCCTACAATAAAATAGCTACTCGTTACTCTTCATGATGCAGAGCTTTTCACTGGTAGCCACTCGTCTTTACGGTCCGTAATTAAAAATTTGGGATTTAAATTTACTACCGCTTCGGGTAGAAAAGTATTAATGGAGCAACAACACGTAGTTGCTTCTCGCTGTAGATTTCTTAGGCGTGTAATAAATGAAAATTTTAATAACGTCGTCTGGGTTGACGAAACATGGGTGAACGCAGGACATTCTTTAAAAAAGTGTTGGTCGGATGATTCTACGGCGGGAACTATTCCAGTGCGAATTGGAAAAGGTAAAAGACTTATAATTATCCACGCCGGAAATTCTCAGGGGTTTATTCACAATTGCCTCTATGTATTTAAATCGAAAAAGACTTCTGACTATCACGAAGAAATGAATCACAACAAATTTAAAACGTGGTTTGAAGAATTCCTGTTAAAGAATATTCCTCCCAATTCAGTGATCGTGATGGACAACGCCCCATATCATTCAGTGATTAAAGACAAGGCTCCAACAATGGCTTCAAAAAAAGAAGAGATGGTTGAATGGTTAAAACGTCGAAACATTCCATTGACAGAGGGTATGAAAAAGGCTGAGTTGATGGAATTTGTACTATTTAATAAACCAAAGTTTCCTGTGTATATTGTTGACGAGTTGGCTGAAAGTTACGGTCATAAAGTCATCCGGTTGCCTCCATATCACTGTCACTTTAACGCCATAGAACTAATATGGGCCAGGGTTAAAAAATACGTTGCCATAAATAATACAAAATTCACGATGACTGAAGTAGACAAATTAACAAATGAAGCCATGCAAATGATTACTGGAAAAGTCTGGAAGAAGGTAGTCGAACACACCAAGTCAGTTATTGAAGACGCTTGGAAAAATGAAGGTACAGTATAGTGGAACAGCAGGTAGAAAATTTGATCATTTCTGTGAATTGTTCGAGTGACAGTGAATCAGTTGAATCTGAAGATAGTGATTCTACATGAAGCGGAGTTCACCCATTATAAACGTAAGTTTTTATTTTGTTTAATATTAGAAGTAATGTTAAATATAAAATTGCAATATAAAAGTATTTAATTTAATATTTAACTAAACAAAAATTAACAAACGAAATGTTATAGTCCAATATTACAATTTCTATCAATTATAAATTAATATTTCACTATTTATAGGCAGTTTCATTTATGAAGAATTCGCAAATATTTATGCTTGCTTAATACCAAATTATCTGTATTTATTAAGTTCATGATATAATAATAGAGTAATTATTTATCACGTTTTTCGAGTAAAATATTATGATATTAAATCCTTACCAAAATATTAAGTAAGATCTCATATTACCATAGTTGGACTTAACTAGAATTTGCGTAACACGGTGCATGTCATTTTACAAAATAAAAGATTTTTTACGCGATTGTGAACAGATTAGTGTGCACTGTGATTAAGGTAATGTACAGTATAATACGTACATGTTATTGCAACCATACATTAAATAATCGTATTCACTACAATATAAGCTACGCGATTTCACTACAAAAGCATCTCTGGATGCCTTACTGTAATTAAAAGTACATTAAGAGATATCATATCATGTTTTAAAAGTAAACTGTTTTGTCTTGAAAAGCCATATTAAATGACCTTGAGCGTGAATGTTTTGTAAGTTGTTTGTATGTAAATCATTGTTTCGTGTTTATCAACTTGTAGACGTCACGTGGTCAGAGTTTGGCAACGTTGTTTCCCTTTCAGTACAAACGTCAATACCAAACAAATTTTAATAATAGTATAGACAACATCCAAGCGAAGCGTCTGGTATTGCGATACTGTTCACTTGACAACGCGCTATGCAATACCGACATTGGCGACATACTAGATGTAGATCGTTTAACGGGTCCAACGCAGGCACTAGACAAGATCCAAGCGAAGCGTCTGGTATTGCGGTACTGTCGACTTGACAACGCGCTATGTAATGCCGACATTGGCGACATACTAGATGTAGATCTTTTTGCGACTTTTTGATTACAATTACCTTTGTAACTTTACGTCAGTCAACAGGCAATCGATCCTTTTATTATTTAACAGTTTAAAATTTGTACCACATCTAAAATCACATCCAAAACTTATTACAATGTTTAGCTCATAAACAACAAAATCACTTTTTCCTGCCTCTATTCTTTCGTAATTTGGTTTCCATCCAAATGTTATTTACAAACAGAGAATTCGTAAACACAGTAAGGCATATAATTGCATTTAAATACTCTTGCTGGACTTAACAAACAAAATAAACACAAGAATTCCCAATCGAAAATTAAGAGTCATTACAAATGCATTACTTCTTAAAGAAGAAATGGATTTTAGAAAGGGTAAATCGACTGTGTATGCATTGTTTGTATTACGCCAGATAATAGAGAAAAGGCGAGAGTATAACCACGAAACGCATATTGCTTTTGTTGATCTTGAAATAGCATTTGCAAATGTAAACCGTCAAAAGTTATGGAATTATGGATAGAAGAGGATATCCACAGCATTTAATAAACTCAGTTAAGATCCTTAACAAAAGTACATCTGTAGTCCTGAATCTGAATTATAGCCTCTCAGGTGGCATTCCGATAAATAAGTGTGTTAGGCAGGGACGCGTGTTTTTCTAATCTTGTTTAATATATACACTGACGACATGTTGATAGCATGGAAATGCAGAGTGACTTCGGGTATACAGCTTAAACTCATCAATTTGTATGGGACCCCTGCTATATGCAGATGACATAGTTCATTATTAAAAAATGAGAATGATTTACAAGGAGCTTTGTTTCAATTACAAAAAGTAGCAAGAAAAGATATACAAGACGAGATAAATAAATTTAGTAATATTTGTGGTACTATTCATGAAATCTTAGGAATAAAACAAGCCACAGCACAAGGATTAAGTTTTGTAAGACAATTGCAATATTCACGTTGACATATACGAGTGAGGCGTGGGTAAAAAAAGGAATGCGCCAAGATTTAGAGTGATGGAATGCAGTTTCTTCAAAATACTTTAAATTATACTTTGCAAGATAGAATAAGGAATGAGGATGTCAGAGAAGAACTCAAAGTAAAGGACATTAATGAAATTATTTCAACTTACAAAAGACAATGGTGGGATCATCTGCCAAGGGTGACAGAGGATCGATTGCCGAAAGCAGCACTAAACTATAAAGCCATTGGTAGAAGAGACGTGGGTCGTCCGAGAATATGATGGGTGCCGAAACAGGTTTATATACCCTAATTCTTAAAGTAGAGAAGAAATTCAACTAATTTTTTTGTTTAAAACTGTTTTAAGTGACATGTGTGTTCCCATGTACACAAATTTCACAAGAATGTGTGGAACTATTTGAAGAACGTTGGGAAATAAATGTAGAAAAGAAACCCAAATACAATTTTATAAAACAATGGCAGTACCTACACTACTGCATGGTTCCAAAACTTGGGTCACAAAGAAAAAAGATGAACAGAAGATACAAACAGCAGAAATTAAATTTCTGAGATCAGTTAAGAGGTGTCATAGGCGAGATCATATAAGGAATGAGGATATAAGAAGTGATTCAGATATTCTGCAGTAAATAAAAGTATTAAAGAATAGAGAGGAAAATGGATTCGACACATACATAGAATGAAAGAAAGTAGAATACCAATAATAGCGAAATATTACAACCCTAGAGGCAGAAGAAAAGTTTGTAGACCTAAGAAAAGGTGGACTGTGGAATAGGAACCGGCCACTAAAGCCTAAAACCGTAAAGAACAGGATGATTATGAGTTACAATTCTGGTGTTTAACAAGTCGAGCGTACCAGCGCATGCGAATGTGCTTGGTGGTGAGTTTCGGGCGTTTGACAATTTCTTTCTTCCAAATTTTCTCGCTCTCCTACACAAAGTTAGTATTTTAATAAATCAAAAAACACACAAAAGCGTATCCAATAATAACTGAATAATATTTAATTAATCAAAGTACAACTAATGCACCAAGAAAAGCTACTCAGATTACATAAAATAAATAAAATTTCTACGATAATTTTGCTAATGTATACTAACGAAGAGAAACTATATTCCGTAACGAAAGAAGGAAAATTAGTTGTTAAGGTTACAAAACTAGACAAGATATAATTGACGTGCACACAACAGTGCTACAAAATATTCACAGAAACGTATAAAAACTTTGTAACACAAGACAGAAGAAGAAAAACGTAATAACAAAGACAGTAAACCCACGACTTCTTTGTCAGACACAAACAGCGGTGACATTCCTGTGACATCTGTAATGGACGGTGAAACAAAATCCCCTTGAATATATTTCATATTTTAAATATTTTCTTTTTCTATTGTTCTGTATTTTTTGTCTGTTCTCTATTTTTCAACCTTATTTGTCTTTTTGGTCAGGATATTAAAAAAAACAACCTTTTCAATTCGCCTTGTGACTTCTTGATTTACAATTAATTTTGTTATGCATGCGTTCCAAAGCATATACTTCGTTATCGAATATTTAAAAAATATGAGATCGTTACTCGTTAAAATACCAATATTCCATTTGGTCGACCACTTACAAGCGGTGGTTCGTCTCTATCAATTGAAGCAGGTTCAAGGTTGTATCGTAGAGTTGATTGGATTTAAAATTTTGCTGATCATTGAATACAGAAACCACGACTGATTACTGTATGTTTGCATGTGCTCTATAAATTTCGAAACTACTCCAATTCATTTTGTTACCTTTTTGTACGTTTTTAATCTGGAAAAGTCTTAATATTTACAACACAATAATAATGATCTACTAATCAAAGAACAAATACAAATAAAAATTAAACAAGACGATTTATTTAAGATAATATATTTATTATAATAATAGATTAAATATTATTAAATATATAATAAATACCTACTACATAAACATTAAAACAATCGAAAATAGAATCGAAGTAAATTCAATTATTCGTTACCTGTATAGTAAGTAACATTCAATTACAATTAAACAAACCTCTGAAGTACAGAATACTTTCTGTGAAACCTGCGTTAGGTAAAAATAAACCTACTTGCAGTGTATTTATTTGAAGATATTACATAGAAGACCTGCAGGAAACTCAGATAGGTACTTACAAGGGAATTATATATATATATATATATTTTACAACGAATTTTATTATATAATTTAAATTTGTGGAGCTCCACGAACTTGGAGCGCCAAAATTATACAACGAATTTATATGTATATATACATACATATACACGTGGGCATGTCAGCCTTCACGTTCAACGGATACAAAATTGTACAACAAATTTATATGTACATTCGATATACAGTAATTCATGCAGGTTGTATAACTATACCAGGTGTATTTATAATAAGAGTAGTTTTATTTATCAATATTTAAAACTCATATTTATTATTTATTCATTATTATAAATATTCATAAACATCATTAATAATTGTCGGTCACGATATTTCTCATTATTAAATGATTATATCTTATGATATGCAACATTACACATATTAAAAAAAATCTCTTATATCTAAACATGTTAATAATCTTATATCTATACATGTTAAATAATTGGTTTATTAATTTATTATAAAACTAAAATATTTTTATATTGAAATAAATTGTCTTATCTCAGATCTGACCTATACTCGCTCAGTCTATACCATGTTTAAAATTCAATTAAAATTTATATTAATTTCTTGTAAACTGGCCTTTGTTTTAATATTCAACTTTAAATTAATCTTTCTATACTTCAAATATCTAATCACTTTACTATCTATTTTCATAATAAACTCTACTCTCTTTACTTTAAATTCTCTTTCCTTTATTAATGCCTTTATATATATGTGATCGCTCATTCTTACGACTAAACATTTATTTACATTTTAACATATTCTTACTAAGTATAAACTTCTCTTTGTTTTAATTTATTGTCTTTTAAAATCGTCTTTATGAGTTCTTTTTTTACAAATCATTTAAAATGCATTACGCATGTCACCTCGATTTCTGATGATCTTACGACTGTTGTCCGGGGTCCAGCGATGTCCAGAGTTAGTTTTCCATTCCTCTTGTCCTGGCGTGGTCCTGGATACGTCTAGAGTTCTGCGTCGTTCTATGGCAGCATGTTCCTGGATACGTCTAGAGTCCAGCGTCGCTCTACAGCAGCATGTGTTCCTGGATACGTTTAGAGTCCAGCGTCGTTCTACGGCAGCATGTTCCTGGATACATCTAGAGTCCAGCGTCGTTCTACGGCAGCATGTTCCTGGATACATCTAGAGTCCATCGTCGTTCTACGGCAGCATGTGTTCCTGGATACGTCTAGGTAGACTTACTATTGCGGTATTTACTTTTTCCGTAATATTGTCGTGAATTTAACGAACGTTATTTCGTTTGTTACTGCGACTTGCAATAGAATAAAAATAAACTGTTTTGCAGACGGACAGCATGTCCGGCTGCAACTGTGCCTTGAAATGAAGAGAAGGGTTTTTGGTCGAACCCTTAATTTATACCCTCTCGAGATTCCGCGCTGGTCGGTTCCAAAATCGTCCTGTCGATACCTGCATATCTCGTGACACCCCCAACTCCCGAACCTTTCCATCTATTTGCAATTATTAGCAAATAGCAATGTTTTGCACGGAATCGAGATAGCACAAATCATAGCTAATTCGATTAAGCACCCTCTATATTAATTTGAGCGTCTTAGGGTAATTTTCATATTTTTTAGCACGTTTATTTTGCACTGTCTTCGCATAACGTGTTCTATTGACGTCATCTTTTCACTGGGGATACCTATAAATTTTCCACACAGTTTGGTGCCTTTGGTTTGATCATACACTAATTAGTTTTCGCACAGTGAATTAAAACAATTATTTTATTAATTACTTGGGGCGGGTTGCTGAGATTCCTGTCTTTGCCTGCATCACTAACACACACAAGATACACGTGTAACACATATACACTTGAGCAGGTGTTCACTGCTTGTCGAAACAGGTTAATCTCTCCCCTAATCTAACAATGAAATATTTTTGCAATCTCAGACCTGTCCATTTACCCGTAACTTATACAAATTATACAAAATTTATATTTATTTAAATTAATGCCTAATACAGCGTATGGCTGTATCGTTGCAATATATATATATATATATATATATATATATATATATATATATAATACGAGGAAGAAAAGACAAGTAAGTTTCACAAGTGAAAGTTTCAATATTCTATATAGTAAGGAATTAGTATTACTTAAATGTGTGATAAAAGTTTTATTGCATTAAGACTGTTATAATGTTGAGTTGTAAAAGGACCATTATTGTATAATGAAGAAGGATCAAGATGTAATGAATAGTGTTATGTAAAATTAGTAATAGGAAAGTGAAACATGAACTGACTATTATATTAGGGAATAAGTAATAACAATTATTTGTAATAGACAAACTAATAATGTATTCAATAAGATGTTGATTTTACAAAACCTGCATCTACTTTAGAAGGTAAAAAAAGAACAGCATAATGTATAAAGAATACATATTGAATAATAATATGTATTAGAAATAAGCATTTGTACTTTAAGAAACAGATAATTTTCAAGGGTACACTAGACAGTATTATGTATATGGTACAATCCAAATGTTTTATAAAAAAGTAATGTTCACGATAGTAATCAGTAGTATTAAAATCAGTTTTATTGACAACTAAAGTCACATGTAAAGTAAAGGAAAATAGTAATGTATCAAAAAGAATACTTTTAAATATAAAACATTTTATTAGGCCAAAATTCAAAAATATTATTTTGAGAAATACTGAACAGAAACCTATATTTTGAGATCTCAAAATGATCAGTAGGAAAAGAGAATTTCATTGGTAACAATGTTATTAGGATTGTATCTAGTATAAGGGAGTTATGTTAAAATTAACACTTTTTGGTAATTTTGATTACAAAAAGTGACGCCATGAGCTGACAATGCTTGATGTTTCAGCCAATGGGAATTTTGCATATTTTGCAACAGCAAGCCCCAAAATTGAAACCAAGCGAGTTAGTTGATTGTTAAACTTCGAGAAGTAAAGAACGGATCCTCCGCTACACTTTTATACAAGAAAGTACAATCAGATTCGAACACAAGACAGGTTAGGTGAATAGTGAACCATAGTTAAATGGCCATCGAGTGATAAACCAATATTGTGAATCGCTTAAATAACAATAAAAGAATTATATTGTGCAAATAACTAAAAGTGGATAAGAAAGTGTGTACATTAAAAAGGAAAGTATAGTGGTTGTAATTCAATTTTAGTTATCATAATCCAACCTGCAACACTATATACACTAGTGAACTATTTTTCCACCATCACTGGAACTATAAAACACTAACACTGTTGTAATTTTTTAGGAGTTAAGTAATTATTTCTTTGTGTTTAATTTCTAAAGGAGTGTAATCTTCTTTAACCTAAAAAGGACACTGTTCGGCACTCACGAACTGATCGTTACTATAGTTATAAGAATTTATTTTGTTGTATTATATTATAATTTTAAACTGTGATGTTTTGTACTTTACTAAAGACATTTTCGCTATTATTGTAGTCTAAAAGAACACACGTGGTTACATTTACATACTGTAAACACATAAACTATTCTGAGATAAACCGCTGAGCGTTAACATACTAAACCTGGGTAATTACTGTCAAGAAATATTTTATTTTCAATTAAGAAGGAAAATAAGGATTTCAAACATAAATAAAAAGAATATTGAAAAGAATGAATTTTGTACGAGTAATTATTTCTCATTCCTTTTTCAATGAACGACTACTGGCGCTTTCATAAAAACTTGAAGAGTAAGTTGGCATTACATTTTTGGCGTGCAACGTGAGATTTAAAAACTAGGTAAGTAATTAAGAAATAAATCAAGTAATTAATTAAAACAAAATAAAACGAAAAGTACAAGAAAATTAATTAATTATTTTTATTGTGACAAAAAAAAATATATATCATAAAACATTTTGAATATTTTGAAACTTTACCGATTTGGCGCTTACAAAGTAAGGCGTAACAAAATTAATTTTCAAACATTGATTGAAATTATTTAGATATTATAATATATATCACTAAAAGTTTATCCTCCACATTTCTACATATACCAATTATTCTTCAGTCATATATTGTTAGGAGCCTAATAGAATAGTTAGTATTGCGTCTGGCTACAAATCTTGAGGTCTTGTTCGGGGCGCACTATAAAATCGACATCTGTTTTTCAGACCTCAGGTCAATTTAAACTGTACAAAATAATAACCTGCGATAATATTTCTAGTACTAACGGGCTGCTAGTAGCTTACGTAATGCTGGCTACACGACCTTGTGTTTTTACGACAACCCACTCAAATAAGACCCTACTTTGCATAATTCCTAGAATTTGCATAATTCCTAGAATTCTTTGGCGGTAAGCAGTAAGTTTAAGGAGTCATTACTGTTAAATATTATCTGTAAAAGACGTCAGTGGTTATTGACATTAAAAATATTAGAGGGACGGACTTCTTCCATCACTGCCTATTTATATAACATCAAGTTGCAGATTGCAGTTGACCTCGAATCGTGCGTGTTCATGTGAGTTTTCTCTGTGTGTGTGTGTGTGTGTGTGTTCGTGCGCGTGCGTGATGATATATTTGATACAGTTCATTTATTTATTTATTTTCTGTTTGTTATGTGCATACATTAGTATGTTTTGACTGTATGTCGATAGTGAGACACAGTATTTTTTATTTTTTAATTGTGATGTTTTTTTAGTAGTTGTTGCACGCTTTCTCTGCGTTCGCTGGGGCCCAGAAGCGCAACACACAGAATATACTCAAAATAACATAGTATATCATAAAACCAACCAAAACACTTATTACTATTTATATCTCTCTACACCTAATAACATACTACCCAAATATACTTTAAGCTTAACATAATTCATAAAATGGGGGGTGGGTCTGAGTAAAAAATTTGAAACGACAGTTAGTGAACAGAGTCGAACCCGACCCGTTTATTTTCAAATGATATGAGCCTCGAAGCCTTGCGAAATTACAAAAGAGTCAGCCAAAGTTAATCCAAGTTAATCAATCAGCACTGAGTTAACCCAACTCCTAAAAACTAAATGTCGAAAACACTAAATACTGAATAAATAGTAAAATAAATACTAAAATTCAATAATCGTACAATTTACAACTTGGATAAACGAATTACTGGATATGAAACGGTTGCATAGATCATCACTGGTTTACATTAAATGGTGTTTAGCATACAAGCCGTGATCGGTTTATGAAAATTCTGACACCGTGTTGTTTCACAAAATATTCGCAAAAGGTTCTGGTTTATGTCACTTACAGTGAGGAAACTAATTCAGCACTCTCTTCCTTATTAATTGCAGTATGACATTCACTGGAAGCTGTTAACTGTTAAATATTACTTGACACTCCAGCGAGGTTCACTCACGGCCTGCCGTAGCTGGTCGCAACGGGTGCACGTTTCTCAGCTCGTGCTCTGGACCATGCTGGAAGATCGTTGGTAGAAGGCTACGTCGAGTCTATGTACTCGTATTCTCGCTCCTGTACGTCGGACCAAGTTTTTTAACTGAAAATTTCACATCTTTTAGTTTGCTTTATGCACCCGCACAGCTTAATTAGTACTGCCACTTTCAGTCAGACAGTGCGCAGTCCCAAATTTACAAATTCACAAAATTACATTATAAAATTACAACTTTGTCCTAAATTCACTGTCACCGGGGTTAGAAAATCGACAATGCGAAAAGGACCCGACCATCGGGGCATCATTTTAGCAGTAAGCTTGTTCACTCCCGAACTAAGAGGATGGGTCTTAAACCACACCAAATCACCTATTTTGAAATGACAAGCCTGACGATCCTTATTGTACGAGTTTGCAGCACGGCGGTGGACTTTCATTAAGTGGGACTTCACCGACTGCCACACTACCTGAGTATCTTCCGCTGCCTCGGGTAAAAGGCTCTGAATGTCCCAAGCGCAGGTTAGGGGAGTGGACGGAGCGAATTTAAACGTTACATCAAACGGACTTCTCCCTGTGGATTCGTGCTTAGCGGAATTGAAAACTATCTGTAGCCAGGGTAGGGACTCGTCCCAGGTAGACTGCTTCCCTGAATGGAAAGCTATAAGGGAGGCTTTTAGGTTGCGATTACAGCGTTCAGCCAGTGAGGGTTGAGGGTGATAAGGGGATAAGGTACTGTGTCTGATGCCGTGAGAAAAACAGAAATTGCGAAACGAATGAGAGCTGAAACTGGTAGCGTTATCTGAGGTCATGTATTTAGGGAAGCCAAAATTCTGAAAGATATGAGTGTTCAACGCCTGCACGGTAGCCGCCGAAGTGGAATCGCGGACAGGACGTAACCAACAAAACTTAGGAAACGCGTCCACAGCCACCAATATAAATCGATTTCCGTCTCTACTCCGGGGCAATTTGCCGACGTAGTCAATGTGAATCTTCTCCATAGGTCTGCTCGGAACTGAGGATAACAGAAGACCTATTTTTATGTTTCGAGCGGGCTTACTCATCTGACATACGTCGCAACGTCTGACCATTCTTTTTACATCATTATGACAACCGGGCCAGAAGAACTGGTTGCAGATCTTGTTCTCAGTTTTCAAAAAACCCAAATGCCCTCCCATGAGAGGGTCATGAAAATACTTAAAAACCATGTCTCTTACCGCTTTCGGTAAGTAAATCCTATAAGGCTTACCCGCTTTATCTGTCGTACATAAGACTCGTTTCGACAGGCAGTACTTGTCCGTGCGCGATCCGGATTCGACGTCCACTATTATCTTCGCCACGTCGTTATCCTCGCGCTGCAGTTGATACAGGTCGGAAAAACTTAGGGAAAAATTAGACAGGACGCCAGCGCACAGGGCTGGCGAATCCTCGATGTCGTCCACATTAAACATTCAGGATAAGGCGTCGGCCACGGGATTCTGCGTGCCCCTGATGTGGCGTACCTCAAACTTTAGCGAAGTAAGTCGGGCGATCCAGCGCCATAACTTACCCAACTGACGCGGATGAGAAAGCAGCCACGAGAGGGCCTGATTATAAATCAGTCTCCAATACAAACTCTCGATGTTGCAAATACTGCCGAAACTTCTCTACCCCAAATATAACTGCCAAACACTCGGACTCGTACGCGGACGACGCCCTCTTTTCTTATGGGGTAAGCACGCGGGAGGCGTACGCGATAGGCTGACGCACCCCCTCGATCTCCTGCAACAGCACAGCACCGAGAGCACAAGAGTTTTGGAGGATAAATGTTTTGTCAAAATCGGCCATGCGCAGGACAGGGGGTTGAGTAACTGCGTCTTTTAAAGCCACAAAAGCGTCCTGTTGTTCGGATCCCCAAAGGAACGTCTCGCCCTTCCTTCTCAACCGGTTCTGGAGTGCCGCGATTTCCGAAAATTTGGGGATGAACTCGGAGAAATAATTCACCATCCCGATGAAGCGCGCTACGCCTTTGGCGTCCTTGGGACGCGAGGATCCCGAATGGCGCGGGTCCGATCCGGATCCACGCAAACGCCTTGCTCGGTCACAAGGTGTCCCAAAAAGCTTATTTGCTTGACTCCAAAACGTACTTTCTCGGGATTTACAGTGAGGTTGGCTTTTCCCAGCCTCGCGAGCACTTCGTCCACGTGACGGACGTGGTCCTCCCATGATTTGGAATATACAATTATGTCATCGAGATAGTTGAACACGAACTTGTACTTTATGTCTGACAAGACCGTGTCCAACAACCTGGTAAGTACCTGGGCGCCGGTACTCAATCCAAAGGGGACCCGACAAAACTCGTATAACCAGTAAGGAACGACGAAAGCTGTAAAATGGGCATCGATTTTTCAGATAGCGGAACCTGGAAGTAGGCGTTAGAGAGGTCCAGGATACTAAAATACCTCGCGCCTGAAAACCACTGGAAGCAGGTATGGATATTCGGTAACGGCTGCGCTTCAATCTCGATATTCTTAATGAGCTTACGGTAATCAATAACCAACCGAGGTTTTTTATCAGGTCGGCAGACCAAAAACGCTGGACTCGCATAAGGGGATACGCTCGGCTTGATCACGCCCTCTTTAACTAGCTGGTCCGTAATCTTACGCATTTTCGGTGGGGGGGGGGAGGCGAGCTGGTAGGGATGAGCCTTGACAGGCCGGTTATCCAGCAAAGTTATATCATACGTCAACCTCTCCGTCCGGCCAAGCTCCCCGGTCAAAACGTTCTTATGACGGCCACATACCTTAAGTATTTCGTCCGCCTTCTCTCGGTCGAGGTGTCCGACATCAAAAGGCTCTTTTTCCAAAAATGACAGCCTTCGGGACTGTTTTTGCGGTCGCACAGAGAAATAAGGTTCTTCGGACGAAATTTTAAATATATTATCCCCTGGTGAATATCCAGCACCAAACGGGTCCGACGGATAAAGTCTGCGCCGAGTATGAGGTCGCAAGACAGGCCCTCGGCGACCAGTATGGGGAAATTCCAGGTAAACGCGTCTATTTTCACCCTGCACAAGTCTTCCAAATTGATTTGTAAGTTGCTGTTGCAGGCACTCCTGCATACTACAGCACTCTTAGTCCGCTTCAAGACGCTTTGGTTATTTTCAATACTCTCGAACAGCCGACGCGACATAATTGTGCGCACCGACCCGGAGTCAATCAGTCCGTTCACGGTTTTATCCCTAAAGCTTACTTCCATCTGGGGCGAAAATGGTTTGTTCTTGAACAAACTCGTTAAGTTCTTTTCCGCTCCCAGATGTTCTTTGTACAAGTCGTGGGAAGTGACTCTTTGAGTCAACATTCGGCTCTTCCTGTTGGTCGTGCGACGGCGCTTTCGGGGATTCTTTTTTGACGCTTTCCCGACACACGAACGACACCGCCAGATGTAGTGCCCATTTTACCACACAGGTAACAAGTCAGGGTGAAGGGAGTCTTGACGGGAACGCGGCGACGGCTAGTCAGGTCAGGCTTACGGCAGAAAGTTGAGAAACAGTTGCTGACCGTACTGTCTCTCAATACGCGTTTTTTGGATTCGCGGTTCTTAGACGGGGACAGTAGCGCCTCACGTGCCCTTCTTCCTTACAATGTTAACACAACCTCCGGTCCTCCCGCGGTCCGGCATAAGCTGAGGGGGGGGGGAGTAGCAGGGTCTCTATTTGCCGTAGTCTGGTCGGTGAATTGGAAATTGCCCACCTCCACGCAGATCTTGTCCAGATCGGTAAACGTGGACGGGCGGTTGCAGAACTAGAGACAGGGCCTCGTTTGGGCGGATAGCCCCGAAACGAGGTTCTCTACTACTTCCCTCTCAGTCACGGGTAGCCGCAGTATTTGGGCTGCCTCTTTTATTTCGGAGAAGTAAGTCGACAAAGGCTCTCCGCGCGCTTGGGCTCTTAAAAACAGGAAACATTTCCAGGGCTTCCTGGTGAAAACGGTAAAAGTTATCCGCCGCTAGGTGCTTGGCAAGTCGATCGCCCAAAGCCCCGTTACAATAAGGCATAAGCAAGGCCAGAAACCCGGCCTCCGAAACCGGAAAGCACCTTTTCAGTCTCATGGCGACTTTAAAAAACTCTAGAAGAGTTTCCACGCAGAAACCGTCTGCCTTAGGGAGGCCGCGGACTATTTTTTTTGGCGGGATGTGGTAATTTGCTATAACAAAAGCTGGTAGGCAGCAGTGAAGAAGAGGCGTTCGCTTCGCTCAAGAAAGGGTTTCGCTCGAGTCCGGGAACGGCGTTCCCTAAAGAGGCCGCCTTATCTTCAAATAGCGTTGGAGCTACTGCCACCCGGCCGCGCGGACTCGTGTGGGTTTGCCTCGTTTTCCGCGACGGGGCAAGTCTGGCTGGATGCCAAAACCTTTTTAACCTTTTCCCCTATTAAGACTGTGTTTCCGGGCGTTTACATCCCCCGACGATTCCGCCCAGGACTCTAATAACTTAACCGGCCTTCAAAGGTTCGACACCTGGTTCTAAGCCTTTGGTGATCGTTCCGGCACTGGGACTCGCCGATGTTTGCCAGATCGACATCTAAAATATCTGATATTAAGTCACATTCTTTGCATTCGCTCGAAATATCTATCCCCTCGAGATGTTTCGCGTCGGGGGTTTTCCCTTCATGCATTACATTACGCAGGCATTTCCGCAGTTCCCCCACTCTCCCGTTTTTTAAGACACCACGAGCCCTTAATTCGAATAACAAGTCGTGCTTTCGTAGCTGGTCAATGTCTCTTAGTAAGGCCATTTTACGAGTAGTGGAGAAAATTAAAATATACAAAGCGCAACGATAAGGGAGCAGCTGATCGATGAGAACTGCTGATATGGCAAGCCGGGCCGGCCGAATACCGCAATGCACCGCGTTATCTGCCAGGCAAAGTACAACTAACGGCAAAGTACAACTAACAGTTACGAATAAATCGATTTTACAATAAGCTGGTGACCAAATTTGTTAACCCCACATAACATTTCGAAATACCTCACACAAAACCCTATACAATATTTCACGCGACCAATAGCGTGAAATACAAAATTTCAACACAGCTCACTAACAAAAAATACAACATTAACAAAATTACACATAATAACTATGCATTAACCCATGGACCAAGGAAAACCGCGCTCCGGCTACCACTTCTGTTGCACGCTTCCTCTGCGTCCGCTGGGGCCCAGAAGCGCAACACACAGAATAATACCCAAAATAACGTATTATATCACAAAACCAACCAAAACACTTATTACTATTTATATCTCTCTACACCTAGTAACATACTATCTAAATATACTTAAAGTTTAACATAATTCATAAAATGGGGGGTGGGTCTGTGTAAAAAATTAAGATTTAACCGAACAAACGGCTCTGTTAGTAAAGGGAACGACGTGACGTCAGGCGTCGGGCAAAGTACGATTCGTCGATCATTGCATTCGGTCGAAGCCGAATAATCGCAACATAGTGACTGTGACAAATATCCGACTACAGCTATCTAGGGTGCGACGTACGGTAACCTATAAATATAAAAACGATATCGATAATAAAAAAAAAAACAGATGCCGGAGGATGTGTGGCAAAATTCATAATACTCTGGGAAAGAAAGTTCGAAAATATAGAGAATTAAAATTTTATAAAATAATGGCGGCACCAGTATTGACGTATGGGAGTGAATCGTGGACAGTCACTCAAAACCAGAAAAAAAAACAAAAAAAAGCTCCTGAAATGAAACTCTAAAGGAGAGTCAAAGGATGAACCCTACCTAAGAGATCACACAAGAAATGCAGACATAAGGAAAGAGTTGAATATATACTTGATAAACAATAAAAGTACCGTAAACAAAATGAAGAAACCTGGATACAACACATAAATGGAATGGATGACTCATGAATACCAAAAAAGATAATCCAGTATAAGCTTCTTGGAGAACGAGTTGGAGACAAACCAAGAAAACGGTGGCTGTGAAGACGGAACAGGCTGCAAGCCTAATCCTTGAAGTGAAGAAGAAGAAGAAGAAGAAGAAGAAGAAGAAGAAGAAAAAGAAGAAGAAGAAGAAGAAGAAGAAGAAGAAGAAGAAGAAGAAGAAGAAGAAGAAGAAGAAGAAGACGAAGAAGAAGAATTGTGATGTTTTAGTGTTTGTTTTGGCTTGAAGACGGCCACAGATTTCTTGTGTATAAGGCAGCGATGGATGTAGTCCGTTCCTCCAGTAGACTTAAATTCTTGTTTATTGTTAACAAAGTTACACGATACATCACACTATAAATTCCTTATATCAAGTATTATGTTTCCCACTTGTTCAAGTGTGTTTATTTTACCTTTACACACCTTTATTTCTTATCATTGTCTTTGTATTTTCTGCCGACATCCTCGTGCCTAACATTTTTTGAAACTCTTTGTGGTAAGTAGCTTCCATTGTTTAGTAATCTCTTGGCTTTCGGATAGAAGTACTAGGCCACCTGCTTAGAGTATCGAGTTGAATAATCTGTGTATACATAACAAAGTTCATTATTTGTTTTGTTCTTTCTCACTCAGTTTTTTATACTATTGACGTGTGCATTAAAAAAGGAGGAAAAAAGGCAACAACCTTTTTTGTTGTTGATCCTATTTTTTGATCAAACATCTCCTCTACATATTCCCCCCAAAAATAATACTACGATCATCAATTATAGTAACAATTACGTCAAGACTGTTAGTGACTGGATAGATTTTAAGATATTTTTAATCTTTGGCCACGGGTTTGATTACACGTGCGTAGAAGTAACATGTTGGTATAAATTTTGGTAACGTGATACGTGTAAAGTAATTAATATGTTAACTACACTACACCGCCTTATATGTGACCTATATAAGTTTCACGGCGTTTCACGGAGATTCGAAACAGTTTCAAGACATTTAACACACATTCGGAGCTGTTACTGCAGTTGCCCTGTCACGGTGCCGTCTCCCCACACCACAATTTTGTAACCTGTCTTGTAATTTGCATAGTCAACTAATTACTCACTCCGCTACGTTTTGCTAATTCTCTGTCCCCGTTCTCTGTCACTCTTCCTCCCCACAGAGATTTTTCTTAAACTCGTCAGTTTTATTTCCTCTATTTTATTGATATATTTTTTCTCACTTCCTTGCTTGTTCTACTTCTTTTTTCATTGTTTCTTTGTCATTTAGTGCCATCGTCTTGATATACCACTTTCTGTTGTTGTTTTTCTTCTTTTTCGCCCCCTCCTTCTATTTCTTTTCATCCTCTTATTAAAGGGCGTTTGATGCGTAGCGACTCAGTAGTTTTTTTTTTAACTGCCAACATTACTTGTTTTTCTGTGTCAATAAAATACAATTTCTTTCTGGTAAGCGTTCGCTCTCCATGCTTAACCGTGGTCCTTCCAAGCTTCTTTATGTTCTTTCACCATTTTGTTTAAATTTCAAGGCTCTATCTCTCAATTTTCTTGTTTTCAAGTGTACTTCTTCTTGATAACCCCGTAACTGACTTGAGAAATCTTGTCTCATCCGACAGGAGTCTTTGCAAGCTGTTGAATTTAGAGTCCAGATTTCGACTTTCTTTTAGAAGCGTATAGAGTTCTATTTTGTGTCTTTTTATATCACATATTTACTGTGCTACTACAATATATATAACTTTTTAAATTATGATAAATCTAAGACATTCATAATCACAATTCACAATTATATAATAACGTGTTAAAAATTGATACAACATTCAACTGAAGTCTCCCACCAAGATATTCGGCTAAAAGTCAATAAGTCAATAATACCCTTTCCCCTTAACCGATCTTCACCAAAATCAATAAGCGCAGAGTCGTCTACAAGTCAGGTACATATGCAAAACATTATTTAATCCTGTTCGAATTTATGGCAGTTACCGTTCATCATAGAAAAAATTACTCTTGTTTTAACATAAAACATTGCAGATAAAGTACCCCTTCCCATTAACCGATCTTTACCAAAATCACTAACCCTTGCGTCCTCAATAATTCAGGGATGTATGCAAAACATTATTTGATTCTGTTTGAATTTACGGCAGTTATTGTTAGTCAAAGAAATCACACACACACACACACACACACACACACACACACACACACACACACACACACACACACACACACACACACACACACACACACACACACACACACACACACACACACACACACACACACACACACACACACACACACACACATTTTGGAAAATGACTTTTCTTCATGTTTTGAGGGCAGTACAATCAGAATCAACCCTTATCTCGAACATGATTTTTTTCGCCATCGCAATACTTCCACTTCCTTATGGAACATGGAAGTAATAAGCGCATATCAGTCCTGTTGTTACTCTTGATAAAGCACGAAACTCTTTAAAACTCTTAATATGGGTATAGAATTATGTAATAGTTTTAATAATACTGAATGAACTTTATTGAAATTGAAACACACGAAAATAAGGTGGAAAGAAGGTGGATAGGAACGGAAAAGCCCCTTTGTTAAAGTATTACCACGTGCTGCTGGAACAACAATAAAACAAATACCCTTAGCATTAGGTACACCAGTACTACAGCCCCTACTGAGACTTGTCCTCCTTCGAATGTCTCTACCAGTTACAACCTCCTTGGCCGCACTTGCCAGTACCTCACTCCTCAGAAGAGTGTCCGCCAAAAGTTATCTTTCCATAAGCTTTTATCTTCAAATTTCCTCTATAGTATGCATTATACTATGTCTCTTTCTTATTATTTTCCTGCTTATTTTAATGTGTTGCGAATTCTCTTTATATTGTTACGACGGTCTACTGATCGTCGTACGGTACAGTGGAAAACAAAATACAAGACACCAATTAAGTCACTAATCACCAGCTTTGATTATCACAATAAACAGTTTGTAATCAACAAGATAGTCTCTTACAACAAATGAAGTAAAAATTGTTCACACGCAATAATAATGTCAACTCACATAAAACACCTCTGTATTATAATATACTTTGCCACAATAGTTCGAACCGCACTATGTAAATCGTCACTCAAACGCACTGTGTAATTGACCGACAATAGCTGAAAACTAAGCAGCAGGTATGGGCTATTTATAGTCTGCAGGGTTCCATAATATGCGTCCTTAACAAGCCATAGAAAATTCTAGAGGACGCTTCAGCGCGATCTTCGCAGAAACACACACCGTTGGGCTAACTGAGAAGCTTCTAGAACGACACCATCGAACGCACGAGACTTTCCGCATTACGTAATTCTGCCTCGCATGTCAAGCGTCACGTACGCATTACAGCTGCGGGAATAGAGTACAACAACGTTCTCCAACGTACCAGAACGTTCCGTAGTAGCGTAACACTAATTACTGCCATCTTATGCGTTTTACCATGATGAAAAGGACGACAAGTACAATTATCGATTCTTTGTAGGGTTGACGCAGTTAGTGATTAAACCTAATCGACCACCCATCATTAGCCCTAGTTAGGCCAAAAACGTTTCATAATACTGGGTGCTCAAAAATGTACAGTATCTCTTCAATCCCGTTTGTTAGCGTCTACGTGTTGCATCCATAAACACGGTGTTAGGTTGTATTAAAGTAAGGCATACTATAAGTTTACATTTAATCAACTTCACAGTGCGGTTTAAAAGACAATGCTGGCTTTAGTTTGACGTCACTTTGGAATTCATGCCGATGATATCAATGAAGTTGAAGGTGTCATTAAGTTACTAAAGAATTAGCAGCCTGTATTCCCATCATTTAATGGGAAGAAAAGACTTCTGTGTGGCAAAATTAATAAGAATTTAAGAAATAGGTTGCCCAAATGTTATGTGTGAAGCGTTGCTTTATATGGTGCAGAGACATGGACACTGTGGAAGGAGGGTGGGAAAAGATATAAAGCATTTGAGACGTGGGTTTGGCGAGCAATGGAAAAAGTGATATGGGTTGATAAAGTAAGGAATGATGAAGTCTTAAGAAGAATAGGGGAAGAGAGAAGAATCCCTAAACGTAATAGACAATAGGAAAAGGAATTGGTTATGTCAATTTTTAAGCATAGACTGCTTGCTGACAACTGCTATGGAGGGTGTCACAGAAGGAGAAAAACCAAGAGGGCGTAGAAGAATGAAGTTAATAGATAACATTAAAATCAGAGTGAAGTTAATAGATAGCATTAAAATCAAAGGGTGTTACGAAGAAACGAAAAGACTGGAATGCGATAGGACCGCTTGGAGAGCTTTTACCATTTGAACACCTGCCTTAAGACAGAACATCAAATAACGAAATACACAATGATAAAATAGAAAAAATGCTAACGTGTTAGGAAACGTTGTAACTATAACAAAGAATATGCAAAGACTTTTAATAACTACTATATAATTACTTTTATCTTTTTTATATAACATTTATTATAGTCAATTTTCCTTTCATTTTTGGATAGTCTCAATAAATGTTAAGTTTAATTCTAACACATCTTAAACGTAGGGATTAATTTTAATATGTTTTTGATACGTTCACGATCACATTGGTTTAAATATTCTTGGTTTTATTTTAGCCTTTTTATTTATATATATATATTACTGTTTTTTTATACTTCTCATGCTACAAAACTAGTGAATCAATTCCGACTCAATTACAATAGTAAAAGTAGTGTATATTTCACAACACAAAAATTAAAACAAAAAATATAGTCAAAACTGAACTAAAAATAATATTACTTCAGACTAAATATAATGAAAGCTGTAGCAGATTATATTTGGAGTGGAGCAGTGGAAGAGATAAGGAAAGAATTACTTACTAAACTTATCATGAAAATACATTTTTAATGGAAGCTTAACGGAGATTGTTGGAATGCAAAAATGAGAAACGTAAGATATGAAAGCCAGTAATGGTTGCGGATACAGTGGTTTGAGTCTCGAATTAGAGGTCATTGTTCTGAAGCAACGTCTATATTGGCCATGTAGATACTGCCTAGCAGCTCGTTACGTGCTTTATATTTTTCTTCTTCTCATTTCCTAGAAACATTTAAACATGAAAGCAGACTGTAGTATCACATACTTGGAAACTCAGTATCAAGATAGCAGTAAAATAATTTGCATAAGAAACAAAACATTTCTGTTTTAATAAAATTATGTACGCTTATGATATTATCTAAAAAAACTTTTAAATTAAATTACCTCACTGAGCACACGTATATATTATTTAAGATATTTATGATATATGCATACACTAAAAAATTACAAACATCCCATTAAAATTTTCTAAAGTTACAATGTAATTTTTCTAAGCTTATAATGATTTTATGTGTGAACTTGAATTAAAATTAGCAGACAATATGATTAAGATTGAAAATTATCAACTAGACTTTCAGAATGACATGAAAGAGTATGATATTTTATTACATGAAATATGTGTTTATATTAGCATAAAAACATGGGTTGTGTTCATAATTAACATTGCATACTACACTAATATAGTTTAATAATTTTTATAACTCAAAGACTAAGGACCGAACACCGAACAATGTTTAAAATAAAAGCATGTAGGTTACAAAATTGTTTGTATTCAGCTGATGCAATTGAAGTGCAATGAAGAGTGGAACATTTAGACTAGGCACGTGTTTGTTTAACATCCAGATTGCTCTGAAACTTAAAAGAAACCCTTAAAGGTTTTGCAGTCAATCTTATTTGTTGTACTGTCTTTTAAAGAGCGCACAAGTACCCTATACTTTAGTGTAACATTTATACTCGTGTTCAGGCTTCACTGTCTCAACTACCTGCAATTTTCAGTTTTAATTTAGATAGACAATACTACCAAATACAGTAAGCACTCGTATGACTTTTAACTACTTAAGAGCTTGTACTAGATATTACGTTTTAATTGCTAGTCGATAATACATACCTTTTACGCATATTGGTAACATATGTTAACGGTAATATCCGTCTTTTGGAGGACAAAGGTAAAACTGCCAGTTCATAGTTTTTTTATTTCTTATATAGATATTTTACTTTACTTATTCCAAATTTCAAATATATTTTTCAGTTAAAAACATTAATTATACGTTAAACTTTTTAGATCAAAGTCGAGGCAACATCAATTGGTGGAATATCAACATCTTCATATAATTGGAACATTTCCCAATTACTTGAAGCCACTTACTTCTTGAAATATTTCATTTCTTATTTTAATAACTTACAAATACTTTTCACCCTTAGATATAATAAGCATAACAACATAATTTCTTTTTCTTTCATTAAACCTACATAAATTTGATTACGATTTCATAATTTACTGTAGAATATAATGGGTGATTGAAAATTGCACAGCAATCTTTCGGAAGCTGATTAAACAGTAGTAGCAGTTTTGATCGTAGTAGTAGTCTTATGTTCAAATTTGCACGGGAATCTCTCTGAAGCTGCTTCTATAGCTAAAAATAAGAAAAAAGTCCATATAAACATAGGTCCGAAAACGGTTCGTTAGCGAGTTACGGCTCGCGAACCAGTTCGCCTTAATTTCTGCTCCCACGGTAAAATGACGCCATTCTGAAATTCTTGCGATATAAAGTGAAGAGTAAATTTGGCGGTTTCTTATGGGATTTCATCTTACAAATTGAATAAAAGAGGTCGCAGAGCTCTGTCTTAATTAGTTTCTAAGAACAAATGTGTAAAACACAAAAAATTGGAGACGAAAACACTCATTTTTAGATTTGGTATCAAATAACTTTGTTAATTTGCCAATAAACAAATACAAATTTCTAACTACGTTTGTAGAGAATGACAAAATTTGTGTGTATAATGTTTATTAAAAATAAGTAAAAATTTGAGAAATTTTACTTTCATTAAAAACAAAACAGACCCTTACTTTATATCCTAAGAATTTCAGTATGGCGCCATTTTACCATAGGAGCAAAAATCAGGGCGAACTGGTTTCGCAAGCCGTAACTTGATAAAAGAACTGTTTCCGGACCTATGTTTATATGGACTTTTTTCTTATTTTTAGCTATAGAAGCAGCTTTAGAGAGATTCGCGTGCAAATTTGAATCACCCTGTATAATAAACAAACTATCATGAAACAAGGATATGCTACTTGTTGAATCTACCGAAGCCTTCCGCTGGTTTTCCATTTGTAACTAGTTTTATATAACTCTTCAGTAATCCTCCTTATCCCCCATTACTTTCGAACACTTTTCTTTCATTATTTTAGTGGTCACCGTTGTTCTCTTCCACTTACGTATTTATTTTCTAAAAGTTGTCTAGATTGTCACGTGTCGACATTTTTAAACATGGCCGTACAAAATAATTTGCCGTATTCACATATCTAATTCAACACACAGCACAAGGATTACTTTTTATAAAACAATTGCAATACCCACGTTGATTTATGCGAGTGAGGCGTGGGTCATGACAAAAAAGGAAAGCGGCAAGATTCAGAGTGCTGAAATGCAGTTTCTTCGAAATACTTTAAATTATACATTGCAAGATAGAATAAAGAATAAAGATATCAAACATAACTCAAAGTAAAGTACATAAATGAAATTATTTCAATTTACAGAAGATAATGGTGGGATTATCTGCAACGGATGATAGAGGATCGATTGTCGAAGCGGCACTGAACTATAAAGCCATTGGTAGAAGAGACATGGGTCGTCGAGGATGAGATGGGTGCCGGAACAGGTTTATATATAGGTTCATCTCGAAGAGGAGAAGAAGATGAAGACATATTTAATTTTATCGTCTGTTTTACTTCCAGACGCTTAAAGATACTGCCATTACATGTATGGTCTCTTCTACATGAAACTTTCAATACTTCATCTCAAGAGCAGGAATATTAATATTACTGATTATAATTCCGAGCCAACCGGCGGCATAATCCTTAATAATATCTTATTAGTATTAATTTTTCTGTTTTTAAACTGAATTCAGTATACAAAATAAGCAATACGAAAGGCAAAATACTTAACATTTTGTGTTCAGAAATAGTCTGAATAAAAGACAAGGCAGGCGGTAGCGATCAAAATAGAATGAGCTGGAACAATTCGCTTTCTGTTGGGGTAGGTGAAGGATAGTTCTGGATAACGGCCCAAATACATAACAGAATGAACGCCCTCGTAGTTCTGTCACACGTAGTTAACGGCTGCCATAAACTGTGCCTACAAAACTACCGTTCTACACTGATTACTTAACAAACACGTAGTTACTTTTTAGTCTTACGTTTTACGCCTTTAAAATGTTAATTTTGTTGATTAATAAGAACTTTGATGTCAGCATGCTTTACTAATTTCGAGGTTGAAATATGCCAATTTACATATATTGTCAAATGTAATTTCTTCTGCAAGGAGTTGCATTATATTTGTGTCGTTTCAATTCCCATGGCGTACGTTTCACTGATATATCAGTATCTTCAGAGCCTTATAAATTTGAAAAATTATTTACAAATTTATTTAAAAATACAATTACAAACCTCTGAAAACACTGTTATATTCAGTAAAACTTGCGTTAGATGAATTTAAACGTTAAAAATATAATACAACTTCTTTGCAGAAGTAATAATATTTGATAATATATTGCAACAGATCAAACTTTATTATTCTAATAAGGATATTGTGAGTGTGTAAGAATCGATACAAGTCTATTATGGAGGAGATGAAAAATTATTTATTATATATAAATATTGTTTATAAAGATGTATAATGTATTTTAAATTGTCATGTATTGATAATATATTTAATTGTTTGTATTGTTCGATAATATAAATCGATTTTACTTGTTTGCTGCAACGTTCTCCTCTCGTCTCGTCGGTCCCGTCTTGGCGTCCTATTCTTCCTGTCCCTCCTTCCTGGTGTCCTCTTCGTCTCGACGTCCTCTTCTACAGCTTCACTCCTTCCTGGTGTCCTCTTCGTCCTGGCGTCCTCTTCGTCTCGTCGTCCTCTTCTACAGGAAGCGGCTCCAGCGGCGATATTTCAGAGTCTCGTAGTTATGTTTGACTGCTAACATTGATTAGTTTCTTGATAAATTGTTCACTCATAATGATTATGAATTTCATTCATTCAGTTTATTATTAATTTATATTTATAATTTCTTAATCTCAGGATTTAACGGGGTATTTACTAATGCGGTGCGTTTAATGTACACCTTCCAACGATATCTTGTAGTGTCTTTAAGTTCCCTAAGCGGATATCTTAAATTACACGAGACAGCACTTTATTATATTTTAAATTTTATTTAATTATTTACCCTCTCGGTTCTTATCGCAAAACTTCGTTAACAATTTCAAGGTTTATAGTTTATTTTATATAAAATATTCCTCTATTCCTTCTTGGTTCTTACCGCAAAACTTCGTTAAGAATTTCAAGGTTTATGGTTTATTTTATATAAGATATTTCTACGTTTGTAAGAGAACAACTCTCTTACCCGGGCACAACTTCCCCTAGCAACGTCGACAGACAGACTGTGTCCATCCTAGCTCTGCAACGTATGAATCTCACTGAATTTGGTGTATTTTGATAGGCCAAGCCCAAGTCACATGATTGATGGAACGACCAGATACACAAATTTAATGAAAAACTTTGTATAATTTTGCATAGTCCTGCATGGAAATTATCTACAATTTTTATTACCTTATCATTGATAAGAGTTTCACTTGAGTTTTTCTTTACTTAAAAAACAATATTTCTAAAATAGTTACGAACCTCAGAGTATACACAAATCGAAGCTATTTACTTAAATAATTCCTTGTCAAATTTTCATGTAAATCGGTTAACTACCACTGCCACAATAGCGATCGCAGATTTTCACACCTGCACACGCGCACCAATTCATACAAAAAATACATGACAATATAGTACATCTTTTTATGAAGAGTTTGGTGTAACCTACATGCTTATCAATTTTTAAATACAAAACTTATGACTAAAAGACAAAATATTACACAAAACAAATTTAAAGAAGAAAATGTTCGTCATTCATGTACTCTGATATAAACAGCATATCTTATCATCCTGTGTTCTGTTGCAATATATAATACTAAACAATTACTGCAAGAAACTTTCGAGTTACTTATACGATTTATTATTATATAAAAATAACAATATAATAATTGTAATACTATAATAATATATAACACTTTTGAGAACGTGTTATATATTATACATAACATAATATATAATTTCTGAGAAATGATTTATTTTTATTTATGAAATTTATAAAAATATTTAGTTTATATTATTAGGTAACATTTTTTAATTTTATTACGTTTACAACCTGTAGGACTTTTAGGAAACTGCAGGTGCGACTATACGCAATAATCCTTGGACAACAATACTTCTACACTTGCTTGAACACTGAAACTTTGTTGATCGTTGGTAACAGTGGTCACTCAGCAATGTGAGTTTTCAGATAGACACACGTCTTTGAACGTAGGTCTAACATTGGTCACACGTGTTGGCAGGGATTTTTTTTATCGACACCATGCAGATGTCTTACGTAAATACTGATCTTTCACGCAATCAATGAATCGCATATAACCGTTCCCTGGCAACAGACGTTTCATCATAAGCTCTATAAAGTAATAATACTTTTACAATTACTCTTGTAGTTTTCTCCTTTACTTTATTTGATTTTCCTTTTTCTCAATTTATATCGCGTGTTACATAATTATTAAATTACTTATATTACATTAAAGTATACTTATTAATTTGATACCTGCTTTTTTACAGTTTTAATTATGCAGCAGGATAAACTATTATAATTTGCCGTGCATGTTCTTGAATTACGGTACTTTTGGTTTACCGTTGTTTGTACGTAAAGGTTTCACTAAACTTCAATGGAAAAACAAAACTTCATGATGCAAAGTAATCTGGTACAGACACTTGACGCGTTACCTTGTTCCACTGACTAGTCGCAAGGATATTAAAAAAAAAAAAGAAGAAGGATGAATATAAAAAGTAAGGAACATAAATAAAAAGAACGAATAAAGAGAAAAGAAAGAAGCGCAGAGGACTTGAAAACGACAAAAAACCCATTTTTGTTAAACTTACATGAGTCTAAAATTGTATTAATTAGTATGTTTGTATTTTGAATAGCTTATAATCCGCAGTCTTGTAACCATAGCAAAACAAACGACAACATTAATTTCTATGTAATCGAATCTGTTAAATATAATTGCGCAAACAAAAATGGTTTACGTCATAGTAGTAATTAACCAAACAATATTGCGTTTTAACTAATTGTCATCAGTCACTCAGTTGTAATTACAGAAAAAGAAATTAAATTGATTGCTTTTGTCATAATTTAATTTTAATTATTTTCGACTGCCAAACGTATGTAATTACGTAGGTTGTGGTTTCGTTGGACGGGCATCAAACTCTTGCAAAATTTCTTCTTTAATTTAAAAAAAATGATAATTGAAAGTGATTTTTTATTTAATTTATTTTTTGTAAAATTTTAATTACTATAAATAAAATAAAAATACTTAAATTAGCAAAGGCTTTTACTCTAAACCGTTAACTGCACGAAATGAAAAACCTTTCCAGAAGTGCGAAAGTCCGCCACTATAGCACTTTGATCAGGCCGATGATCATGTATAGATCGGAAACAATGTACTATCAACATTTGGAGTCTCTTCTTAACATTGAACGAAGAATTCCTAGGAAAATTTATGTCTCCAAGGAAACTAAAGATGGGTATACAAGGTATAGATCCAAAGGAGAGCTGTAGAAGAAGAGAAGTCCAAAGAAGAGGTCTAGAAGTCCACGGCTGGCCTGTTCGCGTACAAAAAAGTAGAAATGCTTAGTGACCAAAATATTAGTTAATTGTTATACTTTTTACTTAATAAAATTTTGAACGCAAAATATACGTTTACTACATAATCAGTAATAACTGAAAATAGCTTATAACCGCATTTACAGTAGAAGATTGTTTTTAAAAAATTCCTCTATATTAGAAGCTGGAGAAGGAAGAGAAGGGGATGGAAAAGGAGAAGGTGGAGGAGTTGGTGGAGGACGACACGAGGACGACAAAGAAAGAGCTGCTAGTTGCAAAATTTTCAAATTGACAATTCTTTCTATATAACGATTTAGAGTGTAATTAATTTCGTTAAATATTCATTATATATTGAAATTGTTATTATTGGCCGAGCTGATAAGATGTGGTCCACATTTGTTGCTATTGACAAACGTTTCAGTTCCACCGTCGGAGGCCATTATCAGTGCCTAGATTAACACGGTGTCCGCCATGTCACCTCGCAGATGAGGTAGATGCTATGCATTTTGCCTGAGAAGGCCCACTTAACACACGTTTGTACCATCACGATCTAAGCTGGAAAGCAGTATCAACCAATCAGCATCAAGTGCTATCTGACTGGCTTGGGAGCACATCATGCCAGATTCTATATAATAGGACTTCTTCCCTTCGATTCATAGTCCGCTCCTTGTATGACACCATCAGGCGGCTTGGACGCAAATTTTATGAACGCGCGGCAAGGTTCCCAGATAATCCTCTTATACCCGGTTGGGCAAGAACCGTATACGTCCAGGTGATTCATGGAAACGACCTAGGTGTATACTGCGCTAGTGTAGGTTAGCACAAATAGCCGGTGTAAGTCGTGCTAAAGAACAAGTCGCCCTACTTGGGTAGGGCCATGAGGTAGGAACTCTAGAAGGTAGCTTGGAACTCAAATTCCGTCGTGGTACGTCTTGGGACGCACAACCACGGAGCCCAGAGTCAGCCAGTCAGTCAGCTTTCGATTCATCGCAACGCAACCATGTTTGAAGGTTTCCGCGGACTCCGTGTGCAACCGATGGTAGTAGGCGCTCTCTGAGGATACGATCTTGGTCTCGTCAAAGAGAACGCGATGGTCAGCGTTGGAGAGTGCGTTTGGCCATTGCAGACTTCTCAAACGACAATAGCAACGGCTGTGTTCATCAACGTTTGTCAAAAGAACTTGCATGTTTATTATATCTAATCATTTGTAAAAAAATTCTACATAATAATTGTTTTTAATAACAGGTTAATCATGTTTCTACAAAAAATCATTTACTGATGTATGATATATATGACGGATTAAATGATACGCGATTTCCAAGTGTGTTCCAAAATCGTAATAAACACCCATTCATTAACTTTATCATTTTTTTTTTCAAGAAAACTATAAGCGTGCACATTCCGTTTATTTTTTGGTTTGAATACTTACAAACACACAGACGCACAAACTCATGTGTATACACAATTACGTATAATAAATTACATCATTTAAAAAAATATGTAAACGTATTAATTTTATTTAATGTACATACGAATTTAATTTATGTGCATATGTATTTCAATAAATATATACATTTTTTCCGACAATAAACAATCAATGTAAACAATTTAAGAAAAAAAGAATACATTGTTAGGAAAAAATTACTCTAAAAAAATATCTTAACAAAGGGAATAGAACAGTCGGAATATATATAGTGGATACAGTGGAACTTACTTATAACGAGATCCAACCGACCGGACTAATGTGCTCGTTAAAACCAGGTGCTCGCTACATCCGAATTGTCAACTCGCAAACCTAAATTTTTACAATGTAATTCTCGAACACACAACAAAAAAAGTCTACTGTAGAAGAGGCTTTGCACAATAAAATGTTGACATGTTTTTAATTCTACCCTTAAAAGTGAAATTTAGACTTTAAAAATTTTTTTAGACGCTAACATTCTTTGCTGAATCCTGGCGTATAGTGCATTCGCGGAATATAGTAAAAGTAACTGTGTAATAAAATGTTTTTAAAAATCAGCCGGCTATCTGGCAAAAAAAATAAAACTTTCATGCCACATGTAAAATATTTATTTTTAAATTGAAGTGCTTGTTATAACCATGTTTCTAATGCGTTCCTACTCGTTAAAAACGAGTTTAATTATCACTACTAAGATACAAAAACCAAACAAATTTTGTACTTTTCCTCGTTATATGCGAGTTCTCGTTATAAGCGAGCTTGTTATTCGCGAGTTCCACTGTGTATGTATAAAATATAAAACAGACAAATTAGAAAATACATATTTAAAGACCTTGTGGATTAATATGGACAAGAAATACATATACTTAGAGACCTTGTGCATTAATATGGACAAGAAATTAAACAACATCAAAATGAAGGAAACTTTTGATAAGGAAAAATTAATTTTACGAAATTTCGTGTCATGCTACAGACAGAATAATAAAATTGCAAGACTTCGTATCGCATTATCCGTCTACACTGTTGTAGCCTGCTGTAGTCACGAGGAAATCTACATATTTAATTTCTATTAGGAAAAAAGGCGGTGCTGTGAAATGTTATTTAAAAAAAATATTGTAATTGGCGTTATTCTCTATCAGAAATAAGTTACCAATGTTTGGGGGAAGGGGATGTGTATTAATGAAAATGTATAGTTGAGAGCAAGTTACGAACTCGGCTAGTTGAGTACAGATTTCACTGTTCTGTAAAGCGTAAAATAATTATAGTAGTTGTAAACTAAGCGTTTCATACATTGCATACGTAGCGCCGTCTATTGTATAAACACGTTAGATAACATGTTTACTGGAAAGGACCTGTCTTTATAAACATTCACTCTATTGGTTATGAACTATTATAAGTGATTATACTAAAATACTATTTTAGTAATATAACCATTTAACGAATATATACTATTTTTAAAATGATACTATATAGTTTGTGTGTATAGCAACTATACAAAAAAAAACTGCATAGATAGGTTACATTGAAATTATTACAACAAAGCCTACATCTGGAGGTAGGAAAATTTTTATTCATTAACACATTAAAATTTACTATTGTCTTATGGCTTTATAATATAAAATTGTTTATTAATGAATTGTCTTTCAATAAATAAGTATATTGGTTTATTTTAAAAATATGTTACTTGTGCGTTGAATTCCAACTGTTTGCGTAGACTCCCGACGCTCCGCACGCTGCTCGTACTCTGCTCGTAGCTCGATGACAACTACGCTGAAATACCTACGTCGCGGCTTACACACGTACTGCGATATGAAACTGTTTATAACTTGAATTCACTTAATCTCAGGGATCAAAACTGGGTAAAAATAGATCGTATATTAAGCTATACACAAATTCCGGCTTCTTGAAGTGTTCCCGCGTAAACTCTCAGACTGTCCCGGTAGATAATCTGCCCTAGTCCGGAAAATCTTCCACTTTACGCGAAAAAGCACAAGAGTAATGATCTATTTACAATTATCTGAGTTTTATACAGTGGCAATGGTTACGAAGAACTCGAACCGTGAACCAACTCCTAAGTCTCAACGAAATCGACTTGTCTTGTCACGAAAATCTCGTGACAGCGAGTACGTCGTTCTATGACCAGACTTTAGAAGAAACTGAGCGTGTGCTCTCTGCAAAGCACCGACTCAAATAATTCTTAGATCTTCTGATTGGTGGAAATTCTATCAACGTCACAGATGGTCACTGTGATATCCAGTCTTCACGTTAAAACTCTGTCCGATTCTCCAAAAGGCCTGTCTAGATTTAATCAACAAATTTTATTACTTTCTTCAAGATAACAAAAATAAAAGATGACTGATTTCTTAAAAAAAACACATAAAAATTATTGTTGCAGAGAATTGAGTATATGGAAAATGTAGCTTATAACCATGAGAGTACCCTGTTCTAGTTTCAGAACGAAGTGTAAATTTTGAACAAAGTTATTAAATAAAATGTAAATCACACGCGCACCCTCGCACTTACACAAAAATATTTTACATGACATAAAAAAGTATAAAATTGTTAACGTTTTGACATAACATACTTTTTTAAACATAGCTTGGTTTAAAACTTATGACTACTTTACAAAGAAAAGAACAAAATCAAATTTTAACATATCTGTGGCCGTCAGAAAATGTGTTATAACCTCAGTATCCCTATTATATGAACTTCATATCCTGTGTTTTGTTCCAATATATAATTATAATACATACTATATATTATTTTTAAGTAATTGTATGCACGCTTGCGTGTAAGTAATTTCGTGAGAGTATTATGGTTTTTAGTTATAGGTTAATGTATCATCATATTACACTATCTTTAATATAATTTTTTTTATATAGGTAATCTAAGGATCACATGCCAATTTCAATTCTTTATTCTTTGTTATTTTCTTTTTCTCCAATATTCTTTCATGTTTTCACAGTGTCTTTCCTTCCTGTCTTCAGTCCACTTTGAACCGGCGTTTTTCTCTCTCCTACCCTGGACTCATTCCATTTTTAACACTTTCGAACGAAACACGTATCTTTCAATTGCTTCTTCCGTGTTTATACTATTTTTTTTCTAAATCGTCTTGGACGTTTTTAATTCAACTTGATGTTGACTTTTTCCCCCACAGATATTTGAAGATCTGCTTTCTTAACCTACTGTCGTCCATTCAGTATAAATGTCCAAAAAGTAATGGTCTTTTTTTCTAATTGTTTCTATTATATTTGCTACACTCTAAAATATTTCATCATTACTTCTTAATTTCCAACCTTCTGAAGTAATATAAATTTTATTAATAAATTAATTTTTAAAAAGCTGAAAAAATAATATTTTGTTGTCTCAATAAATTAATTAAAATGAATTTAATTTTCATAATTTAAAATCAAATGAATACATAACTAAATGTATTGACCACTCTTTTTATATCATAAAGTACCTATATATTATATTGCTAACAATATTAACAATAAATATAATTATGTTAGAAACAAACTGACTGATCTCCGGGATATTAGGTATCCACTCGTTTTGTTACTAACAGATGTTTCGGCCTCTGCTCAGGAGGCCATCAAAGAACATGTCAGTTAACGAATCTTGTTTGGCCAGTCTGGAATCTGTCATTTTCTCCAAGTGTTCTTTCCACCGTTGTTTGTAATGATAAAAATGTATAAAGATATAATATAAAGATTTCATCTGATCACTTATAAACATATAAACCTATTACTATTTATTTATAAACAAGAACTAAGATACAATTTTTGCGTGTAATTGATTGTTTCTTTGACAATATATCTAAGAATTCAGGGGGGGGGTCTAAACGCTATATCTAACTTCTGATCGAAAAAAAATTGTATAATATTCCACAATTTAGGATGTAAAAAGTTTACGGTATCTACACAACAAAATTTACATACATATTACCAAGGTTTAATGATTATTTTAGTGAATCGCATAACCGTTTTCTGTCTACAAATCTTACTCTAATGGCTATACAAATTAATATTAGTTTGCTTATAGATTTCTACATCAGTACGGAACATATGTTGTTGTCCTGTAGAAATTGTTAGACATTTAGAAATTGTTTTTTACGACATTCACTCTAGCAGTTTCTTTTAATTTATTTGATTCTTCTGTTCTCAATTTACATTAATCCTTATTTTATAATTAAAAAAAATAAATTTCAATTTATTAATGAAATAAATGATTTACAATAAGTTTCTTCGCGAATATATACTTTTATAACTTATATATTGTTTACGAATATATTTTTGTTACAACTTTATTTCTAAACTCAATAAATTTAGTAAAATTTATTAGACTCCTATGTTATTAGACTGGCATTGAATTTTTTAAAAACTAAAACAGTCTGCACTTGAGAAAAAATTGTTTGTTGTTTTTCCATAACATTTTAGTAATCCGCAGTTATATGGACGTAACAAAATAAACGGTAACATTAATCGCTATGGAATGACATCTGTCAAAGGTAATTATGCCAACACATTTAATGTTCCTCGTATTAGTAATTAAAAAAACAAAATTGTATTTTAATTAATTGTAATCCGTCATTAAAATGTAATTAGAAGAAAAACGTAATTTGACTGTTTCTGTCATGATTTACTTTTAATTATTTTTTTACTTTAAAGTAGGGTAATATGAGTTTTAGTTTCATAGCAAGAGCATAAAACTAATCAACAATTTTTTGATTAATTTAAATTATTTATTGGCTAAAATTATTTAAAATATGTATTGGTAATAAGTGATTATTATTATTAAATCTAATAATACGTAATTAGGAAAAATATCGGTATGGAGAACCATACATGACTTCCATATTCTAAGATTTATATTTAAAATCATTTTCGAAATGAAATGTTTCCATAGAAACTACTTCTTTCCACTTATTGCTTCAGCCTTGACCACAGTACTGTGGTCACTAACGTATACCACCTCACGTTATCACACTCGATTTTCACTGATGATGGAAGTCGATGGCATTGCCGAAACGTCTGGTTTTGTAGAAAACATTGGACTACGGCCAAATATCCCGGGAAGGAATTTTAACAAAAACTACTTCTTTGTTGCCGACAACGTTGTACACATATATATAAAATATATGCATAAAATTAATGGCTTGTATAAGTTAATGATTGATCTCCATTAAGTAGTGCTCAAGTTTCCAAAGTTTTAATATTATGATGTCCGTAATTAAAACATCAGAGCAGGTTTAGTGTGTATGAGGGTACACTGTGGACAACAATTTTTAACATTTCCTATTGAGCGTTGCTTAGAGTAAAGATGCGAAACTACAGTGTACAGTATGTTTCACAGAACAAACACGCGAAAAAGAAGGAGCGCTCCGAAGTCACTCATGGACCCTCAGCATCTTGCAGAGGGTTCATTCCCTAAAGACGAAAAGTCTGTCTATGAATCGTTCCTCTGTAAACACGTGCAGTTACATTGCCCAGCGATCTACAGGAAGCAAATTGATGTCCATTTTTTCGGCTTGCACGCGTTATGTTGGTGTGGGTTTCGGCACTTTCCATTTAAAAAGCGTGCAAATGTAAGAAAATAAACATGAGTGAGGCCAGAAATAACGTGAATTTTGTGTGTGTGTGTGTGTGTGTGTGTGTCTTACCTGCCTTTTTATTGCTGTAGGCATAAAAATAAAATGGAAACATAAACATTACATAACTGAGATATGCTTACCTGCCACGAACGATATATTATTTTATACATGGAGGAGTTCAGTGACATACACACGTACAGAAGAATTATATATATAAAGATATTAACTCATACATAATTTACATTAAAATGAAAAAATTATAATTTTATTCCCTGGCAACATAATTATTTTATTTTTAACAATTACCATTGTTTGAAAAAGCTTAAATGAATTTTCAAGTACTCTACTGTTGTTAAAACGTAAAACGTTGCTGGTAAACTACCCCTTCCCCTTAACCGATCTTCACCAAAATCGAAAGCCCTTGAGACCTCTACAATTCAGGTATGTATGCAAAACATTATTTGATTCTGTTTGAATTTGCGGCTGTTATCGTTTGCCATAGAAAATACGCTTGATAAAAAAACGTTGCAGGTAAACTACCCCTTCCCCTTAACCGATCTTTACCAAAAACAATAGATCTTGAGTACCCTACAAATTAGGACTGCATACAAAACATTATTTGATTCTGTTTGAATTTGCGGCTGTTATCGTTTGCCATAGAAAATACCCTTGTTAAAAAAACGTTGCAGGTAAACTACCCCTTTCCCTTAACCGATCTTCACCTAAAACAATAGGTCTTGAGAAATCTACAATTCAGGGTTGTATGCGAAACATTATTTGATTCTGTTTGAATTTACGGCTGTTATCGTTTGCCAAAAAAAAATTTCCCTTGATAAAAAAAACCGTTGCTGGTAAGCTACCCCTTTCCCTCAACCGATCTTCACCAAAAACAACAGATCGTGAGTACTCTACAAATCAGGGCTGTATGCAGAAAAGTATTTGATTCTGTTTGAATTTGCGGCAGTTATCGTTTGCCATAGAAAAAAAATCTACACACAGACAGATAGACACACAGACACTTTTCGGAAAACGACTTTTTTTATGTTTTGAGTGTAGTACAATCAGAATCTGCAATAATCTCGAACACGATTTTTTTTGCCATCACCATACTTCCATTTCCTTAAGGAATATGGAAGTAATAATTTATTATTACATTTATATACTAACAAAAGTTTTTAACATGCACAAGCCTAGTACATGATCAGTAACAACTGATATCAGTTTGTAGCCGCATTTACAATAAATTATTATAAGTATTTGGATGAGCTACTGAATCATGAGGATACTGTAAGAGCATAAAGACTTAACGAATACAATGTCTAGGTCACCTAGAGCGGATGGATGATCAGCGTAAGCCAAAGAAAGTCTTAAGAGCACAAGTCTATAAAGAAGAAAGAGAGGCCGACTTAGGGTAAGATAGTTGGATGATGTGCTAAGAGATATCAGAAGAAAGGTTGTAAGGTGGTAATTGCCCTAAGATGGCAATTGATAGAAGACTTCTGAAAAGATTGGTGTTGGAAGACAGGGCTCACGCCGGGCTGTAATGCCGAAGAAGAAGAAGAAGAAGAAGAAGAAGAAGAAGAAGAAGAAGAAGAAGAAGAAGAAGAAGAAGAAGAACAACAACAACAACAACAAGAAGAAGAAGAATGAGCAAAATATTATTTTATTATTATACTTTTCTACTAACAAACGTTTCTAACATGACCACGTCTAGTACACGATTAACTGATAACTGATATTAGCTTGTAGCCGCATTTAGAGTAAATGATTACAAGTAATTACTAGTCTAAATAGCATTACGTTTTCCACATGCGATATTTTAAAAACGTCACAAGTTTCGACCATCCTACGTTACTGTAGAGTTAGTACAAAACTTACATATTCTAGTCTACGAAACTGACTTCATAAATTTTGTTCGTTAACGCAATAATTACTAAATTACTTAATAACTTCTTTCCCGACACGAGTCGTTCAGTACTGTACTAAACAAGGTATTATTCAGTGAAAGCTCAGAGAAGAGGTGAAACACGGGACTTACATAACAGGATGGTTACGAAACCGCGACCCATTACGTGCAGCTGCATATTTTAGGTCAGGATGGGCTGGTTATCGATTTCAGACTTGTAAGTCGATTAGTCGATAGCAACAAAAGCCAACAAAGCTCGAAAAAAGCAAGAAGGGGGTTTCAAATAAATAAAAATAGTAACAATAATAATCACAATAACAATAATAATATGTTAAGGAGCTATGTGTAACGATATTCTTGAACGATGTAATGTTGTTGTTGTTGTTAAACAATTATATTGAGTGCTGAATGAGTACTGAATAAAAGTAAATGTAACGAATGAAAGTGACAAGAGAATAAACAGTTCTGTCTATTTAATATCCGTACCCGCACTACATTGTCGATGTTTTGAATATGCGACTGTATCGATATAATACTACAGAAACAAGAAAAAGTGTAATATTTGTAAATTATTCTATTTCTTAATGTAAAGCAAAAATACGTCTCGTTTTCATTTTTTAGGTTAGGTAGTATTGGATTTTAATTTTTAGCTTATTGTTTAAAGAAATAAAATCCAAATAATGCTTAAAAGAGAGAAACATTAAAAACAAATAACATAACGCTTTTGATCTACCGCCGTCCTCCCATCACCAAAACCCCGAATACGACTTTATATGCCCTAAACACACTTCCCAGACCTGGACACATTCCTACACAAACTAAACTGGAAGTATGCAACGACAGCAAACACTAGAACAACATTACAAACCCTCCTTACCCCTCCTAATAGACCTGCCCAAAATGTCCGGCGATCACACTTCCTTCTAAACCGTCTTCTGACTCTTGCGGATGAACCCCCGCCCAGGATACTACGTAGAAGACCACGTAACAGAAGGGTCCCAGGACCCGTATAGGGTGCACCTCTAGCATAAGTGAAAAATAAAAAAATAATATGAAAAATAAAAAATAAATAATAATATGAAAAATATAAAAAAATAAATAAAAAATATTAAAAAAACAACCAGTCCTCCTGCATCTTCCTACATCTTCTACGTCGCTTAAAAAAAAAAATACCCTGTCCTGCATCTCATCTCCCTACTTCTTCAACGTCGTCGCTATCCATAAATAAATAAAAACAAAACCCTCTACTGGTAGTCCAATTATTCAACCCTCTACCCAACAACCTATTCCTTAACCCGCCCCTGCCCTTGACATCACTACGACGCTTCTCACCAACTTTAGCGTCAATTACTGCACACGATACTGGCATTACAGTCCGTAAGTTTGGCACTGATTACCCCACCACACCCTCTCCTAGAGGCTACAAACACCTGAACACCAACATCCTCCCTATACGCTGATAACACCACTTTCTCATCGCCCGGTCATTGCTGGCGCACGCTACCTACATGGCTGCATGGCTGAAGGGAGCTTGCTCCAAAACAGCCCGAGAGGACCAATTGGTCCTCTCAAAAAAAAAAAAAAAAAAAAGTTTGCTTTTTAACAAAACAAAAATAATGCAAAATACATTATTTTTGAATAATAAGATTAAAACAAAAACAACGTGTTTTGAAATGAAAACAAGATTTGTTTAGGTGGATAATATTCTTTATGTTTTTCAGTAAAATCTCGGAAACAAATTTGTATGAAGGTAAAAATGAGAGACATGTCTAGCACAACGCCTTCCTTCAAGTTGGTTGCTTTTCCAGTCATCTGAACGAAAACTTAGTATTATTGAAAAGCCAAGTATTGTTTGAAAAGGAGTTCTGTCAAAATAAAGGGAGACATGTATAGCAACAGGCAAAAGGTCCCCATTGGGCCAATCCGCTTTCCTTCGACTTAGTTTTTTAAGTAGATTTACATAAAGGAACTATAATTTAAAGGCATATTTGTTTGCATGTTAACCCAAAAACGCCAACGTTTGGCGTCACAGGCACTCACCTGAGTTATATTATTGCTAGACACATTTTTTGTAAACAAATATGACACTGAAACACGATTGCAATTGTCATAAAACTATTTTATAACTAACACAAATAAATTTGTACGATTCTATCATCTAACTAAAATTATATGCGAAATTCACTGCATATCGAAGCCAATAATCGCATAATCGAAATATCGAAAATGAGTGCGGGTATGGTTATCAAAGGTATCAGTCTAAAATAGTATCAAAGAGAAGAATGGAATAACTAGGTAAAGATGAAGGCCTATATTTAGGAATATTGCTGACTAACAAGGGAACGTAAACAAGATATTAAGCGTAGTATAGCGCAAACAAAGGAATCCTTTCGGTAAGGAATGATTAATGTCGAGTACTTCGTGTTCTTGACTGCCATGAACAGATTAATGAAATCACGAAAGATTCGTGTCTCCATATATGAATATATTGTTAAGCAATCTTCAGACGTTCAATATTTTTGTACAAAATTTAAGGTTTACAATATTATTGAACTTGTGTAGGTTAGATTGAAAGAATGTGCAATATGATTGAGTGAATAAAAACTTTTTGAAATATATTGTGCCGTCTGTAGGTAGTATTCTTCAGTACTACCATCAATTGTTCACATGAATCCGTAGAGTACAGTTGCTCACCATCCAGATCTTCATTCTTTGTTTCAAAATTTATTTAGTTTAGTTATTTTTTTTGGTATAATCTCTTTTTTCACATCTTCTTTTGTTTTTGTGTACTGTATTTTTCTTATTATTAATATGTTTTTGTATGAGTACAAAAGCCGAAAAAAGAGCATTTATTAATGAATGCATACAACTTTACAAGACCTTACCAGATTTATGGAATGTCAAGTCAAATGAATACAAAAATTGACTGAAGAAAAATAAGTTGTATGATATGTTGCTTAACAAATATAAAGAGAGATATCCGACTTCAACAAGGGAAAATCTAACAAAAAAGTTTACTTCCTTGAGAACCAACTACAGAAAAAAAGCGAAAAGAATTAATTGTTCAAGAAAAAGCAGTACGAACAGTGGCATCTTTCCATAACTATGATGCCAACACTCTGAGGTGAAATCGCACTCGTGAACTTCGCGGTCGTGAAAGAATTGCCGGTAGCAAGGTATTGTAGTGTGATGCACAGATGTTGACTTGGTAGAATCGCGTATCGCATAGCTGTGTTTCCTTTCACAGTCCTAGATGAAACTAACTCAAGTAATACGTCACATTTTATACCATCAACTCGTAAAAAATGTGGTAATCATTTAACTCGTTCAACCACGACTCTCTGGTCAAGTTTTCATGCGTTAAAGTTTGCCACTCTTTATACCAATTCTTTATCCACCTCCTACTTTACTTTTCCTTGCAGCAAATTAGAGCAAACGCAGCAGAATCTTGGTCGTTCAACATCTTGTAACAAACTAAATTATTGTGCCGTAGTATTAATTTCAGATTGAACTGTGTAGGGAGAACTTCAATATAATTCGACCATATTCTTATACAATAATATTAGTCTATGATAAACGAAGAATTCTGCATCGTCTATTTAGTATAAAACGCTTCGCAGTGCAATTGGTTTCTTATATAAATGTTAATTTGAGTTATACTCTAGAAGAATTCAGCTTGTTGGTGTTTGTCTGTGAGTCTGTGTGTGTGAATACAGTTGAGTGCATGCTACAAAACTCGAGATTGCAAGATTTCATTGTTCTTGGTTCATTTTAAGAAGCGTAATACACATCATCATCTTCTTCTTCTTCTCAACGGTTTTAGGGTTTAGCGACCTGTTCCTATCTTTTCTTAGGCCTACCAACTTTTCTTCTGCTTCAAGGGTTGTAATCTATCGCCATCTATTTTCTTCTATATTCTTTAATCCTTTCGTTAACTGCAAAAATATCTAAGTCACTTCTTATCTCTTTATTTTTTATATGATATCGTCTATTATACTTACTAATATCAAGTGCTAATATGCTAATATATCTTGCTAATATCAAGATCTCTTCTCGTAATACAATTGCTAATACATCCCTAATAATTTACTTGTATAATACCCTGAAATTACACAATAGAAATCTAGGCGCTTTGAACACTGTACGGTAGAACGATAGTGTAGCTATATTGCATACGCTGCGCCGTGTTTTATGTGAATACAAAACATCCTGTAATTGAAAGGCCCTGACTAAAAATCATTGTGCTGCAATATACTAAGTATAAGTAAATGTATGCGCACGCATTACCGTGTGTGTAAGTAGCGCGCTCCTTACCAAGTAAGCTAGTTTTTCTTCTTCTTCTTCTTCTTCTTCTTCTTCTTCTTCTTCTTCTTCTTCTTCTTCTTCTTCTTCTTCTTCTTCTTTTTCTCCTCTTTGAGGAGTATGTTATATAAATCTGTTCCGGCACCCATCTCATCCTCGGGCGACCAACGTCTCTTCTACCAATGGCTTTATAGTTCAGTGCCGTTTTCGGCAATCAATCCTCTGTCATCCTTTGCAGATGATTCCACCACTGTCTTCTGTAAATTGCAATAATTTCATTTATGTCCTTTACTTTGACTTCTGCTCTGATATCTTTATTCCTTATTCTATTTTGCAATGTATAATTTAAAGGATTTCGAAGAAACTACGTTTCAGCAGTCTGAAACTTGCCGCTTTCCTTTTTTGTCATGACCCACGCCTCACTCGCATAAATCATCGTGAATATTGCAATTTTCTTATAAAATTTAATCCTTGTTCTGCGTCTTGTTTTATTTCTAATATTTCTATGAATCGTATCACGAATATTCCTAAATTTATTTTTATTTTCTCTCTTATATCATATTCAGATTCATAGCTTACTGCACAGCCGAGATATTTGAAACGGCTCACTTGTTCTAAAGTGCTATTGTTTATAACTATCTTAATCCTCACTGGATATTTACCTTTAAAGGCCATGGTTTTTGTCTTTCTTACTGAAATTGTCAGTGAGTACTCACTTGCCACTTCTTCTAGTTGAAACATACCTCTTCGCAAATCATCCACATTTTCTTGAATAAGAACTATGGCATCCGCATATAGCAGGGAACCCATACAGATTGGTTTGTTAAGCTGTATTCCCGAAGCTTATGAAAGTAGTGCTGGATCTGAGTGGTAGGCTCAAGTGACATTCCAATAAATAAGAGAGTTAGGCAGGGATGTTGTGTTTCCCCAACCTTGTTTAATTTGTGTTTTACCAACATTGACGACATGTTGAGAGCATGGAAATCCAGAATGACTTCGGGAATACAGTTTAGTTTTTCAAGTTAGTTATTCAAGTTATATATTAATGTATACTGCTGGTTATAATTTTACTGAATTTAACAGTAACTTTAAATCTTCAATAATTTCCAAAGTAAGGTAAAAAATTAAATTTGTTTCTTAATTATTAAATTAAATTAATTTTAGTTATTGATTATTAAATGTTGCTATGACAATTATTTACTGCTGTCGGAAAGTCGGCAGGTGCGGTTACGTAAATGTCCTACACGTTTCTCGGCTAGCCGAGCAGGTGTCAAACCCGTGGAGGCAAGTAGCCTCTAGGCTGTTCGAGTACTTGTTAACTATCTAAATTATGCTGGCACGCCGCCATAAGAATGGAACATTATTCTGGAACATCTGCGGGACCTATATAAGCAACAGCGGCTGCCTTAGTAGTTAGTTACACCTGGCGAGATTGCAGGAGTGCGGACCAAGTGTGGAACTCTTAGTAGTTGACGATTATAACTGAGTGTGGACAAATTTGACTTGAATCATTGTGTGAAAGTTCACAATGTTGATTTCACATTGTTATTTGCGACATTAGTTAAAGCTGTCAATTAATTTCGTTTCACTAAACGACGATTTGTGAGACCGTAGGAACAATATTCAATTTTGAAACTACTAAATTTAATATTTTATATTAAATAGACCTGTATTTTGAGTTTCTTGCAGTGACTGCAATTATTAAGTGACATAGTGACCCAAATATATAAACAGAAAAAAATTATCATTTGCTAATCTAATATGCAATAATACAATAACTGTTGCGCATAGTTTATATACTAAAATAAAAACATTTTATTGCATTTTGTTAAAGGATTCAATATATATATATATAAAACTCAAAGTCAGAGGATTTATGAGTACTATGAGTACTGAATACAAATCCACACCGTTACACCGTTGCCACCAAAGTTTGCACAGGTAACCTTTGACACAAGACGCAAAATACTCTCTAACTTGGAATTTTGTATTTTTCGCCGTTTGCACGATTTAGGCTCTTTTAATTATGCCTTTTTGTTGACGCGTATAAAGATGCCAACAACACTATGGTGACCAGAATTAATTACCACAGTAGCAAGTAAATAAACAAATGGTATTTAGCGGAATCAGAAGTGTACCTTTATCCGTTCCTGCAGTACATTTTCGGTGTTTTTAATATGCGATTGTATCGACATATTTTGTAATTTTGTATACAGACACGTCTATATATTTTGTAATTGTCTTAAACGATTATAAAATTTATGTTTTTACGTATCTCTGATGATGCAATGAATAAGTAATGAAATTTATTAAATACCGTGCTACTACTACTAAAGATGTTAACAACACCATGGAGACCAGAATTAATTACCATAGTAACATGTTAAACGCGAAAGTACATGTTGTTTTCATTTGTGAGGTTAGGTGACAACGGTTTTTGGTTTTGTGTTTTGCTGAAATAAGTAAGAGGAAGCATAACGTTTAATCTGTATATACAATCTTTATAACTCAGTAACACTTAAAATAAAGAACCTAACGTTTTTGAGTTAACGGGTAATTTATAAATATCTCCAAAGTCTTTATAAACGGGTACCTTTAAATCTCCAAAGGCTGTTGCACCAACATAATAATTTAGTACAAGTAAAAATAGAACAAGTGTTGAAAACAGCTTTGGAGAAAATTTGACTAATGAATACAAAATTGTTATTGGAGCTGACATAACGCCATATAGGCATAGACAATAAAAATTATATTAAAATACTTATTAAAATTCAAATATTCGCGTGCAAAGCCGCGGGTAACAGCTAGTAAGTAAATAATTAAAAACTCTCTTGAAGAGAATTTATGAAAAAATTAATGTTTACATGTGTGTTCCACGGTTACGAGTCATCGTTTTTCCAAAACAATATAGACAGTAAGTATACGTTTCCTCAATAACAAGTAGTATAAAATATAATCACTTCCTTGAAGCTGCCGAAAACAAGATGAGCTTTTGTTATGTTACAGAAAAAAGATAACAAATAATTATTGATTAAAAACACTTGTAGCCAACAGATTTTCATGACACAGTGGTATAAGAAGTCAGTATTATTGACAACAAAAGAGTCTAACTTAATCAGCGACACTTCCAACGATATAAGCAAACAAACACTCAAGTCCAACAAGAAACACACTTTTCCTCTTTATATCCAAACGTTATTTACTTCTCCGTTAGTCAGGGGCGTATTTCGGTGGGGGGCGTGACCAAACCCCACCTCCAGAGGGTAGAAAAAGTTGACAATTTTTCTTAGCCTCTTAATTTTAGGGCTGTTTTAGTACTTGTCAGCTGTGTGCGTTAATATGGTAGTAACTCTTTTTTTAAATATACAAACAGCTTTATTACACAGCATTAGCGTATACTTTTGAAATATGAAATAGTATAGGCAAAACAAAGAGTCGTTGCACCCTTTGCATGTTTCCGTGTTCTTGTTGCCAGGCTTTTGTTAGTATTACATAAACAGGAATCTAAGGCCGGCCGTACACTGGAGGAACATTTTGTTTCGCGACAGAACCGTTTTAGAGCATTTTGTCGCTAAGCGTCGCAGAAGACTCTACTCCCATTAGAATCTATGAAGCGTCACACACTAGCTACGACATTGTCTACAGACGTCGTAAGACCTCTCGCGAACAAAGACAAAGCTCCTTCGATTTATGTCTCGCTACGAAACAGCTTGCGCATTTTGAACTGCGCATGCGCTGCATTCTAACCACAAAACGCGGGGACTTTATATTACAGTTAGTGGAAAGTGCGTGTATTATCCTTTCGTTATGATTCTCGCATACTATTGTGTATTTATTATTTTTTTAATTATTAATTGCTATTGAGTATAAAATGGGAACAAGCGTAGCTCTAGTTTAAACTGAAATGGATGCAAAATAAAGCCTGTCACGAACCTACGAACCACACTTTTACACCTCAAAAACAAATGACGACAAATTGTTCTGTCGTGAGCCAATGTCTCAAGACTTTCCCACCAAAGCGTCAAAACGGTTCTGTCGCAAAACAAAATGTCACTCCAGTGTGCGACCGGCCTAAGGCAGGTGATAGCTCTCCCAGGCAAGCACTCTTTTGTGACCAAAAATGGAAAGTTTCACCCAGAAACTAAACCTGCTGAACGGAACAGGTGTCGATCAGTTATTAGATTAGATTCCGCAGCACACGATAATGTTTCTTAAAAGGTTGTTTTGTAAATTGGTTTATAGTTATTTATAGTTATGTATAAGTCTACATGCCTTATATCTGTGTACGTGAGTGTATATGTGTGTGTGCGTGCGCGCGCGCGTGTGTGTTTGTGTCTGTCTGTCTATCTCACTGTCTGTCTGCATAGTCAAATTAGATTTTAAAATGTAAAACATACCATTATGGTCCCTTTCTTGTGAAACAAGACAAGTATTTCTCGGTGTTTGTTATGATATAAGACGCCGTTTTGTAGTGTAATTTACGAGCGCAGCGACAGACGTCTGCTTCCCGTGATAGACTGCATTAACGGCAGCAAGTCTAAACAAAGCCGAGTGCCACACAACCACCTGACGGGAACCGGGAGTACTCAGAACGATCCAATCAAAGCCGGCAACCGTGAGGCGGCAATATATAAAAATAGATTTTTATAAAATGTAAATTTCCAAAGTTAGCTTATCAGTTCTGGTTTCCAAGGCTACCGTTGCAATTTAGCCGAATGACACACAACCACCTGACTGGAACCGGGAGTACTCAGAACGATCCAATCAAAGCCGGCAACCGTGAGGCGGCAATATATAAAAATAGATTTTTAAAAAATGTAAATTTCCAAAGTTAGCTTATCAGTTCTGGTTTCCAAGGCTACCGTTGCAATTTAGCCGAATGCCACACAACCACCTGACGGGAACCGGGAGTACTCAGAACGATCCAATCAAAGCCGGCAACCGTGAGGCGGCAATATATAAAAATAGATTTTTATAAAATGTAAATTTCCAAAGTTAGCTTATCAGTTCTGGTTTCCAAGGCTACCGTTGCAATTGTGAGTTATTGATTGAGACCACCTCTTAGGGCAACCAACCCTATGCCTGCTAGACATTTTATCGGCTCTCTCTGGTCTAGGTCTGTCGTGTTCTGTTATAAGACCATCTCAAAAAAGGTGTGGCTCTTCACCACACACGACGGTCTTCACTATCTAAAAAAAAGTTGGTAAACCTAAGAAAAGGTGGACTCTGGAATACAGGCCACTAAAGCCTAAAATTGTTAAGAACATGATCATGAGCTTATCAGTATGAGATGGTTAGAAGAAGATCTGTAGGCAGGACAGTCTCAGGATGGCGGGAGTCATGAAGCCGGAACAGGAGAAATCCTATCAATGAAGTGATGATAATGATGATGATAATTATGATAAAGTCTAATAACATGTTTTAGATTTTGGCAAATGTTTTCTTCTTAGACAAAGGAAATATAAGAAAAGTAATGTTTACAATGCTCGGGAGTAGACAAAAAGGACTAACTTTTGTAAAAGTAATATCGCTTCTTTTATAACACGTTCTCGTTAAAAACACGTAATATAAAGATAGCACTTTTAACTACCAAAACGAAGGTCTGTCTTTTTTTAGAGTACAAGGACAGAAGCATTTCATAAATACAGACAGTTGTGATCAAAGAACTGAACAGACTTCTCCGACACACAATCAAAAGAAATCTATATTATTATCCAGAGAACACCTGATAACTGAATTAGTGGCATTTCTAAAAATAGTAGTGAACACAAAACTCAACTGCGACTAGAAACGGTCTCTCTTTGAGGAAAAACCGTTTTTGTCGCAATTCATTTGACTTTCCCACACTTCAATTAGAGGACGATTGCTGTGATGATAGAACGACAAGAAAACGTTGTTTTCACAAAACACACACACACACACACACGACACTGACATAAAATGTATACGATATTAATTGATGACGCGTTGGGCACTTGGTGAATCATATTAATACAAAGGTTGTTTAAAAATATATAAACACTTGGTACGTTTCACATATTTTATTTAATTCTGACAGCTGTTTTGACTTCCTAAGCCATTGTCAAAGAGATGAATGAATTAAAAACCTAAACACAGAATGTAAGTAAGGATGGTGGTGGCCATCTGTTTAGGGCGTGTATTGGAACATCTGTGAGGGTGTTAAGATGGCGAGGGGGTGCAGAACTAAGGGACGGTGAGGTGTCTGTAAAAGCTAAATACAATCTGATTTAAAAATATAAAATTAACTAAACTAAATATAATCTAAATGCAAAATATAAAATTAACTAACTAAATACAATCTGAATGGAAAATATAAAATAAACTAAACTAAATAACAGCTTTTAACAAAGGGGATACACAGAATTCAGTTTGTACATTTGTTAAATTTGTGTTATTTTTATTGGTATTTTAATTTATATAATTTCTATCAAATCCATTTTTTTACTTTTTTGTATGTTGTGGAGTAGTGTTATGTTTTTTGTATCTTTTGTGTGTTTTGTATGGCGTGTTCCTTTATTTGCTGACTTAAGAGTTCGAATAATGGTCCGGCACATAAGGTTGAACTTATGCAACCTATTCACTACGTTGTTGCATGCTTTATAAGACACACTACAAAGTATAAGGTGTTTTTTGTAACAGTTAATATAATACGTAAGCAACAACGTGGCGACCGCTCTTGTTTCCCTTCTTGAACGTCTTTGTCACTCTAATGCTTTACTGACCACTGAAAAACCGCGATTCTTTTAACTTGTCCGTATCGTGTTAGTCGCTTATTGTCTGTTTCTAACTTTTTTTCTATTTTTCATATTTTCATGGTTTTTTGTGACTGCCCATAATCTTCATCCCTACAGCTCCTCCGTATGAAGTCCTTCTGGCTTCCTGTGAGCTTTGTTGTATTGGAAGACTAAATGTAGGTTGATAAGAGTCGGGAAAAATAAAATTAAGATTATGATTGACATTAAGGCTTGAATATGATAGTCCCTGTAAAGAACAGTAAGAGTTAAAGTCGACAGCAGCGCTAGGTCTGTTGCCCAACGGGATTGGCATGTAGTAACCTATACAACCTCTCGACCATAAGTTGAGTTTGCATTTTTAAGTGATTTTAATTAACTGAAATTAACGTTACGCAGTCGCAGGTCTTAGAGTTCTTTACAAGACATTCATTACTGTTAAGACAAGCAGCGGAAATACGTAAGTGCCGTACAAAGTTTTCCAATTAATACCTTTTCGTCGCACGCAATTAATTATTAAACCCAAAGAACAAACAAAGCGTTAGCTAAGCAATTAATGTTGATGCTTTCTCATTCTGACTCCACCTAATTCTCTCTCTCTATGTCCCGTATTCTCTCAATTTATCTCTTATTATTCTCTCACTCAGTACATCTTTGCCTCTTCCTATATACGTTTTTATGGCATTGGTACAAACTATTATTCTCTCACTTTGTATAGCTTTATAATATTTGTCATAGCCTTTGTTCTCTTTATTAGACCCAACTAACTCCTCGTGTCTGAGAACTACGATCGTCGTCGTCGTCGTCGTCGTCCTTTACGGCTTATGCTAGAAGCCTGTTCCAGTCTCAGTAGGAGTCATCCAACCATCGCTTACGGAGTCTTTCCACGCTTGTCACCCCCCTTGGTTGACCCCCCCTCTTCTTGAAATTCTAGTTTGATCCATTCTTTCTACGTGTAACCGCCACTCCGTTTTGTACCGGGAGATTTTCTCATTTAAGCTTTGAGCTATGCCTAGCTCTATTCTGATATGATCATTTCTGATAAGATCTCTCCTGGTACAACCCTTTACAGCCCTCAAGAACCTCATTTCCGCACCTTGTATTCTAGCTATATTTTTGGCCTTTCTAATCCAAGTCTCAATAAAATACAGTAGTTGAGATATGGCCATTACATTATAATACTTCAGTTGCATCTCTTTTCGCTGTTTTATTCTTTGAGTGTTTAATGATACAGCCACAAAGCGACTGGAAGAGACTAATTTTGTGTTTTATTACACCTCCTCTCTCTTACACATTTTATGGCCAGGTTAATAAACCTAGTAAACCCGCCAGCCAGTATGTATTCAACGGCACAGACTTCTCTTGCTTTTGGAAAGGCAACATCCAGTAGGTGGTTACCTTGATGCGGAAAAGGCCTTTGACAGTGACGGGTACAACGGGCTCTTGTTCAAATAGCTGCACCTAGGCTGTCATTTACATTTGAATGGAGGACAAACTTGTAGTTTATTTGTTCTTCCTTTACTTAATGTAGGAAATTATACTTTTCTTACAAAAAGGAATGTGTAACACTGTTTGACTGCTGTGAAATATAAACATATTGTGAAAAACTACTGCTGTGAAAAACAATTGAAACTAAAACGGCAATTTTTGTTTTGTCTTAATTTGTGGTCTAATAATTTGTCCGGGACCGTTACATAATGTAACTACTATAAATTACACTGATCAAATGATCGCTCGCTACTCGCTTAATGGTACTTAATGGTACTTGGTAAATCATTTTATTAATACTTGAATTAAATAAATAAATACTTGGTATAGTTCTACAGATAATTTTTATTTTCCTGACAGACAATAAAAATTTATTTTTGTAACAACAATTTTTTTTATTATTTCAAAGAGAACCTCTTACCTGGGACTTTACAATGAACCCCTGGCCATACACTACCTCTAAACCTACCCCGCCTAAAATACATTTCAAATCTGTCAGTTCAAATAGAACCTCTGAAGCTGCCATAACTGGTGAAACAATTGTCAGGAAAATAAAAATTATCTGTAGAACTATACCAAGTGTTTATTTATTCAATTCAAGTATTAATATAACTACGCTTCTTCTGTGTAGTCAGAATTAAACGTAAAAGTTTACTACAGTTGTTACATTAACCTTACAGATCTGCCTGATTACTACGTAAAATTAATTACAATTTTGATTTTAACAATATTATGTTGGAAACGAGTAGTCCTCTTTTTTTATATGCGTCACAGTTTTGAATAATGTTTTTAGTGTAGAAAAAACATTACCCAGTACTGACGCAAAGACTTAAAATTCACAGAATTTACCCCTCTAACAATGGTTTTTTCCGTAAAATTAATTTCATTAAATGTACTTAAACTGAATAGAACGAAATACGCAAAGAGAAGAAAATGACTGCCAACAAGTGTATTAACAACTAAACGTGTTATTTAGTGACCCTACGTTACAATTGGAATATATGTGGAGTCAGACGAATATATGTTTACATGATTAAAAGCAAATCTTAAAGTAAGGCTCCTGTTTGATGCAACCGGCGGGAATAATAATTTTACGTTACGTCAAATCTGGTTTCGGAGGCTACTGTTGATTGTTGATTGAGACCACCATATAGGGCAACCAATCCTATGCTGGCTAGATTTTTTTATCGACCACCCGTCGTGCTCTGTTACAGAACCTCCTTGAAAAGGGTGTGGCCCTTTCACCACGCACGACGGTCTTGAGTAGGCAGAGGCTCTGGTCCAAACTGCCCTATATGCCGCATAGGGCAGTCAGGAACTGGATGTGAAAACATCCTAAGGTCCCAATGTGTTCTAATCTGAACTCATATTGCCTTTATCGATTTCAACAAAGCTTTTGATAGAGTGATCAGACCGAAGTTATGGGACATACTTGAAAATAAAGGTGTACCACAACACCTAGTTCAGGCCATAAAGAGTTTATATAGACACACCGCGATAATCATAGACGACGAAGCAGAATTGAAACAAACCAAGGCGTAAGGCAAGGTTGTTGTCTGTCACCATCAGTTTTTAACCTTTTGCTAGTTGATCTTCTTAAAACATGGTAAGAAAAATCCCCTGATGGTTTTAAAATTAAACAGAAATAAAAGCTTGAAAACCATTCTCTTTGCGGATGACCAATCTATATTCGCCACTTCAGAAGACAATTTCTAATCTTACATAAAATACGAAAAGACTATAACTGTCATATATCTGAATTAAGGACAAAAGTAATGACCTTTATAGGAAATGAACCGGTTTGGACCAAAATATGCATAGACAACACATGCATAGAACAAGAAAGACATTTCAATTATCTTGGACATGACATTACTTATGGTAAAGATTGAGATAAAGAAAATAAAGTGACGAGTTTCACAAGAATGTGTGGAACGATTTGGACAACGTTGCAAAATAAATGTAGAAATGAAACCCAAATACAATTTTGTAGAACAATGGCAAAACCTACACTACTGTATGGTTCCAAAACTTGGGCCATAAAGAAAAAAGGTGAACAGAATATACAAACAGCAGAAATGAAATTTCTGAGATCAGTTAAAAGGTGTAATAGGCAAGATCATATAAGAAATGAAGAGATAAAAAGTGATTTACATGTTTTTACATTTAATGAAAGGAATAAAGAATACAGAAGAAAATGGATTCAGCACATCAATAGAATGGAATAAAGTAGGATACCAAAGATGGCGAAAGATTATAATCCTAGAGGCAGAAGAAAGGTTGGTAGACCTTAGAAAAGGTAAACTGTAGAATAGGAAGAGGCTGCCAAAGCCTAAAGATTACGACAATGTCTAATCTGTTGACTAAATCTCTGTATGCGATTTGCTGAAGTAATTTTCTGTACAATACCATAAAAGGTGTAATGTTGCAAAAAAGTTCTTCAACGAAAAAATCCATCTTGAACCTACAAGTAATTCTGTAACATCTGACGTTTTTGTGTTTTCACTTATGCAGCACTGTAAATTCTGTTTGGTTAGCGTTGATTTCATTAGCTACTCACACGTTGTCAAAGGCATAAGGCCGGCAGAATCAACAGTGCATAGAAATATGAGCTTTTAAAAGATAAATATAGAACAGTGTAAAGTTGTGTAACATTCGATAGCCGCGGTGACGAGACTTTGATGTGTATCACAATCGAAGCGAAAAAAACGCAGTCAGCTGATGCAGCACGGCCGCTTTGATCTTAACTTAATTATTTGATGCACTTAGGTGTCGACCTTGATCGATGTGGATGGTCAAACTTTTGTAATTTCTAGTAAGTACAATAAATCATACTTTCACTTCAAAAATCAATATTTCTCACTTCATTGTTAGTAATAATACTTGCGTTAAAGAATTATTAATATATTTAACAATTAAAAAAGTTTTAATAAACGTCAGAAAATAAAATTAAAAGATAAATATTTCTTCTTCATAAATTTCTCATTTTATCGTTAGTGATAAAGTTTGATTTAAAGAATTAAATACACTTTAAGATAAAAACAGAACGAAACGTTTTATTAGTCGCTCAGATATAAATATTCTACTTTTAAATCATTTATAATTTAATAGTATAATAAGTAGCAAAGAAACCTACAAAATATATATCGCTTTACTGAATAATGTTATTTTAATAATGATCGTCAAGAATAAAATGCATATTCCGGAGTAAAGAAATAAATATTAAAATAAAAAAAAGAATACACAAGAATAATAGAAACACAGTTTTAAACTACGTGTTTTAAAATAAGTGACAGAAAAACAAATCTAAAGACGATAATACGCAAGTTTGTAAGAAAAAAATTACAAATTATTTTATATACGACATTTAATCGTTAAAAATACCACTAGAGATAACATGAACTACAGACAATAGTCTCGTACAAACATATAAAATACACATCCTTGAAACCAAACCTAAAATGACTTTAAAACTGCAAAAGTGGTTGGAAATGATGTGTGGATTAAGAGAATTTGGAGAGTGAGAACAAAAGGACGACTTACAGAATGTACGAGTACGACAGTCTACAAAAATCATTAAATATTAGAGAACAAAATGTTAATGTTTAATGTTTGTCGTTCTTTACTAATGCAAATCGTACTGCAAATCTACAGTAACAGTCACAAAATAGGATTATTAAAAACAGATTATAAGTAAGAAAGATTTTTTTTGGAGGTGAGAAGAACTTACGTTCCTTTCGTTTGTACGAAATAACGTCAATTACGTGTTGCTTAGTAAACGGAAGCACACACACACACACACAAAACCAATTGCGAGACAACATGCAATGCTCTCATCTACTTGTCGACTACACGTTCGCTACCCTTAAATTGAGATTTTGCTTTTATTTACATACTTACCTTTAAATATGACTTCAACTACCTTGAACTGTTTCTATCACTTCGTTTGAAGTATATAAATTATATTTTTATTTTTGCTGATCTCTCTCTCTCTCTCTCTCTCTCTCTCTCTCTCTCTCTCTCTCTCTCTCTCTCTCTCTCTCTCTCTCTCTCTCTCTCTCTCTCTCTCTCTCCCTCAATCTGTGTGTGTGTGTGTGTGTGCAATTAAATAAAATTATTACTCTCATTTACATGTTTGTACATTTATGATATTTTTGCTGATCTCTCTCTCTCTCTCTCTCACTCTCTGTGTGTGTGTGTGTGTGTGTGTGTGTGCGAAATCAAATAAAATAATTACTCATTTACACGTTTGTACATTTATGTGCATATTTAAGAATAGAAACATTTGCTATAGTAATGTATCATTTCTTATTAAGAGTGTTCCAAATACAAATCTTTATTTTAGTTTCTTCTTTATCGATATTTGTTGCACATTCTCTCTCCAACATCATCAGAACTGGTTCATTACAATATATTTGTGTTTACAAAATTAAAAAATATAGACTGAGTATAGAAATACACATTTATCTCTATAGTTTTAACAAACCACTTGTCAATGAGAAAAATGCTAACTCAAAAACAATACAACTTTTCGGAAAAATTCCATCATGTGTAAAGAAATAACATAAACAAGAAGAGATAATATTTAATTTATTAAGATAAGGATGAACACGTAAGATATGCAGCGGAAGTATGGGCTATTAACAAAAAGAATGAAAGAAAGATTCTTGCAACGGAGATGGAATATTGGAGGAAGTGCTGTGGAATAACGAGAGCAGACCGAATAACAAACGAGGAGATCAGAAGAAGATTGGAAAAGGAAAGAAGTGTAATAGACTACATCGAAGAAAAAAGATTGGTGTGGTACGGTCATGTCCGGAGAGCCCAAAATAGGTGGATCAACAAAGTGGCGGAATGGAGTCCATTAGGAAGGAGAAAAAGGGGAAGACTGAGAAGATCTTGGAGGGACGAAGTGGATGAATCTATGCAACGTATAGGACTTGAGGAAAGACAATGGGAACATCGGGAGAATTGGAAAGCCAGGTTGAAGGAAGGGAGACAGCACTAGCTGTAGCAACCCTATTATATATATATATATATATATATATATATATTTCAATCACTTTCTGCTACAGTCCGAAGGCTTCAGGCCTTCAGGCGAAGGCTGAAGATGGGAGAACAGGATCTCCCGAAACATGTTCCTAAAGGAAAAAATATATCTTGAGGTAAATTAGTTATAAGTATTAGAGTAATATATATATATATATATATATATATATATATATATATGAACACATAAGGGAATCCTTACAAAAGTCATAAAGATTAGAGATGGAGGGATTTATTAGTTAAAATAGGGATGGAGATGCAAAATGAGCATCTGCACCCAAAATGCTACACATGTTCATATAAATTTATGATAAATTACAGCATTTAAAGATATTGTTACGTAAAGCAGAAATAAGAGTTACGCCTTTACAGAACGTTCTGGTACATTGGAGAACGTTTTTCTACTATTTTATCGGCTATTTCCGCTGCTGTAATGCATACGTGACGCTTGACATGCGAGGCAGTATTACGTAATGCGGATCGTCTCGTGTGTTCGGTGGTGTCGTTCTAGAAGCTTCTCAGTCAGCCCAACGGTGCGTGTTTCTGCGAAGGTCGCGCTAAATTGTCCTCTAGAATTTTCGGTGGCTTTTTATGTGACGCATATAATGGAAGCCTGCAGACTATAAATAGCCCATACCTGCTGCTTAGTTTTCAGTTATTGTCGGGCGATTTACACAGTGCGGTTCGAAGTATTGTGGCGAAGTGTTACGTTTTTTATAATCGTGCGTGACAATTTTTGTAATACAATTGTGTTTTATATTAGTTGACATTTTATTGCGTGTGAACAATTTTTATTTGATTTGTTATAAGAGACTATCTTGTTGATTACGATCTGTTTAATTGTTATAATTAAAGCTGGTGATTAGTGACTTAATTCGTGTCTTGTATTTTGTTTTCCACTGTACCATACGACGATCAGTTAGACCGTTGTAACAGTATCAAACACACATGGACTATTTCATTGTACTTGGTATGCTCTGTGCTACTACGTCTGAGGTGACTGCGGAGGTGTCGTTCCAGCTGCTGCTCTTCTCCTTTATCTTCGAAACTGCTGACATACTTGGGAAACATAATTGGTTTGTAAATGTAAATGGTGAGTGTTAATTCCCAGTGTCGGCACGTTAAACTGAAATTTCTTTTGTTTGTGACTTAAATTAACTGGCTGCATTCTCCCGTGCACCGTTTTTTGCCGGCTCGTTCCACAAAAGTGTTTTAAATTTCGTTTTTGTCAAAATGTTTCACACAATAAAAATGAAAAAATTTTGTCCAAGGAGAATGAAATACGCAATAGGCGTCAGAAATACATATCAACAGAATATACTAATCTTTTACCCAGTGCCATAGCGTTTTCAAAAAGTATGACTATACAGTTTCTTTTAAAGGGAATAACTGCATTTTATAAATGAACAAAAGACCAAAATCCTAGTCTGTAGTCGAAATGAAGAAGATCCAGTCAGAATAACTCTTGGAAATAATGTTCTCCAGGCAGTTAAAGAATATAACTATCTAGGAAGTAAAATCACAAGTGATGGACGTAGCAGTAAGAGCAGTAAGGAAATTATAAGCAGAATTAACCAAACCAAAATTGCTTTCAACAAAAAAAAAAGGAAGAATCTAATAAAGACATACGTGTGGAGTTAATCCTATACGGGAGTTAATCTTGGACAATTGGAGAAAGTGACAAGAAAAGTCTCCAAGCATTTGAGACCTGGTGCTACAGAAGAATATTTAAGGCAAGCTGGAAGGAGAAGATAAAGAATGAGGAAGTCTTTCAAAGAAAAAGAGCAAAGGGGGAAAAGAGCTTTCTGACAAATTTAAAAGGCAGAAGAGGTAAATTTAAAGGGCATACACTACGACACAATGGATTGGTTAAGAGAATAATAGAATGATCAATTGAAGAGAAGAATCACAGAGGTCAACCCCGTTTAGGACAGCTTATGATCGACATGAACTGCACATCATACTCTGAGTTGAAAAGAAAAGCAGAGAAGCATGAAGAATGGCGAGCGGCTGCCAACCAGCCTATTGGCTGCTAACCTAGAAGAGAAAGCTGCATTTTAAAAGCTTTGAGACAGAGGTTCAGTAGACCAGTAGAAAGCCGTTCCGGGCTGTATAAAATAGAGTGCGAAGACTGTAATAGTTTTTATATTGGATAGCCAGGCAGAACATTCTTGGATAGGTACAAGGAACATCTGCCTAATGGTGACATTAGAAACATTAAATCAAACATTGCCTTTCATGTCCTCATTCATAACCATAATTATTCAAGTTTTCAAAACAGATTCAAACACTGCATTTCTGTAAAAGAGTAAACTTATGGACGTACTAGAAGAGATTAAAATTTACAGAGCCTCCAAAACTCATGATGATCAGCTTCTGAATGAAAAACGTTCTTTGAAATCCAACGAGCTATATGATACAGCTACACGCGTGCTAGAATAATATGATAGATACGTGCGTTCACAGTATGATGTAGAATCGTTAGTCCCTCGCGAGATCCGTAGCGATGCGCATCATGAGATAACGAGGGTTGGGAGTCGCTTAAATAACGGAATGTGTGTGACTTTTATTAACTGATGTGCTCCATGTGAGTGAACCTATTTTATCACCTGACGATTGGACTATACCTCTCGAAACGCGTTGTGAATATTGTAACTAAACCTGTTAACTGTGGTTACAAATTAAAAAAAAAAATTTAATTAAAAAAAAATTTTTTTTTCAAAAAAAAATTTTATGTTTGGTTGTTATGGTTAAAATTTAGGATTAATCGTAAATTTGTGTTTTGTTGAAAATTTCAAAATTCTGAGAATTTTTTGGTTTAATTTACACTTCTGGTAGATCTTAACAAAATCTGGAGTTAGATTATCTCCTTTCAGCAATCGATTAATGATTTTCAGCGCTGCTCCAGTATCTCACTTTTAGTTAATATTTCTCGTCTTCCAGGAAGACTTGTAATTAATTAAACCCTTAAATTAAAATGTGAAATAATTTTACAATCCAAATAGTAGAAATAAATTGATTTATTAACAATAATTAATAATAATCGATGTTAAATCGATGTAGAGCAATTGTTCGACTCCGTCACAGGGATATATCGATATGTGATTACAGGTTAATTTTTTATATAAGTCTTAAAAAAGAAAGGTTCTTTCAACGATTATTTTATATATAGTCAGAGAAGGGCAGGCCTAGAAAGTATAACATATACAAGAAATAATTTTAATAATTAATATTTAACAAATTGTGAATAATATATAATGTTTAATATATTTGAATTCTCAAACCAATGCTGCTTCTATGAAATCAGTCGGAAGGTTGTAGTGCATCACGGGACCATCATGGCGGCTAGCTGAATTGATGAGGTTATACGTATATATGGTCGCTGGAAAATCTCACAATAAATTCACCTTTATAACTGTTTTATGGATCTCCGAAATCGTGTATGCTGTCTATTATGTTGTTTGAGGTATCCTGGATGAGTGTTCAGTGTTCACTGGTGTTAATAGTTTTCTGTTAGAAGTGTTCACTTAATGTCTGTTCATGTCGAAGAATTGTTAATATGTTGTAGAGTGAATTATTAATAGTAGGTAGTTTTAATGGTTTAAATCACTTGTATAATGTGGTGTATTGTTCGTTTTCACCGTTGTCGTAGAGTATTTCATAAGTTTTAACTCGAAAAGTGTTAATTTATGTAACTCCCGTTTTCCACTGATGTTAGGCTTTAACCTACTACACTCCGTTATACGGTTTTAAGAACGCGATTCTGCATCGACTGTTCCGTTTGAATGTTAACAAAGAACTAACTTACTTCCTTCACCTTAGGAAATATCTTGCCAAGTTAATATTGGAAAAGTATTGTTAAAATAATTTTCACTTCCCATGTACATAATTCCAAAGTACATTATATATGGAATATTTTTAGTTTATTGTTCGCTTTCATGAACTATTAACCATATAATTGGTTTATTTATCTCATTCTGTTTAATTTGATATGTCATAGTCCATATTTGTTGAGATTTTTGTTAAAATTACCAAATTTCTGTCTTTTTGGAAATCTAGGCCCAAAAAACCTGTTTCCGTTCTTGTACACAATTACTGCCATTTTAAGTGTTATTAATATAATTATAATAAACTTCAAATGGTCACAAATCTTTTCTTTTCCTTAATTCATTATAAATTTAACATTTGAACTGTCTTTTAGTGATAATTTATTAATTTACTATTTCTCCTCTGAAATATTTAATTATTACATTTCAAAATTTTCAATAATTTAAGATATTTTTCTATATTACTCTTTTAAATCATAGGATCATTTACAGTAGTTGTTAATTGACCTACCTTACATAAATCTAGTTAGTTTACATGGTTCATTGGTGAATTAACTGGTTTATATTACTTTTTGTGAATTCATTATTTGGCCTAGAGTTTAGTATTTTACATGTATGGTTTTTTCAAATAAATTTAATTCTACACCTCCTCTGACTCTTAAAAGTTAACATGACATAAAATAAAATTGTTTACATAATTATTGATATGTGTAGCATCTAATTCATGCTACTGTTACGAAAATAATAATTAACATTAATCAGCAGTCTTTAAAGTTAGACATGTTTGCTTAAACTGTTTTGAACATACATTTAACACATTTTATATATTAATACAGCATCCATACTGAAACATTTTAATTTGTATGTATGCTGTTATATAACTAATACAACTTACTCTAAACATATAGGTACCTTATTCTATTGGAACTCTTTTAAAAATATGGAGTTCATGGCTTTGAACAATATCAGCCATTTAAACTTCTTAACTATATTAAAACTTAAGTTATATTCAGTCCTTTCTGATTTTACTACTATTATCTAACATCCCCTTGTATAGTAAACATTTCCACCCACACTTTCTTTGTTATTGGCATTCCTATAAATGTCTTGATATAACAAAGTGAGCTTATTTAATGAAATATTGGAAATATTTTCCATTTTAATATTTCATTATTTGTTAATTACAAAATATAAAAGTTATTTTATAGCACATTGTTTAAGTTATAGATACACTACAACTTGAAGTTTATTACATTTCAAAACACTTCCACTAGTAGACTTTCACTGTTGGTTCTGACTTATATTTGAGTTTTATTATTCTCAGACCAGACCTTTTAGTCATAATGGACTGTGAAGATTTGTTTATTTTTTATCATATAATAACTTTAGTTGGTGCACTTCTTATCATACTACACAATACTTTCGTTTAAAAATAATTACAATTTCATAATGTTTTGGGGTGTTATACTTTCTTTAATGGTATCATTTGGTTTGGGGTTAATGGTAGTTAATAATAGGTTTTTATGGTGGTTCTTCCATCCTATTTCTTCCTTTCTTCTCGTCTTCCTTCTTGTGTTCATTCTTGAGTAAACCAAGGTACTCAGTGTTATCTTGTCCGATGGTTGGTTCGGAGTATCTTCTTTATCATCTACTTTTAAATTTATTCTTCCTTCTTGGGTTTGGAGTATCTTCTTTATTTATCACCAGCTACTAACTTTACTCTTCTTTCTTGTTTCGGGATATCTTGTTTATCACCTGATACTAATCTTCCTCTTCTTGTTTCTTCTTGTGTTTGGGGTATTATATTTATCACCTGCTCCTAATCTTATTCCTTTTTCTTGATTTTGGGGTATCTTGTTTATCTCCTGCTCCTAATCTTATTCCTTTTTCTTGATTTTGGGGTATCTTGTTTATCTCCTGCTCCTAATCTCCTGGGTAATCTCCTGATTTTTTAATATGAGTATCCTCTAATTTATTTTCTTTGACTTTATGGTTGTATTTTTATTATTTAATTATTGTTTTTCTTTTATAGTGGTGTTTTCCTTTGAAGTGTAATTGAACATTTCATTTGACATTCTTTGATTATATGTAATTTAATTATTTTTATGATCTTAAATGAATTAATTATTGGTGGAATATCTGTCATGCTACAATATTTAAAAAAAAGAAGTTGCAAGGAAGGGAACCTAGATACACAAGGCAATTTTAACAATTTAATTGTACACGCAACTTGGAGACCAAAACGACTATGTAAAATGTTTTCATTTACCTGAATGGGTAACATCGATTTTTGGCGAAGGTATGGATTCATCTGTATCGCTTATCAAGACAGCCACTTTTTTATAGGTAACATAGAAACGGTTGGTATTTCGGTACTGTTCGCTCGAAAATTTTACGGACACGCTATGTAAAGCAGAACGTGTCAGAAAATGAGATTGTTTCGCGAGACTTTGATTAAAATTAACGTTTTTACTTCATGTTAGTAAAATCTTAGTGGCTCCTTTTACTATTTATTAGTTTTACATTCGTCTGCTCAAACTTATATAAACTGAATAGAAAAATACGAGATATGAGTTATACGAGATTTATACATATTGGCTTCTTATCGTCAACAAACTGCGTAATATAGTTGAAGTAAAGTTACAAACTATAGTTTGGTGTGAGCAGCACAGCGGCGGTCATGGGTCCGGTTATTATCCCAAACAGAAGCAATATTTGTTCCTGCTACAAATCGGCCTTGTGGTGCTGCTGATTGGAACCGTGCCTTAGCCAGCATGAGTGGTTGCGCGTGTAGCCAAGGCCACTGCTTATTAAATACTGTTCGTTTCTCGCAGTTACTGAAGTTGGCCACTGCCGTCTTGAAATCAAACAAAGTTAATGACATAAATGTTAAAAAACTACATAACATAGTGTAAAACATATCTTTCAAGTAAAAAATGTGTTTACTTCAATAATATTTATAACAACACACGACGTTAAACGAAAATACCAGTAAACGCTAAAGAAAATTTAAAATAAGTAAGTAAAAATTTTAAAGAAACTTGTCTTAAGTGGAAAATTGTAAATTGATAATTACTTATTACTGATAACGTCAAAAGACAAATAATAATATAGTAATACTTTTACATTTGCAATTATCTTAATTTTTAATTAAGAAGGTTGTGTTAGTAGTTATAATCACAAACAGAATTAACACTTTTTCTATTATTTTATGAAACAACATCTATAGTCGACTAAATGAAAAGGCAATTCCTTTTTACGAAGAGGATAATAAAATTAAGATAAACAGAATTAACACTATTGCACACTACTATCGAAAAATTATTCCGATTAGCGCTTTCAAGCTTCACGGCTTATCATGAGATCGGATAAATTAGCTCATTTTCCGATCTGATGATGAGCTGTGAAGCTTGAAAGCTCTAATCGGAATACATTTTCTATATTAGTGTGCAACAGTGTTAATTCTATTTATCTTAATTTTATTATCCTCTTCGTAAAAAGGAATTGCCTTTTCATTTAGTCGACTATAGATATTGTTTCATAAGATAATAGAAAAATTTAATGGAACACACAAATTAAATAATTAACTAATAATTACAAGGCTTATTGTTGGCATATACATGTTTTTCTCTTTTTATCTGTATTTTTAAATGTTAGCTGTATTCAGATTTTAATTGCATTTAATTTGATACCCTACAAAGATATTGTTACGACGGTCTCTTTGATCGTCGTATGGTACAGTGGAAAACAAATTAGAAGACACCAATTAAACCACTAATTACCATCTTTAATTAATCACAAATACAGTATATAATCAACAATTTATTCAAAAAGATTATATTCTTCGTATTGTTTAAATTAGCAGCCATCCTTACTTTTCTTTTATAGAATTGCTAAACTGCTATAATTGTTTAAAAAAAAAAAAAAAAAAAAAAGATTATAATACTTGTACAATAATTTAAATTAAATTTGTTCACACGCAATACTAATGTCAACTAATAGAGTCCCGCACAATTATAAAACACATAACACTTCGCTACAATACCTCGAACCTCACTGGAATAAATCGCCACTTAAACTGACTGCTAAGCGGCAGCTATCTTTGTTTAAATCGATAGGACAAGTGTTCCAGAATAATCCATAATACGCGTCAACACTACTTGAAAACACTAGAGTGTGATTGATATCGGCCTTGAATACAGTGTCCCGACCGGTATGGTATGGTAGCCTCGTTTGTTGACGCATGTTAAGTGTCACGTACGCACACAAACATTACAGCTGGGTTCTCCTGGGATAGCCGAGAGACATGTAGAACGTTCTGTAATGGTGTAGTAACACTATTTTAGGTTTTTAAAAATTGTTATCAATTCACGTGTTGTCCTCACCTACCCCATGTATGATTGGTGTCCCCACCTACCCTATGTATGATTGGTGTCCCCACCTACCCTATGTATGATTGGTGTCCCCACCTACCCCATGTATGATTGGTGTCCCCACCTACCCTATGTATGATTGGTGTCCCCACCTACCCCATGTATGATTGGTGTCCCCACCAATCTCAGAAATAATAAAGGTGTGTAGGGTAGAAGTACAGACACACTGCCAAATTTTACGGAAAACCATTGATGCATTCAAGTGTTATCGTGAGATATATCCCAAATAAACAGACAGACGGTGAAATGACAAAAAGTCAACTTAAATTAAGAACTTGCTTCAGTCGAGTTGTTATGAAAAACAAATAAAAAGTTATGGTGCCGTTGCCGGATCAGTTATCCTGGCGTCAAATGTGAGACTGTGAAGCGTATACTGAAACAGATTTAACGGAAACTGGCAGAGCGCTGATAGCGGCTGAGTACATCCATTATCTCTGCTGACCACACGCGTTGCTCCCAATAACGGTTTAGGTTTAACAAGGGCCAAACAACAGCCAAAACCGTTCCGCTGTGTCCTAGTTTATTATCAAAGTGCATTTGTATTGTATTAAAACCACGTATGTCGCAATCACTAGTGTCATTTTGGCTAGGCTGTTATATGCGACGTAAATGAACAAGTTTCTTAAGTAATTTTGTTTGAATTATTCTACCATGTAAAATTACAAATACTTTCCTGGATAAAACTTTAATGTTGTAGTAAAAACACTGTAATCTTTTCCTATTTTTACAACAAAATATTTGCATCTTACAGTACAGAGAAACCACATACTCAAACTTTAAAGGTAATTCTTGCTGTTAGGTAATCATTCCATATCATTACACATAATTACAGCCAAAAAGTTCACGGTCTGGTACCGTCATTAAAATTTTAATACGAAATACTTCAACCATTAGTAACCTCTGCTCTACTTAAAATTAAAGTAAAGAAGACAAAAGGATAGTCATAAATAAAATTAGCTGAAATAAAATAGCGAATAAAGAAATTAAAGGACTCAATATCATCATCATCTCCACAACACGGCATAGGCAAGGTGGTGCCTGTTCGGCCTTCGAAGATCCTCCAGCCATCTCTTTCTGGGTCTACCCACACACCTATGTTTAATAGGTTTGTATTTCAACATTTGATTGGCCAGGCTGGAATCTGACATTGTTTCTAAGTGTTTTACACCGTTGTTTGTAATCTTTTAATTTTTAATTTAAATTAGAAACTTGTAAGTCTTTTCTTATGACCTCAGTCCTTATAACGTCAAGTTTATAACACCTTTAACTCCTCTTAAGAACGACATTTCCTAGGCCTGTATTTTAGTATCTTGTTTCTTAGTTGTTGCCCGTATTTTACTTCTATAGAACAGTACAGTCGGAACAAATGTTCCATCAACAGATTACTGCTACTTCCAGGTCACATTAAAACAAAATTATTTAAAAATATTTACTTATAATGTAGGTGTATCACTGTTTAAAGGCACACGAGATGTCTGTTGTGCACCTTGACAACGTTGTCGGATCCTTTAAAAAAGATAAATGAAGTTTACAATACAGCTGGTAATTTGTGGCATTCCTACAATTTATTAACATGTTTGACATGTTTACAGTCTGGAGTGGGATAAAGTGGAGCCATCAGAAGCCTGACCGTTTTTTTTAAACTTTAAAGTGTGTTCTGGCTGTTATTACATAGATGAGTAAGTCATGTGGAGGGGCTGCCCCTCCTACGGGCCATGGCTACCGTTAATTTTGATTCAAGGTTGTCTTCCCCTAGTCATTTGATGCCTCAACACCCAACTGCAAGGCAGCAACAAAATATAATCTTATAACAATAGGGCGCAGTTTTACAGCCGACTAAATCAAATTATATTCCCGCCTGTAATATTCCAAAAATAAGCCGGCCCAGGATCATTTCCATTACGCTCTAACTTGGTATTGATGGCTACTGTTGCCCTCCACCAGGAATACTTATTGATCTTTCTGCCTAGACCCGTAATATTCTGCAGCAACAGGGTCACCTGTTGTAGCGACTTCACCACACTTCACCTCGAAGTATGGTCTTGGCTGAAGAGAGGCTAACGGCTCCTTTGGGAGGTAAAATCACTTCGTCCAACCCTGGGAACTTGTGTGGGCTAGTACCGGTCAAGGGTCTCTAAATTCCCTTGACCTCTTGACAGACTCACAGTTTTCAATTATCTAAAATATTTAATTAGAGTGTTGTAGTCAAGATGTAAAATTCAGAATTGACTTAGCAAAGGGAGTCCTTAATAGAAAGTGAAGACAATGCGGGCCCAGTATACTTGCAGCCGAGAAAGAGAATGGTGAGGTGTTTTGTTTGGACCGTGCTCCTACACAGGGCTGGAGACTTAGAAACTAAGGAAAAAATGTTATAAGCTTTTGACATGTGGACATTAGGAAAGATGGAACGGAATTTATGGAATGACAGATTGACAAATGAGTAGGTCCTTGGAAGAGTAGAAAGAAATGTAGAATATTAGATATCATGAAGAGCAGGAGGAGAATTTGGTTGGGCTGGTAAATGGAAAGCAGAATAGAGGAAGCAAGAGAGACCAGACGACTATACGAATGCGGTATCAGGAAATGAAGAGACCAGCCCCCCCCCCCAATTAACCTTAATTTTTCATTTTTGATATTCTTCTTCTGATAGTTTCTATCCGTTTCGGATGTTGATATCATACACACTACTTTAACTTTCTGTACTGCTACACGGAATAAGTCAGTTGTAGTCATGCCAAACCAGGTTCTTAAATTTCCCAGCCTGGAGATTCTCGGTCGCCCAACTCCTCCCTTTCCAAGTACTTTTCCCTATAGTATGGACTACCAATAAGTAAAATCTCTGTTTATTTCTCATGAGATGTCTCAGATATTGAAGCTGTCTTATGTTCACTGTGTTAATAATGTCCCTTTCTTTCTTCATCTTTCTAAGAAATTCAACATGAGTTGTTATGTTCTGTCTATGAAATGCTCAGTATTCTACGGTAAAGCCACATTTTGAAATATTCCAATATTTTAGTTGTGGCCTCAGTCAAAGTCCAAGATTCTAGATCGTAGAAAAGTACCAAGAATACGTAGCAGCGTAAAAGTCTCATCGTTGTGTTTATTGTTAAATCGTGACTTTTTTTATAAACTGCTCATTTTAGTGTACACTGCTCTTGCCTTTTTAATTATGTTCTTTATTTCTTGAGAGTGGTCCCACTGTTCATTTACCAAGATATGTATGTAAATTTGTTTACACGTTCAACTGGCCTTTAGTTTACATTAAGGGTGCAGTTTGTGAACTTGTTCTTACACACAATCGTTAGCTTTGTTTTATTAGCATTGGTGTCTAGACCATATATAGACCAAATTTTTGGTATTAGAAAGTAGACTAATGATACATCAAAGAGTCAACACAAAGTTGAATGAAACAATAGTCAATGAGGTTCACTGTACATTATCCATATTACGACGTCCGGCAATGGTAATCAAATTAAAGTGTCGATGCAAATTCGACTTTTCTTTTATATTTACCTACATTTTGGGTATTTCACAGTTTAACATCTGGCGCTGTAACGTACTGAAAACTCACTAACTATCCCCCTACTAACAAGTAGGTCAGGCTTTGTCTAACAAAAAAGAAACCAAACTAGACAATTAAGTATGAGATGAGATACTTCATTACGTCTCGTGTTATACAAATTAGGTATGAAATAACCAAGGGGAAATCCTGAGCTAGAGGAGGGCCGATATACCTATAACAAGTATTTTGGAACGATATTTTTGTGTAACAGTCACTGAAATGTTGAAATACCTCTTCCTATTCAACGATACCTCAAAACTAAAAAGTGGAAATATCTATTTCAATTACTCGCAGCCTCGCGGTTCCGAGTCGCAGGATCCCCCTACGCAAATAACGAATAAATAAGCAAAAGAGTACTACGAGTATTACAAATACACGAGTACAAAGCCACTTTCTAGTGCTTAGTACTTCATTCTGTGCATGTTTCAATTGCCATACAAGTATGAAACAAAGCAAAACAGCGAGGTTCAAAATATCTCTAAGCCAAAAAGACAAAGCTGTTTTTAATAAATGAAAACAAAACATATTGATGTTACATTTATTCTCGTGTGTTATGCGGATATATAATAGAGATTTGAATGACAAATTATATATTATACTAGTCACCAAATTGATAAATTTTGAAAAAAAGGAATTATATTGTGTTATAACCTACAGAGTGGCTGGAAGGCCAATAGTACTTTTTGTTAATGTGATTTCGGAGAGGATTTAACTTCACTGCACATCTCACGTAAATTGTTTTGACATTCTTTGTTGCACTATTACGTGCACTCTAAATTTCATTGCCTGAGTTTTGCAACTGATTTGTCTAACCAAAATGGAATCACTAATTTAATATTAAATCTGTGTCAGTTTGTGTACTCCTAGTGAAAACTTACATTAGTATTCCCAAAGGGAGATAGGCCTGTAAATTCTCTTGTTTCTTATTTTCTTTTAAACAGTAACAGCTTAATAAAGTCACAGTGTAAAATAACACTGTTAATACGTCTAGTTGCAGTTGATTTCTTATAACTAATTATATAATACTGGTATATGTATAATACCTATATAATAACCGGTATTTGTACGTGTTATTTTTTTGGAACGATTTCGTTCGTAACTGTTATTTTCAAATACTAGTTTAGCACACCTGACTTGTTTCATGTTTTTTTTTTTAAATTTAGTATTTGCATTGAATCATCTCAGATCAATATTTGTTTCTTTTTTTTTGGGAAAGTGTCATCATCATCACAATCTCCACTCTAAGCAATATGCCCTAACTGGCTCCTTCTAATCGACTTGTACACTAAGACTTTCACTGGTAACCTTTTAAGTGACGTACGGTGTAAATGTTTACACTAACCTCTACTATAGTTCTTAATGATCTTATTTAAAGACTAAGTCTCTAACGCCCGTCTGATTTCCTCATTCCGTCTAGGAGCGAATAGCCCCGAACTCTTCTCAGGAACTTCATTTCTGTTGCCTCAATCTTTCTGTCCTCTTTTTTCCCGAAGATACACACACCTCACAGCCGGAAAGAAATGTTAGGACAGCCAGTGTTTATAAAACTTGATAAAAGTATCCGTCCTAGCAATGTTATTTAAAGCTATATACAAAACTGACTACAGATCCTTTTGAAACTTAACATTTTATAATATAATCAAAATCTCATTTCAGTTTATAATGAAAATGCTAAAATTGTCAAAATCTGATAACAGCATCTATGCTAACTAATAACTTTGTGTTACAATAGAAGCAGCCAATTTATTGTAAAGGTAAATACAACATTAAACAAAAATATTATCATCGTTGTGTGATTCAGACAGAAATTTGACGGTATATACAGGTGTACTAGGAGACGGAAGACACATAGCCTAGCAACTTTACAGTTAAAATACAGCTACAGATAGTACAGTATTGACTATTGTGATGGAGGCATTACTTTGTTGACAAAGTAGATTGTTTTATTAACAATATTGCTCAAAGAAACCATGGTTTCAAATATTTGTAGGTATTTCGCTTCTGATGTCTTGTTCGACTAAGTTTTTTTGTTACATTTTTTGAATTCTATGAAAGCCGTATCGATATGATTGCACACAAACTGTTTTTCTAAAGATTGTTTTGTATTTCTAAAACAAATTTTCTTATCGTGTTTTGTCTGTCTACTGCCTTTGTAATTATATCTTTGTTAACAGACTTTTATTTTCTACGATACGTTGTGATAGTTTTCAGTTTTATTACACACTTACAAATTACCAACATAAAATTTGATTAATATTTACAGTTTTTGACTTTTCAGAAATAATTCATTATATCGTGTTAACTAATAAATTTGAGTTACAATAGAAATAGGAAATTTATTGTAGGGGCAAACGCAACTTTAAATCAAAATATTACCATGCTTGTGTGAACCAGACAGAATTTGACGGTAGATACAGGTATACTGGAATTATACAGGTGTACCTAGATTAAAAAATGGGCAAAATATTTAAATGCAACGAATCAATTAAAAAAGAATTTCTTAATTAGATGACTTTCAGTAATAGTTAAAAAATAGAACGACTTATAAAAGGGTGATAAATAGTTTGACATAAAAACGTGTGAATTTTTTGAAAATGCGAAAACAAAAGTAGGCAATAATGGATGCAGACAGTTGGGGTAACAAAGGAGACAAGTTGCGAAATCAGCAATGATGCGAAAGGCGGAGGGATTAGAAAGACAAACAAAGATACAGAGTCAGACAGAAACAGAGGTACACAGATGCGTATATAGACAGCGACAAAGGCAGACAGAGGACAAAAAAAGAGTTTTCCACGACAAAGTATATTACTAGCCAATGTACGTCAGTATGCGTGTGTGTGTGTGTGTGTGTGTGTGTGAGAAAATTAATTTGTTAACCCTTCATAGTGTGTCAGCTCATTAATAATGGTTGAATTATGCGCACAACTCAAGCCCGTACGTTTGGTAAACATTGTTTTGTTATGTTGGCAAGAGTGCTACAAAAACAAGCACACAAAATATGCGGTACAATCAAATCATACGTAATAGTTATAGCCTGTTGTGTTGGCAGCAACAGCACTGAGTTATAAACACAACGTCGCCATACCGTGGACTCGATCACGATACATAGTCACAACAGTACAATTGTAAATCACAATGTATGATGAATGCAGTAATTCTGATAAGCCTGCACGCCAGCCAATCTCAGCACCGTGTTTGTTGTAAATGGATTTTTAATCTATTACTGAAAAAATTTAAAACAATACTAATTTTAATAAAAGCATGAACAATGAAAAGTTAACCAATTATTTACTCGCAAACAGGAAACTGGTAAAATTAATTTCTACATATGTGACAATACTTTCATAACTTTGAAATTATATAATATATAATAAACGTTTGTACAAAGTTCGTAAATACAAAGTTTATAGTAAGAACAAAGTGAGACGGAGAACACTTTTTGTAAACAAAAATGGCTTACGTTTAGCCATATGGTTATGGTTGTATTACGTATAGGCCTATACTTGAGGACGTGCGTCACATTGTATCGAGTAGCACACGCACACACACACAAATAGTACTAATAATTACTGAGTATGCTCCCGAGTTGTCGAAGTGCATTATGATATTGTCATGCTATTAAATTTTGTGTGTTCTGTCTTGGTGTTAAAATATGCGTGATTTTTGGATCTTGATGCTACAATTTTCTCAGAAGGTTTGATAAAATTCTGAAACGTACTTTTACTTCCTTGTTCCGTAAGAAAATGGAAGTATCCCAAAAAAATTGTGTTCGAGATAAGGGCTGATTCTGATTGTACTACCCTCAAAATATGAAGAAAAATCATTTTCCGAAGTGTGTGTCGGTGTGTAGAGTTTTTTCTATGGCAAACGACAACTGCCGCAAATTGAAACAGAATCAAATAATGTTTTGCATATGTGCCCTAGTTGTAGAGGACTCAAGGGCTGTTGATTTTGGTGAAGATTGGTTATGGGGAAGGGGTAGTTTACCTACAACGTTTTACGTTTTGAGAAGAGTAAAGTACTTAAAAATTTATTTAAGCTTTTTCAATCAATGGAAATTGTTAAAAATAAAATAATTTTGTTGTCAGGCAACCAGGTTGTTCTGTTAAGAGGAAGGGGTAGTTTGACTGCATTGTTTTGTTTTCATAAGAGTAAAGTACTCAATTTTAATAAAGAAGTGCCCCGAAAATAAAGTCATATTAATGCACTGTAAAAAGGTAAATAAGATAATAGTAAATAGAGTGGGTAGTTGAAGGGGGATGGAGTGATTATTTTTGAAAATTGCTGTGCTGAAATCAAGTAAAGTACGAATATTTAATTTGGAAGGAAGATACCTTAGCAATTACATATGATAAAACTATTACTCTATGAAATTATAAATATCGTTAATGGTGGTGATCGGTTGAGGAGGAGGGATGTTATCTGCGTAGTTCAGTTTTGTTATACGAATAAAGTACTGAATTTTTATAGATAAAGTGACTCGAAAATAACATTATATTAAACGACTACCCCGTAATATCAAAAATATCTATAAATAATAAAAACGGTTTGAGAGTGGGCAATATTTTTTTAGAAACTATCAAACCGAATTCAAGTAAATGATTTTAAATATAAATCTTATAAGATGGAGTCATGTGTGGTAGAGTCTACACAAACACCAAGACAGAGTTTGACGATTTAGTAATATTATTTTCTTTTGTATCGGCCTTCTAAGGAACACATGCCAATTTCCATTCTTTTTTCTTTGTTCTTTTTTCTCGAATATTCTTTCACTGTGTCTCTTCTTCCTGTCTTCTGTCCAGTTTAAACCTGCGTTTTTCTCTCTCCAACCCTGGACTCCTTCCATTTTTAACTCTTTTGCCCAAAAACTTCTTTTTCAATTGCTTTTTCTGCGTTTATATAAATTTTGTTCTAAATCCTTTTGGACTTCTTTAATCCAACTTGATGATCCATACTGCAATTGAAATTGTATAGAGTGCAAAAGTAGAATTTAAATTCCGATATAAGATTGGATTGTTAGTCCGAAATGACTGTTTTTCGTGGTTTACTCTAGTGAGATTCTTCCGCTCTCTCTCCGTTGGAAACTGAGATCCCTCATACGCCTTTGAGACCTTTTACCCTAGGCAGCAGCCTTTACAGGGTGCTATCATCCGAAGCCAGATAAACCCAGGTTTTTGAAGAAGTCTGTTCCTTTAAGACTCTTCCGCATGTCCTGCTATTGGATCATTAAGATCTCTTCCACCATTCCGTCCGTTCGTCTTCACAGAGGTCCGTTAGCATCTGTAGCTACAGCGTGGCTACACAAGGTCCCAGGGGGCACGACAGGGACGTGGACTTGACTTATCCCCCGTAATATTATTTTGTTATTTGGTAATTATATTTACTGGGGACACTGGTAGAAAACGATCGGATTTATAACATATAATACTTTGTACCTTTCCCTTCTTGCAGGCACTGTTACACAAACGTGAACATATTTGTTCAAGTGAAACATAAATTGTAATAACAATACAGTAGTGTTGTAAACGAACTGACTAAGTTCCTGATTATTGAGCCGTGGTCCACTCCTGTTGTTACTTACACACGTTTCGGCCTTTCCTCAGAAGTCTGTCTTCAGTGTGCAAAACGATTCGCTAACTTACACGGTCTTCGTCAGTTAACCGCAGTACTGTGACAAAAAGAATGTTCGCAGCCCTAACGAGTACAGTTTTAATAAACTTACGGAGTTGGCACTTTGTAAGCTAAAAACCAGCATCACCGGATCCCGCTACCGTGTACCACACAGAGCATTACACAGTCATCGGAGACTATCCGGACGCTGCAACCACTGGGGGCAAGCATGAATCTGTGTCCCTTGCATCTGGCGTCAATGCAAAGACAGTTATTGAATCGTTTTTCACACTGAAGATGGCCTCCAAAAAGAGGCCGAAAAGTTTGTTAGTAACAACAGGAGTTACCGGCCGGCCGTGACAGCCTTAGGTACAGAAAACAATACAAGAATTGCACTAATTGACTGTTATTAACTTAATATTTCTACAATCTATATTGCTACCCATATAACAAGATAACTTACATTTGATCGTATAAAGATTTATAGAAGTGATGCGTATAGATGCCGTCACTCCACTCAGCACAGTTACTCATGTTCATGTTTGTTTTTATTATCTAATTATTTTCCGTTTTTTTATTTAATTGTACGGCTGTACTTTTTTTACGCGTTTCAAATAGAAAATTTTACATTGTATTTACCCGTCACATTAATGGATTTTTCCTCTAATATAAATGGCAGTTACCGCATGCAATTTAAAAACACATTGAGGAGCAAACTCGTTAGTCCTAATACAAAAATAAAACTATGTAAGACACTTATCAGACCGGTTGATATTTATGGAGGCAAGGCATGGACACTGACAAAAAAGGAACAAGAAACACTAAGAAGGCATGAAAGAAAAATCATAAGACGTGTTTATGGGTCGGTTAAAAAATATGACGAATAGAGAATAAGAAATAACCAACAGAGAGATGAGCTTCATGACGAAATTCTGATTCATAAGGCTCAACAAATACAATGGCTAGCTCACCTAGAGTGATCAGCGTATGGATGATCAGCGTATGCCAAAGAAAATCCTGAGGGCGCAAGTCTATAAAAACAGAAATAGAGTCCGACCTAAGATGAGATAGTTGGATGATGTTCTGGAACATCTCAGAAGAATGGATGTTAGGGGCTACACTGAGATGGCGTTGGATAGAAGACTTTGGAGAAGATTGGTGTCGGAATCCACGGTTCACGTTGGGCTCTAACGCTGAAGAAGAAGAAGAAGAAATGCACATATTTTCTAATTCATATTTTGCCTCCTCGTTTTTACTGGCGCCCCTCCAACACACACACACACACACACACACACACACACACACACACACACACACACACACACACACACACACACACACACACACACACACACACACACACACACACACACACACACACACACACACACACACACACACACACACACACACACACACACACACACACACACACACACACACACACACACACACACACACACACACACACACACACACACACACACACACACACACACACACACACACACACACACACACACACACACACACACACACACACACACACACACACACATATACATACTCGTAATTTTTATTTTTGTTGTTCTTCTTCTTGGCATTACGGACAGCGCGGCTGTCCATGGCATGTCACGAGTATCTGATCCCTCTGGATCCTGTCTTCAACAAAGTGCATGTCCAAATGTCCAATCTCCCTATGTCTTCCTAAACGTATATAGTTCTCTCGCTTCCTACACAGTGTCTCCTGAGAGACTTTCTTTACCTCTCGTGCTGTATTCGTACACCTTGGACGGCCATACCGTTTTATTCACTGCATTTTTCTCTATGTGTAAAGTGAGAGGTATTCTTGTATCCTATATAATTTCTAGTTATTTCTCTGATAATATATATTTTATTGTTTCTTTGATTAGACTAATAATTAACAAATAGAAATATTAATTTTGACATCAGTCACAACTTGTAGCAATGTTATTTTGACTTCGCTTTTTGAGACCCGTGTAATCTATCATCTGGCAATATTGCCGCCAACCAACCTGACAAGTAAGCAATATCACTACAGTTGAACTGTTACAGACGCAGACAAATTACTCGCTAAAAATAGGCACAATTATAACGCTTCACCTTGGTTCAAGGAAGAATTTCTCTGCCATACTCAACAGCTTGTATGATCTGTTACTATTTTTGTCACGATTGTTAGTTCATAGCCTACACATGTCCAGTTTATCACGTAATTTATGTTATTTACAAACGTTTCTCAAATTTTGTAACGGTACAGCTGCACAGAGACCTGTTATGATAATGTAGTCTACTATACAAATGGCGATTTATCAGTGTATTCAGAATTGTATCATGCTTGTTTTCGCTGAAATATACTCTATTGTTTAACAGTCCTTATGTCTTACACTTTATAAAATTTTCATTGTCTTCTTCTTCTTCTTCTTCTTCTTCTTCTTCTTCTTCTTCTTCTTCTTCTTCTTCTTCTTCTTCTTCTTCTTCTTCTTCTTCTTCTTCTTCTTCTTCTTCTTCTTCTTCTTCTTCTTCTTCTTCTTCTTCTTCTTCTTCTCCTTCTTCTTCTCCTTCTTCTTCTCCTTCTTCTTCTCCTTCTCCTTCTCCTTCTCCTTCTCCTTCTCCTTCTCCTTCTCCTTCTCCTTCTCCTTCTTCTTCTTCTTCTTCTTCTTCTTCTTCTTCAACAAGGATGAAACAAGAAACGGTTTGCTCAAAAATGCCCCACATATCCCCACCCTTTGGCTCGTACTTCCATAGTAGTTTGGGGATGGATGCGGCAGTCATCCATTCGGTTAAGATGTTCTAACCATTTTAGCCGGTATTGGGCAATTCTTTCATCTGTACTTATAATTGTCAACTAATGCTGTGCGCCTACATTTCTTTTACGATTGTAAGTAGTACAGCCTGCCGAGTGGCTGAGAAATTTCATTCTGGCCGCTTGAATACGACCACACTGGGATTTCGTTAAAGTCCAATTCTCAAACCCATGGAGGAGTCTGGGGAGGCCGTCACCTTGTATAACGTCAAGCGTGTTTCTTTCCTTTTTTTATTTTAAAGTTCTGCTCAGTCCCCCACCCCCAAACACACACACAGTCGAACTTGCGCAGCCTCTTCACAACATCATTCTTAATAATGTAAGATACATTGTAGCCCAGATGTTCAAAATTACTGACCTGCTCGAGAACAGTACCATCTAAAACAATTTTTCCCTCGTATGGGGTCAGCTCGATGGAAAGGCATCATCTTGGTCTTCAATATGAAGATCTGTAATCCAACATTCTTGTAGATATGACTAAATGCGTTTAAACATTTTTTTATTACAGTTATTGTTAGTAAACGGAAGTGAAAAGACTAGTTAAAATGAGCACAGTATTAGTTGTTTTAACATAAATAAGAAACTCATCACTACTACGCAGTAAAAATACAATCGCAACTAAGTATCATTTAAAACATACTTTAATTATAGTCGTGGCTAAAATATAACACAAATGTTAAAAATACTTAAATATTCTTATATATATAAATATATATATATATATATACTTATTTTATATATATATATATATATTGTAACGTTACATAACCCGGTCCCAATAAATTAAATCATGTAAGAACATAAAGGTCAGAAATGGGTAACCTATAACTAGCTCTAAATTAAAGTATATCACTAAACATTATAAACAATTCGAGTGATATACAGTGCCAAGTGCGTTATAGTGTACCCATTGAGGTAAAAAGTGAAAGTGAAGGTAACTTATTAGAGAATTGTGCTGTAGGTTTGGGAATTATAAAACTATGATAGTAGACTATAATGCTACTAACTGATTCTGTATTTTTATTAATTTATTGTAATATTTGTCTTGTGTAGACAACCAATTGTAATACCTAAGTTAATGTTATATTTTTTCAAATATTTGTGTTATAATATAAGATAACCCAGGGTTCGTTTTAAAAAACATAAAAAGTTTAAATATCAAAGGATAATAAAAAATTAAAATAATACTATATGAGGGAAATGGCAACAGGAAGTAGTGCAGTGTAGGAATACTATGAGAGACTAATAAATACTATATAAATTCATTTAGAGATAATAAAAATATTAAATACTTATATACCAGGTCATAAGAAAATGAACAGAAACCTCTTATGTAAACCAAATTGGTAAAGAAACCGGAATTAAAAAGAATTATTTTTCGGTAAATAAAATATAAATTTATAATAATTACCAACTGCCTGTATAATAAAAATATTTTGGGTTACTAAGAGTGACGAGAATAACAAGTATTGTTAATAATAAAATTTGGAAAAAACCTGGCGAGTTGACAAAATGATGCTACCACAATTCTATTAAAATATCCTTTTTGAAACTTGGGAGAAGTGTAAAATTAGAACAAAATTAAAAAGCAATATGAACTCTATATAATCATACCTTATTTATCAAAATTCAAGGATTATACTCCATAATAAACTGTGAAAGAAAACCCTTCTGATGATTCGGCCTAGTTTCGTGATGTTTCAAGTTGACAATAGAATATGGGCCAGACGGTAATGAAATTACAACTCAAGACGGACCTCACTAGAGAAAAGGCTTCCTTCCAGTAAGAACCATAAGAAGAGAGGTAATATAAACATTTAGTTTAATAGTTGACGAAGAAAACGCATTCCGAATGGTTATATAGAACACAAAAACTAGTCAAAATTAATCACATGTTCTAAAGTAAACAAACGCACGCTGCTCTCTTACGGACATTTCTGGAACTACATACTAAACGAAAAAATAAACAAATTTATTTAATATTTTTCAGTATTTGTAAAGCTTAGTAATTATCCATTTCTGACCATCTCATAACAAAAAGAACTTACCCTTAACCCTGGGGAAATAAAAAGAATTATATATTGATTGATGTTTTAAAAAATAGTATAAAATTTAGTAAACAAAACCATATGTTTTTTTCTTTTGACAATTCCATGTTTATTTGAGGAAGTCGATATTATGTTTTAATTAAGTAAAGATCGATTGTGATACTTGTATTTTGGTGGCAGGAAAACAAAAAAAACAATAATATAATTAATAAATATTATTGAAAAATGATATTGAAGAATAAAAATGTGTTATATGTTTTGTAGTGGGTAGCTGTAATAGATTTCAGCACAAAATAGAAGAGATTGTTACATTGGGTCATATTTCGCCATAGGGTAGGCTGGTTGAACTATGTGTGGAAACTCGTCTTACAATCAGCTGATTTAAATCACAGCGAACAATTTAAAAAAATTTCCGAAATCGCCTAAACCGAGTGTAAATAATCGGTACTTACTCTCTCTTCCTCATAAGGCTGAACAACTTCCCTACTTGACCCCAAATCACACACTCTCGATTTCTGCTTAGATTGAGTAACATTACAAAATACTTTATTTTTTAAACTTCAGTTATTATAATTCATAAGTGGCGACTGCGGAGAGGCGGAAACTTTAATATCTCAAGACAGTACGTTACAGATTGGCGCTTCCAATAGTGGGGCTGAATTAACAATATAATATAACTCTACTATACCTCACTGCGCTACGTTACAGATTGGCGTACACAACATTGGGAGCTTAATTAAATAAGACGAACACCCAATAAGCTACATACAAAGTTTTCGCTAAAACCTCTACGAAAACCCGCTACGTTACAGATTGGTGCTCAACGTAAAAGGGCTGTAATTAAAAAAGAATTTTGATATATTTAATAAATTAATATACCAAAAAATCTAATTATCGTCGGCAGTTATGAGAAAACAAGAAATGCGTAATATCCGAGGCAAATCGAAGAAGAGGGCAGAAGAAAAGGAGAAGGAAGAAGGTGGACAGGAACAAGAAATAGAATTAGTCACGGACAGTGAAATGGACCAACCGACAGGTGATAAAGAAGAAACCGAAGTAGTTATAGACCCGGAAAAGGAAATAGTGGAAGAGGATGCCCAAGGGGACCAACCAGACTAAGCGGTAGCCAGAGAAGAACCTAATTGGCAAGACATGATGAAATTTATGGCAGAACAATTTAAGGAACAGAATAAACAAACTAATGAACAATTTAGAAAACAGGAGGAAACTTCAAAGCAAACCAATAACAAAATAGATGAAAATTTTAGAAAACAGGAGGAAGCCTTGAAACAAACCAATGAGGAAAATAAGGAGAATTTTAAGAAACAGGAGGGACAAAATAGACAGACCAATGAGAAAATAGATAGCATTCAGGAAAGTTTAGTCAAACAACTAAATGAAAAAATAGACACCATTCATGGAAATATCAAACAAACCATGAATGAACAATACCATGAATTGAAAGAAACTATTGAAGGACAAAGAAGGACAAAGAGAAGAGATGAATGCAAAATTTGAAGAGAATAATGAGAATTTAAAACAAATTGAGGGTAAGATGGAGAACTTCAACAAGGAATTAAGAGAAAATCTAGAGAGTAAAATTGAACTGGTCAGTAATACGCTTAGCCAAAGAGTAGAAGAATACAAGGAAGAGGCAGAGAAGAAAGTAATAGAAACCAATCAAAGATTGGATAAAACAGAAGAAAAGATGGAACTAATTAAAACAGGAATCGAAGCACAGATGGAAAAGGAGGAACAAAATAATCAAGTTCGGGTAATGGCCATACGACAAGAAAACAATGACAAATTAGATAGTATCAAAAGCAGTTTGAACTGTAAATTTTCAGAGTTTCATAAAACAGTAGAGAATGTAAAAAGTCAGTGTGATAGCCAAGCAGAGAAATTAGATAGTTTGCAACAAATACAAACCAATTTTCAATGTGATGTAGATAGAATAAATTCTAGATCTGCATGCAGCAGTCATCAGGTTTATCAAGATAGTAAGGAAAGTGTAAACTTTCGGGATTATCGCAGAAACCCACTTGAATTTTTAGGGAGAGTAGACGAAATTTTGAATAGATCAAAGGAGAATCGATGGAATATGATAAAAGGTATATTAGATGAATCTTTCAAAAATATCAATGATAATTGGTGGACAGAAATCAGGAACGAGGTGTGTGATTATGGGGGTTTCAAAACAAGGTTCAAACTTAAGTACTGGTCAGAATCAGTACAAAACATTATTAGGAACGATATCTGTCATGGTAGGTATGACCGTACAGTGGGACAAACACCTACTGCTTACTTTTTGGGGAAGGTGTGTATAGCAAAGTATTTAGACCCTAAGATACCTGAAGAGTGTCTAGTGACCAAAAGGCGTATCATTTTGAAGAGAAGATCATCAGTGCCAGATTAAGTGGACAAGTAAAAACTATTGGAGGCATGGAAACGCTACTAGAAAATTATGAACAGGAATCTTATTATAGGAGAAGTAGATGGAGGTCAGGGAATACCGAGGAGCTGAGGAATGAACCACCAAGAGAGAATCGGCCCAGAGTTAATTATGTGCATGCTAATAACAATTATTTCAATAATAGATATCGAGGAAGGTGGCCTAATAATAACCGAAAAAATTACAGACATGATTCTTATCATAGAGAGGAAGGTCAACCAAGGAGTATGAGTGCAGAACAACCTTTCAGAGATAGTGATGAAGAAAGGAGACCGATAAGCAATATTCAACATAATGAAAATGTTGAATCAAACAATAATAATGATGTAAATAGGGGAAACGGGTACCAGCAGTGAGAAGAGATGATTGCCCGTCACTGCTAGAAACAACAGGGCACAGAATTTACCACAAACCCAATTATAATATTAAATTAAATCAACCAATAACCATTATCAGAAATAATTTTCTAAAAAATATACAGTCCGAGTTAATGGAAGAAAGAGCAATTAAAGAGTCATCACCAAACAATGACATAGTCTATATACAAATAAACTTATATGGAGTGTCAGTAGAGGCCATGATTGATACAGGAGACAATATTTCAATTATTGATCAATTAGAACTAGATCGTATTACTGAGTTAACTACTGAGAGAATACCTACTTTACCAATTAACAATTTAACAATTGTTGGTGCTACCGGGAAACAAAATAAAACAATCAAAAAACAAGTGTCTTTGAATGTTACCACTAATGGAATAGGAATAACTATGGGATTTTTAGTAGCAAAAGGGCTACCGTTTAGGGTGTTAATAGGGTGTGATATGCTACGGCGACACACTGCAATTATAAATCTGGCCAGGGGTATAGTAACCTTGAGCACAGAAAATGGTGAGTTAACGGCTGAGATAATTGGTAGCCAAAGTGCCCCTCAGTGTCCGAGCTCATTTTTTGTTAGGGAGGATAATAGATTAACCCTAGGTAACAACATAGAAGTAACAGAATCAAAGATTTGGCAAGAAAAGATAGAAGAAATAATTGAGTTTCAGAATAAGCAGGCACCGGCAATAATTAGTGTAGAACAGAAACAACAACTTAAAAAAAATTTATAACAAATATAAATCAGTATTCTCAGAATCACCAGGAAAAGCAAAAAACGTCTTGTGTGAACTAAAGTTCAAGGAAAATGTAAATTTTAATAAACGATCGTACCCTATTGCTCAAGCTTTGAAAGAGGCAGCAATGAAAGAAATTCAAAGAATGATATTAGAAGACATAATTGAAAGAAGTAGTTCTCCGTATACCAGCCCATTGGTAGCTATACCGAAGAAAGATGGTCAAGTCAGACTATGTCTTGATGCTCGGGAGTTGAATAAAATGCTCATTAATGATCGCACGTCTCCAGGCGAGATTGAAGAGATAATGAAAAAATTCTATGGATGCAAGTACATGAGTACTTGGGATGCAGTCTGTGGATATTGGCAAATAGAGTTGCACCCTAACAGCAGACAATATGTTGCTTTCATATTCGAAGGACGAAATTACCATTTTAAGCGTTTACCTTTTGGATTGGTAAATTCTGTGGTCGTGTTCATCCAGTGCATGGACCAAATTTTAGGTAAGGAAGTTTTAGATTTTACTACCATATATGTGGATGACATATTAATTACGTCTTGTACTTGGGAGGAGCATTGTAACCGAGTGGAAACAGTGTTAAATAAACTCTTGCAACACAATATAACTTTAAAACTGGATAAATCTAAATTTATCACACATGAACTACCATTTTTAGGGTTCATTCTATCTGCTACTGGAATTAAACCATCTCCTGAAAAAGTAAAGGCTATTCAAGATTTTCCTAAACCAAAAAACTTGAAACAATTACAATCCTTTTTGGGGATATGCAACTATTATAGGAAATTTCAACAGAATTATTCAGAAGTAACAGCCAAATTTCAATGTTTACTTTCAAAGAAAAACAAGTGGAAATGGGAAGAAAGTGAAGATAATAATTTCCAGATAGTAAAAAATAAATTTCTTGACAGCATCATGTTACATCACCCAAATTTTAATAAACGTTTTATCATAAATTGTGATGCTAGTAACATTAGCCTTGGAAGTGAGCTATATCAGGAAGATGAGGAAGGAAATCATGGGGTTATCAGTTTTGCAAGCAGAGTACTGAGTAGTTGTGAGAGAAATTATACAGTAACAGAAAAAGAACTGCTGAGTGTTGTGTTCTCATGTATAAAATTTCGAACATTTATATTGGGATACCCAGTGACCATCAGAACTGATCGTAGATCAATTTCATTTTTAAAAACTTGCAAACTTAACCACGGCAGACTTACTAGATGGGTATTAATACTTCAAGAATATAATTTAGACTGGGAATATATTCCAGGTAAGAAGAATGTCATAGCAGACCGATTATCCCGGATTAATCTCGAAAAAGGAACTTGTGAAATAGAACCAGAAAGTATTGGAAAAATATATTACATTCTTAAGATGGCGAAAGAGTTACAAGAGATAATTAATAAAATAAAAGTCGATCAACAAAGGGACACTAAATTAACAAAAATTAAGGAACGAATATTACTACATGACCCTATAATAATGAAATTTTTTTGTGTTTATGAAGAGGTCCTTTTTATTCGTCCTACCATTAAGGATCATGTCTGGAAGATGTATGTGCCAGCAGCAACAGAAGTAGCACTGATTCAGGATTATCATGAAAGATATGGCCACATGGGATCACTCAAAGTTACTAAAGCTATATCTGAACATTGTTACGTGAAAGCTATAAATAAAAGAGTAAGGGAAATAGTGAAAACCTGTAACATACGCCAGCTAGTAAAAGTAAATAATGAGAAGAGAACGGGCGCAATGATTACAATAAAATCTAATAATAAACTTGAAAAGACCTTCTTGGATATCTGTGGACCTTTTCCCAGAAGTGGAGGAAGACATAAATATAAATATATCATCATATTATTTGATCATTATACGAAATATACAAAACTCTACGCTATTAGTAGAGCCACAACGAAGAAAATTCTAGAAGTAATTATAAAAAAATACTTACCTGAGGTGGGAAAACCGGAAATAATTATAACTGATCATGGAACGCAATTTTGGGGAAAAAGGTGGAAAGAAGAATTGGGAAATTGGCAAATAAGAACCTACAAAACATCAGTATACCATCCTAGTAGCAATCCTGCTGAACGTGTATTAAGGGAAGTTGGTAGAATTCTACGTACTTACTGTCATCAAGAACATAAAAATTGGAGTCAGTATATCGAACCCGCAGAGACTTTCCTTAATTGGTCATACCATGACACTATCGGTACTAGCCCTTATCAGGTAATGTTTGATAAACCACCACCAAGAGAAATTACCTCATTGATAAATTTCCCTCCAGGAGAGAGAGTAGAGTTCAACCAAGTGGAAATACACAACAGAGTGTTGCATAAAGCGGAACTTCAACAAAAAAGGGATCAAGTAAAAAAGAGAAGATTGGATACATACCAGATGGGAGATAAGGTACTAATCAAAAATAGACAACTACCCAGTTCTATAGAGGGTATTGCTCGGAAGCTACTGTTACTTTATACTGGACCTTACCTCATAACCCAGGGGAAGGGGAATAATACTTATGAAATTAAAACAATTACCAATAATAGAATAAAGGGAGTGTATAATCAGTCGGAAATGAAACACTATTATGAAAATAAAGCCAAGACTATTAGGAGAATTGAACCAATCAACAATTTATTTTTAATAAACGAGTTAAACTAAAATAAATTTGTTCTAGTAGGGGGGCTTTATGTAACGTTACATAACCCGGTTCCAATAAATTAAATCATGTAAGAACATAAAGGTCAGAAATGGGTAACTGGCTCTAAATTAAAGTATATCACTAAACATTATAAACAATTCGAGTGATATACAGTGCCAAGGTCGTTATAGTGTACCCATTGAGGTAAAAAGTGAAAGTGAAGGTAACTTATTACAGAATTGTGCTGTAGGTTTGGGAATTATAAAACTGTGATAGTAGACTATAATGCTACTAACTGATTCTGTATTTTTATTAATTTATTGTAATATTTATCTTGTGTAGACAACCAATTGTAATACCTAAGTTAATGTTATATTTTTTCAAATATTTGTGTTATAATATAAGATAACCCAGGGTTCGTTTTAAAAAACATAAAAAGTTTAAATATGAAAGGATAATAAAAAATTAAAATAATACTATATGAGGGAAATGGCAACAGGAAGTAGTGCAGTGTAGGAATACTATGAGAGACTAATAAATACTATATAAATTCATTTAGAGATAATAAAAATATTAAATACTTATATACCAGGTCATAAGAAAATGAACAGAAACCTCTTATGTAAACCAAATTGGTAAAGAAACCGGAATTAAAAAGAATTATTTTTCGGTAAATAAAATATAAATTTATAATAATTACCAACTGCCTGTATAATAAAAATATTTTGGGTTACTAAGAGTGACGAGAATAACAAGTATTGTTAATAATAAAATTTGGAAAAAACCTGGCGAGTTGACAAAATGATGCTACCACAATTCTATTAAAATATCCTTTTTGAAACTTGGGAGAAGTGTAAAATTAGAACAAAATTAAAAAGCAATATGAACTCTATATAATCATACCTTATTTATCAAAATTCAAGGATTATACTCCATAATAAACTGTGAAAGAAAACCCTTCTGATGATTCGGCCTAGTTTCGTGATGTTTCAAGTTGACAATAGAATATGGGCCAGACGGTAATGAAATTACAACTCAAGACGGACCTCACTAGAGAAAAGGCTTCCTTCCAGTAAGAACCATAAGAAGAGAGGTAATATAAACATTTAGTTTAATAGTTGACGAAGAAAACGCATTCCGAATGGTTATATAGAACACAAAAACTAGTCAAAATTAATCACATGTTCTAAAGTAAACAAACGCACGCTGCTCTCTTACGGACATTTCTGGAACTACATACTAAACGAAAAAATAAACAAATTTATTTAATATTTTTCAGTATTTGTAAAGCTTAGTAATTATCCATTTCTGACCATCTCATAACAAAAAGAACTTACCCTTAACCCTGGGGAAATAAAAAGAATTATATATTGATTGATGTTTTAAAAAATAGTATAAAATTTGGTAAACAAAACCATATGTTTTTTTCTTTTGACAATTCCATGTTTATTTGAGGAAGTCGATATTATGTTTTAATTAAGTAAAGATCGATTGTGATACTTGTATTTTGGTGGCAGGAAAACAAAAAAAACAATAATATAATTAATAAATATTATTGAAAAATGATATTGAAGAATAAAAATGTGTTATATTTTTTGTAGTGGGTAGCTGTAATAGATTTCAGCACAAAATAGAAGAGATTGTTACATTGGGTCATATTTCGCCATAGGGTAGGCTGGTTGAACTATGTGTGGAAACTCGTCTTACAATCAGCTGATTTAAATCACAGCGAACAATTTAAAAAAATTTCCGAAATCGCCTAAACCGAGTGTAAATAATCGGTACTTACTCTCTCTTCCTCATAAGGCTGAACAACTTCCCTACTTGACCCCAAATCACACACTCTCGATTTCTGCTTAGATTGAGTAACATTACAAAATACTTTATTTTTTAAACTTCAGTTATTATAATTCATAAGTGGCGACTGCGGAGAGGCGGAAACTTTAATATCTCAAGACAGTACGTTACAGATTGGCGCTTCCAATAGTGGGGCTGAATTAACAATATAATATAACTCTACTATACCTCACTGCGCTACGTTACAGATTGGCGTACACAACATTGGGAGCTTAATTAAATAAGACGAACACCCAATAAGCTACATACAAAGTTTTCGCTAAAACCTCTACGAAAACCCGCTACGTTACAATATATATATATATACATACAAACGTTCACTAGTGAACACTTACTTTTGGTTTTATGTCCCAAACGTTTCGACGTGGTGTCCGTCTTCCTCAAGTGATACACTTGTTCAAACACACACTTTGAATCCCGGCGCTAATTCCCTCCCACCAGCAACCCCCACCACACACAACTACAACCCATAACGGTTACTTTGTACTGACACTCTGTATGTCAAATCCCACTGAGGAAGACGGACACCACGTCGAAACGTTTGGGACATAAAACCAAAAGTAAGTGTTCACTAGTGAAAGTTTGTATATATATAATATTTAAAAAAGTGAATGAAGAGGATGTATCAACAAGACAATTAAATATTCTATGTAGTAATATGGTTTTATGCTGCATGACACGTAACAAAACATAATGATAATACATTTTTAAGAATTGCTTACATAGTGTTTGGATGGAAGAATCCTCAGAATTTAAAAACATACTTAAAAAACTAATTGTCTCAAACTAGACAATTGTCTTAAAGAAACTAATTATCTTATTTTGTAGACAGTGTTTTAATTTATGCGTAATAAGAGAATGTCACAATCGGTAGTCGCACACTATAACAACTGTAAGTAAACGAAGTTTGTTTCTAATTTGAAACTGTGTTTTTTGTATTTCACAAAAGAAAAAATATTTCTGTCACGTAATTGCACAAAACACAGACTTAATAAGAGCTTCTGGAGCAACCAAGCAACCAAGCAGCAGAAGTAAATGTAACTTCTGTTGCAAATCTTCTGTTTGCAATCTTCTTTGCAAATTTCGTAGACAATTGAAAGTATTAAATTTTACGTCGTATTCCGCAAGTAATGTTACTGACTGTCTCCACTTGATAACAACCCACGGGCAAGTTGATATTGTAGTAACAAGGCATGTCTGTTACATTTCGTTGAAATGCAATATTAGCTTTCTGTGAACAGTCCAACAAAATTTAAAATAAGGCAGTAGATCGTTTATGAATATGTTCCCTACCGAAGTCACAGATTAGATTCCCGCTGGTACAGAGGTAATTGAATCTTTAAAATTATTACGTAACTCACCCAAGTCCGTCAGTCTCTGTCTGTCTGTCTGTCCGTCTCTCTCTCTCTCTCTCTCTCTCTCTCTCTCTCTCCCTGTTTCTCCCTTTCTTTCTAAAAATAGAGTTTTGGCCGTTTATAAATTTGGCTAAATTTCTTATTTCAGATGTACCATGGACCCTCCGTCATGATAAGAATTATTTTTTACCAAACAATTTGAGAATATCATTTCTTAATATATAGTAAGACCACCATAAGGCTACATTAGTCTGAGTATAGTTCTAAGTATAACTTTGCTATTCGAAGGCATCCTTCAATTCTGTCTGTCAGACAGTATATTACGCTAATTCTCGAGATGGGTTGTTTCTTAACTTTAAAGTCAGGTCGCAAAATTAATTTTTCGTCCATGTAAAATTTCAAGTATTTTAATTCTGCTTTTAGAAGTGCCGAGACATGTGGACTTTAATGCCAAGGCAATTCGTTTAATTTCAGTTTTGGAGAATTTGGTGTTTAACTATGAATCAAAATTGTTGATTTTATCCAAAAGGACGAAAGTACAGTGGTATGGACACACAAAGAGAATAGTACAGAAAAGATTGCCAAGGAGATTTATGGAATGGAACCCACCAGGAAGAAGGAAAATAGGAAGACCACCTATCACCTGGATAGAAGAAATACATACTATATTGAGGGAACGAGAAATTGAAGATCTTTGGATGCATAAGCAGCAATGAAAGATGAGAATACTTCTGTAATCTTTGGTTCCGGAAATTGTCTAAATATTATACAACCGGATTAATAAATAAGAAGTACCGTGACATGTAAACTTTAATGCCGAGGCAATTCCTTTAACTACAATTTTGGAGAATTTGGTGTTTAACAATGGATTGCTCACCTTTGAATTAACCAGGATTTGTGGCGCTTTTTTGTGAAAAAAGATTTCAAAATTTATATGTTGTTGTTGTTGTATGGTAAGTTTTTAGCTACTTTTAACTTAAAAAATTTTAAAAACATGTTTGAATATGTATCCAAGTTACTTATTGAAAAAAATATATATAATATTTACCATATATTTCTTCCGTCGTGTGACTTCGTGTTGCGTTCAATTGATTATCTTTACGAGTTTCAAAACATATGTTTCGTCTTCAGAATAAAAACTTTAAATCAAACCCGCTCTACGATACCACAATAAACCTGTTTACACAATAGCTACTAACAGATAGTGTCCAATCGGTCCCACTCGAGTGCGCACTCATGCAATGCGGATATGTGTAGAACTGTTTTTTCCCCGTATCGGCCATCTAGGGACCACATGCCAATTTCAATTCTTTACTCTTTGTTCTTTCCTTTTTTTCCAATACTCTTTCATCTTCTCACTGTGTCTCCTCTTCCTGTCTTCAGTCCACTTTGAACCTGGGGTTTTCTCTCTCCTACCCTGGACTCCCTCCATTTTTAACACTTTTGACCGAAAATCTTCTTTTTCAATTGCTTTTTCTGCGTTTATATAATTTTTGTTCTAAATCCTTTTGGACTTCTTTAATCCAACTTGATGATCCATACTGCAATTGAAATTGTATAGAGTGCAAAAGTAGAATTTAAGTTCCGATATAAGATTGGATTGTTAGTCCGAAATGACGGTTTTTCGTGGTTTACTCTAGTGAGATTCTTCAGCTCTTTCTCCGTTGGGAACTGAGATCCCCCATACGCCTTTGAGACCTTTTACCGGGATTCACTTGTAACCCTAGGCAAGAGCCTTTACAGGGTGCTATCATCCGAAGCCAGATAAACCCAGGTTTTTGAAGAAGTCTGTTCCTTTAAGATTCTTCCGCATGTCCTGCTATTGGATCATTAAGATCTCTTCCACCATTCTGCCCGTTCGTCTTCACAGAGGTCTGTTAGCATCTGTAGCTACAGCGTGGCTACACAAGGTCCCAGGGGGCACGACAGGGACGTGGACTTGACTTATCCCCCGTAATATTATTTTGTTATTTGGTAATTATATTTACTGGGGACACTGGTAGAAAACGATCGGTTTTATAACATATAATACTTTGTACCTTTTCCTTCTTGCAGGCACTATGACACAAACGTGAACATATTTGTGTTCTTCCGCTTTCTCTGCCGTTGGGAACCGAGGTGCCTCATCCGCCTTTGAGACCTTTTACCGGGTTTCACCTGTAACCCTAGGCAGGGGCCCTTACTGGGTGCTATCATCCGGAGCCAGATGAACCCAGGTTTATGAAGAGGTCTGCTCCTCTAAGACTCTTCCGCAAGTCCTGCTGTTGGATCATTGAGATCTCTTCCACCATTCCGTCCGTTGATCTTCACAGAGGTCCGTTAGCATCTGTAGCTACAATGTGGCTACAGAAAGTCCCAGGGGGCACGACAGGGAATACCCCCCCGTAGAACTGTTTTTAATATTTGTAATTTTGATGTTTAACGACCTCAATTTGAGTGATTTTTTTATTCTGAAGACGAAACATATGTTTCGAAACGCGTGAAGATAATCAATCGAACTTAACACGACGTCAAACGACGGAAGAAATACGGTAAATATTATATATAAATTTTTCGATGAAGGGTTTGTGGGGATGGGTCAAAAATATAACACAAATTTTACCTTATTTGTGTCGACGTTTCGACAATGTTCATTGTCGTCATCAGGACCTGTATATGAATACAAAAGGAATTACAAACACAACAGAAGAATTATTTGAGTGAACGTGTTTGTGTATGTGAGTGTGTGTGCGTATGTGATGATGGCACACACACTCCTAATGATGACAATAAACATTGTCGAAACGTCGACACAAATAAGTTAAAATTTGTGTTATATTTTTGACCGATCCTCACAAACCCTTCACCGAAAAATTCATTGATTGACGGTGACTACGAATTTAAGGATTATATATAAAAAAATTTGTTTCACTTCTGTGTGTGTGTGTGTGTGTGTGTGTGTGTCTATGACGACAGAGAGGATAATCAGCGCTGTGCATTAAACAAGGGACCAATATATCCAGTGCAGCAGACTGTCCCTATTAATAACATAAACTGGAACAGATAACACGAATCAATACTACACAATTCCCTACATGATCACAAATATTTTCCCTCGTGTTTCACAAATGGGTTCTCAATTGGGACAATACCACAGGCATACATAATCCATATAAAGGAAAAAATCAAACAGCTGAAATGAAATTTTTAAGGAAATTTAATTAAGAAAGTTGTGTTAGAGGTTACAATCACAAACAGAATTTTCACCGTTGCACACAGAATTATCATTAGTTACATGCAAGACATTTCATAGACGTGAACCATAAGTTGGTTAATCCTTTAGAACTATGAAATTTTAAAAGTAGTGTATAACACAGTCGAAGGAATGCTTAGAGAGGAGTTAGAAATATTGAAAGAAAGAGAGAAAGGGATAGGTAATTTAACGAATACTAAACCTAAATTTGAAAATAAATATATATTTTATAATGTTATTAAGAAGTAAATGGTAGGGGCGGATATATAATATAAGGAAAAATTAAATTGCATATATTGATGTTTTTGAAATAAGGATGAATAAACGCGTCCATAAGCGGTGATAGAAAGGGACGAAAAGAGTGTTTACATAATTTGTTGTTTGCGTTAAATATAGAAAGAAAAAGGAAAGGTTTTGTCAATATAACGCATTTTAAAACTGTACAATTACATTACAATGGACATTACATACTATATGTACAAATACTGCAATGGAACTTGCAGTTAAAAGTGTGAATGAGAAATGTTTTACAACGTTAGGTATTGAAAAGAATGTATACACACACATACACACACACACACACAACACACACTTACACACAGAATATACTAGAATGAGATGTAACAGTACAGACATGAGTGACTGAACTCGATAGTTAATAATAGCCAGAAAGGAAATTTAACTTATAACTTGTTAGCTTGTTTATGAAAATGTGTACGGATGGTAGGGCAAGTGGGGGTATAAAGAAGTTGTTTGTCCTATTATTGTTATTTCCGATCTGACGATGAGCTTGAAGCTTGAAAGCGCTAATTGGAATAATTTTTCTATAGTGGTGTGCAACAGTCATAATTCTGTTTGAAATTGTTAAGGAGTTTACAGGTATATTCTCTCCTGGATAAGAAGAGGATTTAAACCACTAAACAAGAACTAAAAATTAAATTTTTGCACAAGAAGATTAAAGACAATAATAGGAGACGGTGCCAACACTTGGATCGCATGCCAAATAACCGATTTGCAGTGGTAGCCTTAACATGTGGTAACGTAACGGGAAAAGGGGGATGTTGGTAGACCGATGAGAAGATGCGGTCCGGAACAGGCCAACTACATTCGTATATAGTAGTTCGTGGCATAAAAAAGTTAGCCTAGTTGACGCAAGACGTTACTCGATTCATTTAACAATACGTTATGTCGATGAATGTGTGGGGTACGTCTGCATTTCAGTTAGTTAGATTAGTCTTTGAAATATAAGTGAAAGCGTCAAGTTTTTAACTGTGTATTGGTAATGGTGTTGTTTTATTGTAACTATCACAAGTCAATAAATCTATAAAATATTAAGATTCAGAATAAAAATATTTTAATTATAACGGGTAGAAACAGTATTGTCAGGTATGAAAGGAAAATTACAGATAAGGAAAAGTCTAGTGCAGTCGCTTTCCATTCCGCATAGAAACCTAAATAGATTGTTGAATATGTAAGGTTAAAAATTTTTTAAGTTTTATTACATTGAAATTTTATATATTTTTTATTAAAACAATTAATTCAAATAATAATAATGACAATATTTTTTTAACTAGGGAGTGTGGAAAAATTTGCTCAACAACAGTCAGGAAGGGTGCACATTTCCGTGGCCTGTGTGTTTGTGCACCCGACCCAGTAAAAAAACCACCTCCCTTTTCTCTTCTAGGACACCAACCTGGAACTGTTTGGCACTGTATTTTGGGCTAGGCCAATTGTTTTTCTGCTCTAGGGCTTACAGCTGACTTGTTAGCCTTCTTGTATGTTGTATTTTCCAAGTCTATCTTCTTCGCCTAAAGAATCTCTTTTGAAAAACCTTTCACACAGTTTCAGGTGTCCTCCACTTAAAGCATAGCTTTAACGATGTTATCCGGTGAGATATCGTGCCTAATGTTACCTTGCAACGATCTTGTATGTTGCTCCCATATGTCACAGACGAAGAATGTATGGGTGTCATTGTTCGCAGCTCCCGGGCAGTAAAGGCACTCTGGTGACTCGGTCTTTCCAACTCTCTTTAGGTAAGATCTAAAATACCCGTGTCCAGTCAGAAACTGGGTGAGATAATAGTCGCTCTCGCCGTGCTTCCTCTCCGCCCACGGCTGCATCTGCTTGATGAGCTTTCTTGTCCAGCGACCTCGCTCTTCTTGCTCCCAAGCTCTCTGCCAGCTCTCCAGCATCTGCCTTCGGGCCTCTCGGTGTGCAGCTTCACTACCTACCTCTTCTTCCTCTGAAAGACAATCTTACGTTCCTTGCCGAGAAGGTAAATTGGCATAACCCCGACAACTACCTAGACAGCAGGCTCGGAAACCGTGCGGCAGGCCGATGCAATGCAACTCGAAGAGCATTTGAACTGGGCTAGTTTATTCCTGTAAGTCTTGTAGTTCCGGTAATCTGCCCAAATAATAATAATAATAATAATAATAATAATAATAGTAACAAAAACAACAATAATATATAATAATAATAATAACAACAACAATAATAATATTTTTTATAGACGGGGAAAATGCTTTTATGCACTCTCAGAGGAGGCCGTGCTCCCTCTGGTGGGAGGGACTCTCACCCCACTAAAACACCTACCTCTAATTCAAGCATTCCTATCCTTCCTGGAACCACTTAGTGTATTACTTCAGGATGGAGTCTATTGCGCCCTTATCGGGCTCGTTCTAGTTGTTCCTCATCTTCTACTGCCCGTTGTGTGAAAGTTGGGCCTGTATTTGTTTCTAGCACTGAATAACTGCATTGATGCGGTCCCATTCCGCCTTACCACGAAGCATAAGCGCAACTACGCTCTCGGGCGTGAAGTCCCCGAGCTCCATTTCCAGTAACATCCTCTGTCTTGCGAATCTACAGCACTTGAAAAACGTATGCGAAGCATCTTCATGGGGAGAGTCTCCGTATTTGCATGCTGGGGTCTGCACCTTTCCCATTCTATAATACTACTACTACTACTACTACTACTACTACTAATAATAATAATAATAATAGTCGGCAAATAATAAATTAATTTCTATCTCAAATTGTGTTTATTGTAGACCTTATTCTGAGATTTTAATTCGTGGGCACATTGACACAGGTAATTAGGCAATCAGGTATTGCGACAATTAAATAAAAATTGGGAAAAATTTAATTAATTTTTAACAAAAAAAAAGTTTAGAGATCTATTACACATAAACTAAATTGTTATACATTATACTCGAAACACTATCCGATTCTCCCATAGTAATGTGTCAGAGACAGTTTTAAAGCTATTACTGTTAAATGTTGTACAAACATAACAACAATTATTGTACTACAATACACAGCTCATACGAGGGGTTTGGTTAGGGGGACTCAAACCTTGCTCAGTGTCTTGGAAGTTCAATTAACATTTCCGGCAGCTGACACTTCGGATCAGGTACCTAGTTCCTTAATCGTGACTAACCTTTTTTTTGTTGAGACCTCAAATTGTTTTGTATCCTTGTTATTGAAGAACTAGACTATAGATGGCAGTTATAAAACAGTATATCATGGCTACAAATTACGGAAAATTATATAAACTATAATATAACACACTTGTAAAGCGTGGAACAGAGAATAAGTAACATGTTGGCATAAACTTTGGTAACGTGTAAAGTAATTAATATGTTAACTACACTCCCTTATATGTAACCTAAGGCGTTACACGAAGTTTCGAAACAGTGCCAGTCGAGACGTTTAACACACTTTCGGAGCTGATACCGCAGTTGTCCTGTCACGGTGGCGTCTCCCCACACCACAATTGTATAACCTGTCTTGTAATTTGAATAGTCAACTAATTACTCACTCCGCTACGTTTTGCTGATTCTCTTTCATCTTCCTCTCTCACCACGGGGATTTCTCTTTTTATTTTCTGCTTCACCTCATTTCCTCAATTGTTGTTGTGCTAAGTTTAATTTTGTTATTCCCATACTACTTCTTTTCTCTAAAGAATTAGACATTTTAATCAATTAGTGTACACACCTCCTTCACATTGCCGTGCTGTTAATACTGCTTGCTCCCCTGGGTCTATAAATTTTTTTTTGTATCGACCATCTAAGGACCACGTGCCAATTTCAATTACCTATTCTTTGTTCTTTTCTTTTTCTCCAATATCCTTTCATTTTTTCACTGTGTCTCTTCTTCCTGTTTTTAGTCTACTATGAAACTGCGTTTTTCTCTCTCCTACCCTGGACTCCTTCCATTTTTAACACTTTTGCCCGAAAAACTTCTCTTTCATTTGCTTCTTTTGCGTTTATATTATTTTGTTCTAAATCCTTTTGAACTTCTTTAATCCAACTTGATGTTGACTTCTTCCCCCACAGATATTTGAAGATTTTCTTTTCCAAATGCTTTGAAAGTTTGATATATCACACTTTGAGTACGAGAAGATTAATTTTTTGGTTTGTTTTATAAAAACTAAACTAGGCAAACAACAAAAATTAATGAAGAAAAACGTTTGAAAGTTTTGAAATGAGATCTAATAACTTAGGCCAGTCAATTTGTACATAAAAAAAGGCTAAAATCGTAATAATTCATGTACTTCTAATTTTTTGATATGTTGTTAGGACCAGTACTAGTAGTGTAAATCCAAGTTTGCAGCTTCGAAAGACCTGTGCTAACTGCGTAATGTGTGAACCACTGCAAAATTTTCGGACTTTTTTCAGTTTTTGCCTTATAACTCCTAAAGCATGCGTTCTAGGGAAAACTTTATAGATACCTTTTTTAAAGTAGATTAAATGTGCAACAATGTGAGCTCAACTGCAGCTCTATACGTCCAATAGTTCCCGAGATACAGCACTTAACTCGTCATAAAAGTCATAGAATGAATTTATAGTAAATTTATTTAGCTTTAATTTAAGCTCAGAAGGACGCCTGTAGACCTAATCGTTCTCTAATTATTTGCAAAAACAAAACAATGGGAAAATTGGATTTTGGGAGAAATGGATCTAAACACTTCTTATGACGATTTATGGGAACTTGAAAGAAAAAAAAGGTATAAGACAATGTAAAAGGAATGAAATATGTATTTAATTGAATTAAATGTAATAAAATAATCATAAGATAATTTCAACTGAAACTTTATGTGAAACCACAAAAGTCTAGAAAAATGTTCTTATCTGGTGTAAGGACCTAACGTGGGTCCTTCTCCCTCGTGCTCCTTATTTTTTTCTTCTCCTTCGTGCTCCTTCTAATAATAATATACAGTACTAATATACTGTAACAGATAGTTTAGAAATTAATATAGAACGGGATAACAGCGGTGAAGACGATTTGAGTAATAGTGATAGTCGGCTAACGGTGATAACAGTGACGGAAATATTAGTGGGGTGGAAGAACTGACGTAAATAATTGTAACTGCATGTAGGTAAATGTGCTCTATATTACTTAAATACTTTTAGTCTAATTGTTGCATTAATATTGTCTCTCCTGTTCTTTATGGATAGTTTACATCTGCTTGTTTTTTAAACACACACACACACACACACACACACACACACACACACACACACACACACACACACACACACACACACACACACACACACACACACACACACACACACACACACACACACACACACACATACACACACACACACACACACACACACACACACACACACACACACACACACACACACACAATCATTTCACGTGCAGGCTGTTATTGATGTCACTTATTCAAACAAATTAAATGCCAGAGCAATGTGGATCATAATATATTACTACGTTTTTCGTGAATCGTAACGTGTACACAGTGTTACACATTCCAAAATATACAAGGATTGTTGGTGTCTAGGCTCGACTTTGGAGAAACATTGAAACAGACACAACATGCCAAGTCATTGTTTACTAAAATCTTTATAGGCCTATTGTCTCTTTCTGTTGTGTCTGACGCTTGTTTCGTCTTACAAATTGTTCATGTTTACCTGTCTGGTAGTCCTCTCTCACATTACGGTTCTCCTCAGTTGAGTCTTATCGTTGAAACTGTCGTGTTCGGGCCTCAGCGTTTCGTGAGTTTTTCGCCTTCTGAGTGTTTCGTGAGTTTTTCGGGCCTCAGCGTAAAATGTGAGTTTTTCAACCGGATCGTATTTCTCATCGAACTTTCGAAGTGCAACTGAACGAAATGTCGGTTCCGCCGGGCATTTGTTTTATATGTCGCAGTACACTTGAAGAAAGCAAAGTAATAGTTGTGAAAAAAAGAGGTATTCTTTCGCTTATTGAAGTGAGTGTGAAACGTGGCCTTCTGCAGAACCAACAATTTTTATAAGAGTTGAATGAAGTCACCGTACATGGTGCATGCAGGAAGAGGTACACCGTTGAAAGCAATGTTGCAGCATCTGTCCGTCGTGTAGGTAATTCAGTTCCTCAAGCATCGTCATCGCTCCGATCATGAATCACTGAGTGTGAGGGGATCGATTCTAGAAGCAGCTAGACGTCAATGTGATGAATAGGGACAGCAGATCATACAGCGCCTTGCATCTGAAACTGACCTCGTCGCTGCTGATGCCAGGTACCACCAACTATGTCCCAAAAAGTTGTACAGCATGCCATCAACAAGTGGATATAAAAGAAAGCGTCCTGAGCCAAGGAATCTCCTGGAGGGTATGGAGTGTATATATTCATACCTTGCTGAAAACAGGGAGGAATGTCAATTCTCGTTAAATGACCTCATGGATCAGATCAAAGGCGATTACAAGGCTGATATAAGAAGTGTCAAAACTCACCTCACAAAACGATATGGCGAAAAGATTATGTTCGCAGAGCTTGGCCGCGGCCGCAGCCATCAGTCAGTCTTGTGTTTCAGAGACATTGGCAAAAAAATTCTCTATGATAACTGGTATAATGAAAGAAGGAACAATGCTGCAGAAGAGCGGTTGAGAGTGGTGAAGGCTGCTGCAGAGATAATCTTGGAAGACATTCACTCTCAAACATATGACACCACTGAGTATCCTCCATCTGATGATTTCATGCGGGATATCGATTCTGTCGTTCCTGAGTCTCTGAAACTGTTGCTAGAAACCATCGTGCTAAAACACAAACGCCACTCTCTCGATGGTTGGAAAAAGAAATGTGTTGCAGTCGCTCAAGCACTCATATTAGCAGACATGTCAAAATCTTTCCTCTCCTCACTTAAGACAAGCTTTGGTACCTACTCATACAGGAAATTTGGATCAAAACACCTTGTTAACCTCTGCTCAGCTATGGGATTTTCATGCAGTTACAGTGAGGCAATGCATGTTGAAATTCAGCTATCGTGCGGGGAGAAGCCTCACCAACCATTGAAAAAGGAAAGTTCATTCAGTTCGTCTTTGACAACGCCGATGTGAATGTCAACACCTTAGATGGGGAAAATACATGCATGAAATGGGTGGCATCATGATCATTACACCACACTCCGCTGTATTGCCAGACAAAAGCATCCCACGTTTGAACAAGTATGTTTCTGCTGACACAATAAGTTCGTATGCTGTCTCACAACTCAAGCAATGCAGCGTAAGAAAGAATGCTGGCTTGTCAGCTATTTCAATTACCGATTTACAGGAAGTTTTCCAAGTTGCTGGTGACATACTACCCACAGCGGCAGACCTGCTCTGGTTATACGGGAAATCGTCAAACACCCCAGGTATACCTGGCTGGAATGGGTTTATGCAGCAGGTGACAGATGGTCTTAATTTCAAACTCTCAAAAGTTGTTTTTCTCCCATTCATCCACGCTCCACCGACTTATTATGACACCGCGCTGAAGCCAGTGAAAACCCCAAAGCTCATTCTCAAAAAACGTGCTTTGTGACTTTTGATCAACCACTTTACATGACAGCCCGAGACATTGTTGAGAGTAGCCAACATCATGAGTTGAGCAGTGTGGTGGTGAGGCTTGGTGGTTTCCATCTCCTCATGTCGTTCATGGGTGGCATTGGCACTATAATGGCAGGTAGTGGCCTGAAGGAATTGCTTACGACAATATACGCCGAGAACAGTGTGGACAAAATGCTGAATGGTCATGCATACTCGAGGGCTGTGAGAGCTCACATGATGACTAATCTTGCATTGGCAGACTTGATTTTGAATGAGGTACAGTTCAGTGAGGAGGAACGAGCAGAAATTGGAAGAATGCTCAGTGAAAGTGAGAGGTCTCTGATTCTTCTTGCCAGGGAGAATGAAACTTTCCAAATTGTGAGTGCCAAATTCAAAACTGCATTGGATAAACTGGAAAAAGAAGGTCCAACCTCAAAGCTCTGGGTGCAATACTATCGAATGACTACACTAATGAAGAAATTTATACAGGCAGAGAGGATGGGAGATTGGGAGCTCCACCTGGAAACAGTAAGCAAAATGCTTCCTTTCTTCCACTCAGCGGGCCACTTTTTACGCCAAAAGTGGTCGTCTATATCTGCAATACAGGAGTAATCTACAACAGAGGATGCATCCAAAAGAATTTCGTTTGTTCACACAAGGAGACTTCACGATTCTCCGATCGGATAAATTTTGGTCAGGCCTGTGGACAGATTAGTCTATCGAGCAGGTTCTTATAAGATCAATGAAGAGCCAGGGAGGATTAACCCATGGTCGCGGTATATCCAGCAGTGTGCTTTCTCGGTGGACTGGAGGAATGGTGTACATGCTGAACATCTGCGAGGAAGTGGAACGGTTCTGGGACATTTCCTGTACAACTACTGAACAACACGTCGACATGAGGCCAACACAAATTATACGAGACAGTGCTGCCGTGGAGAAACTTAAGAACTGGTTCAGTATCCACCCTCAATTTCCAGCTACTGACAAAATACTATCCATCAGCAGTGGAATTGTTGGAGATCCTGAAATCAATTGTCACATAGCCCAAGAATTGGGAATTGAAGGGGTCAAACAAATCACTGTCAACTCGTTTGGGAAGGTAACTTTCAAACGAAAAGACAAAGTGCTAACCTTGGAATCAATCAGCAGTTCTGTCAAAGTGCAAAACAAGCGTGTTGACGTAGATCCACTCACCGTTTTCCAGAGGTTGTGCATTACAAAGCAGTCGGACCAGGAGTTGAAAGAGCATTTCAAATACGAGTTGGCTCCATACCCAATGGCATTGTTCAGTGAAGAGGGGATGCGTAAAGGTACAAAATCTACCTGCTACTCTGCTTTCACTCCGCTCCCCCAAAACATTCCTGTGGGAGCCAGTACGTTTGTAGTGGTGGATGGTGGATATCTATTACACAAGGTTACCTGGCACCGTTATGATTCCATTAGAGCAATTGTTGCTGGGTACATCAGCTACACATTCAACCACTTTGGTAGGAATGTGTCAGTGGTGTTTGATGGATATCCAGGGGATGGGGCCCTCAGGAGTACCAAAACCGCTGAACGCTTGCGTCGCGACGCTGCTCTTTCTTGCAACGACATCATGTTTGAAGAGTCAACACTAATCAAAGTGCCCTAGGAAAAACTGTTATCCAACGACAAGAACAAACGACGCCTGATTGACCTTCTTTGCTCAGCATTTGAAAACCAGGGGATTGACACTAAGAGAGCTTCTGAAGATGCAGACAGCGACATTGTGAGAACCGCGCTCAACAAAAGTACGTCCTTTGAGAACGTACTGATAATTGGAGAGGATGTGGACCTACTGTTTCTTCTCAATGGCTTGGGCTCGACCATCGACAACGTCTACTTCCAGAAAAGTGGCAGAGGTGAGTTAAGTTGCGTGCAGTTTTCCCCTGGATTTGAACTTTTTTTACACGCATTCAGTGGGTGCGACACCACCTCTGCCCTTTTCTGGCAGGGGAAAACCAAATTGTGGAGCGTTCTCCAGAAGAATCACCACCTGGTGGACCTAGCTACAGTTTTTCTGCTGCCAGATGCCAGTCACGAGGCCATTGCCAGAGCTGGAGAAAGGTGCTTCGTGCCTCTTTATGGAGAGGATGACAACCACGACTCTCTACACGGCCTATGATATCAACTCTTCGTGAAGACGGCAGCCAATGCGAAGGTTAACTTGGCTCGTTTTCCCCCAACAGAAGAGGCTGCCAGATATCATGCCTACCGCACCTACCACCAGGTGCAAAAGTGGTTGGGGGTGGAGAAAGAAACGAGTGATTGGGGGTGGAGAAAGAAGCGAGTGATTGGGGTTGGACGAGAAGCCAGCAGGGGTTAACCCCAATCACTACAAAAAGCGAACCGGCTCTACAAACCCTCCTCAAATTTCTATCTTGTAAGTGCAAGAAAGGGTGGACTGGGGGCTGCACGTGCCACAAAGCAGGGCTTAAGTGCTCTGCTTTGTGCAAATTCTGCGCCGGCAAATCATGCCAAAATGTCCCCGTCATCCAGATTGATGACAAGACAGATGACGAAGACGACGACCCCGACGATCCATTGCCTGGGGAAATGCGGATGGAAGGGCAAACAGCGATGGAGCACAACGACTCTCTACCAGGACCCTCCAAGCGATCAAAATATTGACATTGCCATTTTTTATTATGAATATTTCTATTATTGTACTATTTTATGACATTCAATTTAATTAAATACATATTTCATTCCTTTTACATGGTCTTATGCCTTTTGTTTTTCTTTCAAATACCCACAAATCGTCATGGGAACTGTTCAGATCCATTTCTCCCAAAATCCAATTTTCCCTTTTTGGGTTTTTTGCAAATAGTAAGAGGACTATTAGGTTTACAGGCATTATTCTGTACTTAAACTAAAGTTAACTAAAGTTACTACAAATTCATTTTATACGACTTTCCTCGTAGGATGAGTACTTTTCCGATATTTGGCTCGAAACTCGATCAAAACTAAAACTTTTCACTTTTTGAAAAAAATGGCCAATGTTTGAAGTGCTGTATCTCGAGAACTATTGGACGTACAAAATTTACGGTTAAGCTCAAATCATTGAAAATTTAATTTGCTTTAAAAAAGGTGCTATAACGTTTTCCCTAGAATGCATACTTTAGGAGTTATAAGGCAAAAACTGGAAAAAGTCTGAAAATTTTGCAGTTTTTCACGCATTACGCAGTTAGCACAGGTCTTTCGAAGCTGCAAACTTGGATTCACACTACTGGTACTGGTCCTAACAACATATCAAAAAATTAGAACTACATGAATTATTGCGATTTTAGCGTTTAAAATGACTGGCCTAACTGCAGTGATACACATTCCACGACTAAGTGAGCACTTTCTTTTGCACAACGAAGTTAACCGCGGCAAAATTCAAAAAGCGAATAAAGGAACCACGTTGGAAATTATATGCGTATTGTAGCGTGACAGATAAACACATAATAATGAATGGCATTGATCATTAAAATAATATAAGATTATAACATTGAATCCGAAGAAAGCATTAAAATAATATAAAGAATTAATTCAGAGCAACTGTGCAGAACAATCATGGATAGTAAAAGTATAATTTCGAAATAAAAGCAATGTTACTAGTGATGAATCATCCAAAACCAGTCTAATAACCCAAGGTTTTTTTTTTTTAAATATAACCCAGGTAGGTAAGGAGTATATAAAGAAACAACACAGAATATTACTAAACCCACAACGAGGATAAATAAATGAAAAAGAAACCCTGAATAAGGCAAGATCCACCATAAAAGGTGATGTATTTCAAGACACCAGAAGAAGATGAAGTAACCCCAAGAAACCCGATGGTATCCAGAAGAAGATGAAGAACATACCATTCCAAGAAGCCAGAAGAAAAGAAGACACCATTGAAGAAAGAAGAAGAAGACAGCATCCAGAAGAAGAAGGAATGCTCTTATAAAAAACACCCATATCCCCATATCCCAATCTAAATAAAAACCACAAATAATAAAAAGTATAACGAAATAGTCTTGAACAGTAACCACATGTACAATAAAATTAAGAAAAAAAAAGGTGTATAGAGTAAGAGTTGCCAGTGGACCAAGGTGAAACAAAGAACAATATAATACCCAAAGAACAAATCTTCATTGTAACCCACAAACCAATTTATTGATGTTAGTAAGACTAAACAACCATTTAGAAATAGCATCAAAAAGTGTAAAGTGAACCAGTGCTAGTTTGTGTATTATAAAAAATAAACCTTATGTTTCATCCTTGGCATCCACAAACTGTGTAGATAATGAAACATACAACTTTAAGTGACTTATAATTTGTACCAGGTGAATGTGATTACATGTAAAAATATCAAATTGTCAATCTGTTGGAAATGACATTTCTTTAAGGGATGAATAAAAACAGATTTAAACATAAAGTGACCGGGTACAATTACCCTATACCATATTTAAAAACAGTTTAAAAGCTGCATCATTCAATTTAAGATAAGAAATATAGAATAAGAGTATAGAAATAAGGTTTGTGAATATAGAATAAGGATTTTAAAAATGTATTAGGTATAAGAACATTTAACAAGTTTAGAACCACTAACATCCCATTGTAAAAACGTTTATTACTTGTATTTATAGTAATAAGTAAATAAGATGTTAGTTGGGAAAAAACGTTCGTTGTAAATAATATTTCTATATTAGTAGTAAGTTTTGATTATAAAAAATGTCTAATGAGTTGAAGACAACCATTATTTGAAAATATTTCTTATTTGTTTATAGTGTTGAAACAGATACTAATTGTTGTTATGTTTAATTGGAAAAATGTTTAATTTATATTACCTTGTTAAAAAGTCAGAGAGGGTATAACACAGTATGTATTGTTTATATACAAATTTGTAAGTCTTACAAATCTTATAAGTGGTTGGAGTTTATTGAAAATACAAAAGCATTAATAAAATTTCCTAGACAAGTGAGACACGTTTCGGAAATTCACGAAACACAATTAATTAATTGTTTTTAATTAATTAATCGATTTTTTTTCAAATTATAATTTTTTTTTAAACACACAATTTTTATTTCTTCCACGAACAACATTTTTAAAACATTTTTTGTAACACTACACCTATACAACTTTAACACTATTAACAGGTTTCGTTACAATTTGGACAGCTCAACAGTGAAACTAAAGGAAGAGTTTCAGACCAGGAAGACTTTGTAAACACCAGAATTGAGGTTTATTACAGTATACTGAAAGGAAACATGAATGTGATACAGAGGCTGTACTATTTTTTTTCGTTTATCGCAATGTGAATCAGTTTGCTGTCAAAAGACTTCCATCTTATTACGTAACGATCCGCCACTTACCGTTTTTCAAAAGGTTATACGTAAGGCAGACGTCAAACACATACACAAAAACACATACAGGAATCTGTGTGTAATAAAATATTAACAATTGCATATTCTTTCAGTAGATTCCCACGACTGAGCAAGAGCTCGGTAAGGTGGAATAGGGTCCACTCACGGCAAAGGTTATATCAACTTGCTACGAGGGACCACAGAGGGCGTATACAACTGTTTCATGTTTTTTTATATTATTAGACTCAAAAACTAAAATGAGCGAGTGATTACTATCTTTTTACTTGATTACAAGGCTGATGTAGTTGGAAAATAGACTTGGTCTCTCGATAAGAAAAATTAATTTTACCGTAGTTTTTAAAGTGTTAACAAGACAGTGATGAATTTCGCAGTTCCATTGACACTGTTAATGAGAATCTAAATTCCTACAAAACTCCTGGAAGTTAACGTTCTATAAAGCTACGGCAGCCTCTGTACTGGTTTATGATTATTAATTGTAGACAACAACCAAGAAACAAGACAGTAAAATACAGGCCTTGGAAATGGCGTTCTTAAGAGGCGTTAAAAGGTGCTCTAAACTTGACCGTATAAGGAATGAAGTCATAAGAGAAAAGGTACAAGTTTTTAACTTAAATGAAAAATTAAAAGATTGCAAACAAAGGTGGAAAGAACACATAGTAAGAATGTCAGAATCTAGACTGGCCAAAAAGTTTGAAATACAAATCTTTAGGACAGAGGGGTGTGTTTAGGACCAACAGGAAGAGATGTCTGGAGGATCTTTGAAGGCGGAACAGGCAGCACCTTGCCTATGGTGTATTGTAAAGATGATGTTGATGATGATGACGATGACTCCTGGAAGTTAGTCCCAATCAGTTAGACGGGAAAATTCAAGATTTCCATTAAAAGTGGAGGAATTCAAGTAACTTTTAATCGGATGAAATGTATTGAGAAACGTTTGTGCCGCCATGTTACTACAAAGGTCCCCTGCGCAAAGATGTCGTGCCGCATAGAACAACAACAAATACAAATACATTAGAGTTACTTAATCGGCTTCACTTTTTCCGTCCACCGCCTTGTTGATATAGTGGAGCGTGTCGACCTCCTCAAAATTTGTGCTCAAACAAACTCTGCCTTCTGCGGTTGCTCGTCTTTTCCTCGCCCCCTCTTCAGAAAAGTCTCACTAAATGCCAGCGGGGGTTTGGTAGTTCCCTTCGTCTGATGCCCGTTCAATATTTGTTAAATATTCGGGTGTCACTCATTTGTTGTATATTCAGGCTCACTTTAAGCGTTGTAGCCTGATGTTCTAAAAAGTTTTGCAATTATTTGTACAGTTGTTACAGTTCGCCACTGAAACTCACGACTATCTGTCATTACCCCTGACTGGTGCTACAAATTGCTCTCAGTGCTTGTTGTTCTAATACAATATAATCTGGATTCCTTCAGTTCTGTTTGTAACCGTTTAAGCTTCAATTCTCACGTGTGACATAGTTTTTATTATCGCCTTCTATATTATAATCGTATATTTATATTTAGTCGGCTTCACAGAGCGATTAAAAACAGTCAACGCGACCTTTAGTAATTTTGGAAGTGATGATGAAACTCCGAGGAACTACCGAGGTACTAGCGCCCTGCGTATATAATTGTAAGAAAGGGATACTAGTACCAGACCACGATTAATTTTAATTACAAAAAATATTACACTAAAATGTCTAATAATTAACAAATAAATATTATGTATTTCTAGTATATTTGTTTTATACTAATTTTATAGTTAAATGTTTTATATTTTATCACGACTTTTTTGTTTGTTTTTGTATTATTTGTACCAAAATAGTAACAATATGATGCTGAATTTATTACAATATTAAACGCACTTGAACCGGCAACACTAAAATTAAGAAAGAAACACAATACCCAAATATTATTCTAAACAAAATACAGAGAAAATTTAACGTGGTGCCTGTGGATGCTTATATTTAGAGAAAAGACTAAGAGAGAAATATAAAAGCGGAAATGAACGTATCAAAACAAAAACGATTTTTAATAGGAGAGTCCTGAAAAGTAAAAATGAGAAATGTAAAGATATGAAAGTCAATGGTGGTTGGCGCTAGAGTTGAATGAGTTGAACAATTAGAGGCCATTGTTCTAAAGCTTTGTTTGAATTGGCCACACAAATACTGCGTTGAAATTCGTTTTTAACTTTCTTCTTCTTCTTTCCTACAAACAGTTAAACACGAAATCAGAGTGTGATGTTACGAATTTGAAAACGAAGTATCAAGTTAGCCGTAAAATGAATTTTATATTTCTTCAGGGAAACCATTTTAGTATTGTTATTTGATACATTTACAACATTAACTAAATGGATTTAATGATTAAGATTACCTTATTAAGTCTATATATTCTACAACGTTTTTCTAATATACTTTTACATGTGATAGTCAGAGGAAAGATTTTAATAGAGTTTCATGATCTGATTGTAGAATTTATATGTTCATTTGTATTTCTGTTTGTATGCTCAATTGTGTTTGTTTGTACTGCAGGAAGCAGATCATCAAATTGGGATTCAAATGTACAACGATTAATTTTAGAACAACACAAAAGGGCACGATATTTTAAAATATGCGAATAAAAAAGTTACATTGTGTTTCTATGCTATATTAATAATGTTTAACCATTCCTGATCACATTTTTTATTATTCAGAAACGCACAGATTAAAATGAAAAGAATGTCTGATTAAATACAAAAAAAAACAATAAGAAACAGCAGTGTCTCGACATACAGCTTACCCAATTTTTGCGATATAGAAAACTGGGAAATTTAGAGTACGAATTCAATTTTCTCACTTTTAGTGTGCTTTCAAAGGCGACATTTGAAAGTTTTGTTAAGGCCAATCTTATTTTATGTAGATCCTCTTAAAGGGCACATGAGTATTGCCAATTTGATATATGATTCATACGTCTTATGCTATTTAAATATTTTGTAAATTTTAGTTTTAAAGTAAGCAGACTAAACAAGTGAGGAGAGGAAATGGGAATGAAAACGTCACTTATGCGTCCTTTACCAACGTAAGATGTTAAAATTTTGACACCTCAGCTTCTACCCTAGGGACGTTAACATATACAATTTATGCCCTTACAAAAATATCCGACTTAAAGACGGACAGACATAAATATTCCGTTTATTGTCTTGTCTTTTACTAATTATTTTAAATATTTTTATATTTAATTCAAACGTAAAATTTATTTTCATGTTCCAAATTATTATTTTCTGATCATAATATTAAAGAGATTGTAATATGTTAAAATATTAAGAGAAAATGTAAAGCAATAATTGAAATGAGAGTTGTCAAGGTGTAATTATACCGGACACAAGAATAAGACAACAATATTGACATAATCGTTACCTTCTAATTGAATGGGGTCTGTATCAGATTTCATCTAAACGCCTTCAAATAAAATAAATTCTGATTCAGTATCTATGTACAAGATTCGTTCCTGACGTTTTACACAGTGGTCAGTGAGTGACTGTTTATTCACCCTCTTCTGTTACTGAACATTATTCCAAATCATTATCAGCTGTAGTCGTAGCAGTGTCTTAAAGACATTCAATTGCTTTGTTTTGTAACTACATTTAATACAAAAATGAGCAACACAGAAAGCAAAAATGGCAGAAATACGTCGAAAAAATACAAGGGGTTGTGGCTATCAAAACCTTTGTTGTTGAACAATATGCTCTGTGTTGGGATAGAGTGTAGGAAGTTCTGGACAACAGCCAAATACGCAGTAAAGTAAGCGCCCCATAACTCTGTCACACCTAGTTAACGGAGTCTGTAAATTGTCTGTACAAACCTACCCTTTCGCAGTCCGTGGGTTGGCGACAATACACCTACTTCCTTAGTTTTGTGTTATACACCTTCTGAATTTTGATACTATTGATAACACAAATTTTATGTCAATATGATTTATGAATATTTTAAATTAAAATTCAAATCGAATTGAATCGAATTTTAGATTACCTCCGTTTGACACTGCTACTGTGGTAGATATCCATACCCAAAATAATCATCCGCCCAGATTGTGCAACCATGTGTTACGCCATTAGAAAACGTTCTACATGTTTCACGGTTATCCCAGCAGAACCAGCTGTAATGTTGTGTGTGCACGTGACTCTTAATATGCGTCAACCACACCGAGGCTATTACAGATTTCACCGGTTCGCGCGCACTGAGTTCAAGGTCACAAGAAATTATGCTCCAGTGTTTTCTAGTAGTGTTGTCGGGTATTATGGATTATTCTGGAATCTCAGCGGAATATAAATACAAGCATTCAGCGACGCTCAATTTCAGTATAGGTGGCGGTGTTTTCAAGTGAGGTTCAGTTTTTGTCGCACCATTTACACAGTACTTGTATTAGTGAAAAGTAAGTAGAGTGCGGAATTCTTTATAGTTGACATTACTATTTGTGTGAACAGATTAACTTGAATTATTGTACAACTATAATCTTGTTAAATAACTTGTTGATTTTAAACTGATAATTAAGATTAATTAAGCCGGTGATTAGAGTCTTGTATTTTGTTTTCCACTGTACCATACGACGATCAGTGAGACTCTCGTAACACATGCTTAATCATCCCGTTAATGTTATAAGTAAAGCTGCTTTTATAATACTTTTATAACAATTAAACATTATGTTTAAGCTTTAAAACCTATGATCTTGTTTACAGACAATGTTGCAACAGATTCTTGCCTCTTGGTCACTAGGCTTAGTAATGTTTCTGGAAAATTATAAAAAATATAGAAAAAACATTTTAATAACTCATAAAGTGAGTACTATAAACATCTTTCTTATACACACCCAGCCGTAACTACATACTCAACTAATGGTAGTAGTTCAGGAAGAAGAGAGGAAGACCGCGACGTAGGTGGCAGGACGCTGCCATGGCGGATTTGTAGGCAAAAGGCATTCAAGCCAAGGATAAAAAAGTTCATGTAATAATAAAGCTTTGTGTCTAATAGCTTTTATGAAAGCCAACCAATTACCAGCGACCAGTTCCGGACTGATCTGGCTGTCCTTTTTGACGTATCGTTTTACGCTACTACTTTTACCGTGTAACAATGTGCGTACGCTACAAAACTCTCTCTTATCAAGGCAAAAGTTTGATGCGGTATCGTCTTGCTGTGCTACGTCTATCCTGTCTATTCTGCTATCTCAAAAGGAAGGTCATCCCCTCCACTTTATTGACCGTTTTGAGAGGCTTACCAAACACCTAGTCTATATGCAGTCACGCCCTACAAGGAGTAAGGGGGCTCTTCCCAATATACCTTTCCGTCATTTTGTCTCGAGCGATCATATACTTAATTATAAATTACACGTTTCTTACCAATTATAATTTATGCTATATTTAAACTGAATTTTGAAACAAGAAATATAAATTTACAATGAATTCACGACAAAGTTGTTCAAAACATTCATTTTACAAAAATTTTTATATAGCTTGTAAATAACGGTTATCTTGGTCATGAATAAATTATTTCAAAAATTAGATTTGGAGAAAAAGGTATTTCAATTCCTGTTGAATTAAATACATTTTTTCGGGAGACAGGGTGTTCGGGTCTCAATAAACATTTTAAAAATATACAAACTAATAATACTTAGCTAATCTTACATATCAGTAAGAAACGCTCATTGTTGTACCGTATACATTGTTTATTAAATGATTTACACTTGTACTGTTTTATTTAATTGATTTCATTTTCTCAATTTATATTATTCTATATTTTATGATACATATACTTAAACAATTTTAAAGTGTTTTTACAAATTTATGTGGTTTTGTTATAGTTTTATTTATAAAAATTGATCCATTTAATATTTTCCTACGATGCTCTTGAATTGCGGGAGTTTTGTAACAGATCAAAACTTTTGTAATCCAGTAGAAAAAAACTGTCCTTCACGATGCAGAGTGACTTAACAGGTACCTGTTCACTTCGTTCCCGTGACGAGACTTTAAGGAGGACGCGGGAAGACACAGGAGGAGAAAATAAAAAGGATAAAGAAAAAAATTGACAAGAAGGAACGAAAAGATCAGGAAGTTGCGTAGGGCAAAAGAAAAAGGCGGGACACTTTTCATGAATTTTTCTAAAGTTAAACAGTTTACACTTGCAGTAATGTGTTTGCTGTTTTCCACATTCGGTGATTCGCAATTATTGTGACTAACAAAACAAACAATAACATTAATTACTATGTAGCCTAATGGAATCTGTTAAACACAATTTCGTAAACGAAACTGGTGTACGTCACAATAGTAATAATTTACCAAACAATATTAAACTTAATTTAATTTTCATCTCTCATTAAACTGTAATTACAAAAATTTAAATTAATTGTTTTAGCCATAATTTACTTCTAATTATTTTTTACTGGGACGTTCGTGGTGTAATTATTATATAGGTTAGTTTTTCTTAGGACGGTCGCCAAACTCATACCAAATTTTTTTTTAATTTCACTCCAAACTGAGATGAGAATAGCATGTAAAAAAGAAAAAAAAAGGAACGACAACGACAACGAGAACGACTTTTTTAAGTAATCATTTATGCGTTTATTGATTTTCATAATTTTTTATTTAACAGTAATTGATTGTAATAAATTTTTATTTAATAATTGATGTTGATAACGTTGTTGGAAACATTACTGGCAGGGGTGTTAGAACGTGGTCCAAAGTCTATGCTGACAGACGTTTCGACCTCGCCATCGGCGGCCATCGTCAGTGTCGGTAACAATTGGCAGTGTGTCCGCCAATTAAATCCAGTGACGAGGTCGGGTGATGATCAGTTTCTACCTCATCACTGGGGTGAATTGACGGACACACTGCCAATTGTCATCGATACTGATGATGGTCTCCGATGGTGAGGCTGACGCGTCTGTGAGTATAGACTTTAGACCACTTCCTAACAGCCCCATCTATAAAGTTTCTAACCATGTAGATGCCGGCCGTGAAAGTTTTATGAATTTTAACGACGGTTTACGTTATAATTGGTTTTAGCAATGCTCTACATAACAGTTAACTTTAATAAAATTGCCTATGTATTTTGTACAAAAATTGTTCACAAAAATTGAATACATAAAGCATTTAATGATAGGAGTCAATACTCTAAATGCTTATTGCGGGGTAACATGACAGTCGGATCTGTTCAAAAATTGTAACAAACTACAGTTTATTAACTGTACCGTATTGTTATTAAGTGAATAAATGTACTTATTGTTCATTTTTGGCTTAAAATGGCGGACAGACAGAGGGACAGACAACTATAAGGCTCGGAAAGACGAAATCGTAACACGCTAACAGTAAATATAGTAACCTTCACTTTGTCTATTTGTGCCTGAATACGTTTCATAACAAGGCGCCAGCTTCCTGGACTGACAAAGTTAACTTCCTTCACTTCAGTTCTGTGAAATCTTATTTGGTACAAATTGTAAAATAAAACGCGTATTCACATGTAACATTTGTTAATATTATGCTGGAATATTGTTGAACGTAGTATATTACATTATAATTTAACGTCTGTTAAAAGAAATACGCGGCCCTGAATAGGCAATTTAGCTACACAAATTTGGATAACGCTGATACTCGCTGCTGAATGCCGGTTGAACATATTTTTACTTTCATGACCTATATGGAAATGGAAGTATAGTGATAGTAAAAAAATCGTGTTCAAGATAAGAGCTGATTCTGATTGTACTACCTTCAAAACAAGAAGAAAAGTGTCTGCGTGTCTGTCTGTGTGTAGAATGTTTTCTATGGTGAACGATAATTGCCGCAAATTCAAACAGAAACAAATAATTTTTTGGATACGTGCCTACATTGTCGACGACGTAAGGCCTATTAATTTTGGTGAAGATCGGTTAAGGGAAATGGGTACAACGTTTTATGTTTTAACAAGAGTAATTTTTTCTATGACGAACGATAACTGCCGAAAAATCAAACATGATCAAATAAATTTTGCATATGTGACTGACTTGTAGAGGACTCAAGGTCTGTTGACTTTGGTAAAGATCGGTTAAGGGGAAGAGGTAGTTTACCTGCAACTCTTGTTATATGCTTTAACAAGAGTAAAGTACATAATTTTTATAAATAAATTATCCTGAAAAGAAGGTCATTATAATCCACTGTAGAAAGGTAGATGAAACATTTATAAATAAATAGGGTAGTTGAAGGGGAAGGGGTAATTTTCTATAAATGAAAATGATAGTTTCAGGGGAGGGTAACTTTTTTATATGTGTACTACGTTATCGGTAACAAAGAAGTAGTTTGTTGTTAACATTCCTTCCCGGGCTGTTTGGCCGTGATCAAATGTTTTCTGCAAAACCAGTCGTTTTGACAGTGCTATCGAGTGGAATCATCAGTGAAAATCGAGTGCGCTAACGTGAGGTGGTATTCGTCAGTGACCACACTCTACTGTGGTTAAGGCTGACGCAAGAAGTACAAAGAAGTAGTTTCAATGGAAATATTTCATTTCGAAAATGGTTTTAAAAATAAATCTTAGAACATGAGAACATGGAAGTCACGTATAGTTTTATTATGGAAAACGTGATGGAGTTTTATTATTTCACACACACACACACACACACACACACACACACACACACACACACACACACACACACACACACACACACACACACACACACACACACACACACACACACACACACACACACACACACACACACACACACACACACACACACACACACACACACACACACACACACACACACACACACACACACACACACACACACACACACACACACACACACACACACACACACACACACACACACACACACACACACACACACACACACACACACACACACACACACACACACACACACACACACACACACACACACACACACACACACACACACACACACACACACACACACACACACACACACACAGAGAGAGAGAGAGAGAGAGAGAGAGAGAGAGAGAGAGAGAGAGAGAGAGAGAGAGAGAGAGAGAGAGAGAGAGAGAGACGCACGCACGCACACACACATTGAATATTTTGAAATACATCATTATTAATTATTTAAATTATTATCCGGGCTGTAAGGTCGTAGCCTATCGAAAACTTCATGGTGACTAATGTTATAAGTGTAACCATACGTGAGGCTTGGCCACAGTACTGTTGTTGTTGACTTATGTACATCTGCCCAGAATTTCAACAACCTTTCATTGAAGATGGTCTCTATAGGTGAGGCCGAAACGTCTGTTTACACTTGAAACATTAATAAGCAGGAAGATTTCGGAAAACCTCGGTCTTACAGCCCGGATAATAATTTATATAATTAACGCACCGGCCGTGAAAGCTTAATAAACAGAATACATCACTATTTTTACTACATACACATACAAATGTATTTAACGCGCGCACGCGTGTGGGTATGTATACTTGTGGAACCATTTGGTCATCTGTTAATTGGGCCTAATATACTATTTTCATGCAAAGGATGTGTCAGCAGTTTCTAACTTTTAACCAAGTTTTAAACGAACTAAAATAACACACTCGTAGTTACATTAATTTGTTTATGCGTTTAAATAAACATATACTATTTTCATGCAAAGGATGTATCCACAGTCTCTAACATTTGACAAAGTTTTAAACAAAATAAAATTGTCACAAAACTTTACTTTAGTATTTCCAGTTATAATAGTCATATACCACTAAGTTACGTATTATTATTAAACTATCATGCTTTTTAATATTTAGTACTCTTAAGCATATTATGACCATACCAATGGTTATATTATGGTTATCATATTATAACCATATTGTGGAGCGGTAGTGGCGTAGTGTCTACCGTGTGACGCTGCTATGCTGTCGGCGCGGATTCGGATCCTGCAGGGGCCATCTGATTTAGATACGACCGTTTCCCCTCGCAAGGCAATGGCAAACCAGCGAGAAGTATCCCGCCTAATATAAACCCTCCATCGCTATGGTGTTCGGGTCCGGCGTTAAACTGTAGGTCCCATATACCTGTGAGAGACTCCCTAACACATGCATCACGGGTATATGCGGGGAGGATACGAACCAGTCGAAAGACTGTTGGACCCAATAATAACCATATTAGTTTGTTTTGTTGACGTTATTATCATTATAATTTTATTATTATTTTTAATTTTAAGTTGTTGTTGAGAAAATTATGATGTGTTGTGCACGAGCAGTAACTAGAGAAAAATGAAAGTAAAAAATGTGATTAAAAACAGACTACAAAAGAAAATAAAAAAAAAAATTGTGAAGAAGAGGTAAGCAAGAGCGTATTTACAAGAAGACGAACAGGATCGACCATTCCCCCTACAGGGTCGAAAAATTTGACGACTTTTGTTAATCTCTTAATGTTTAGGATGTTTTATTATTTTTTCAGCTGTGCACGCTAATATAGTTGTAATTGTTTTTTTAAATATAAACGCAGGTTTATTGCACAGCACTAACGTATACGTTTGAAAAGTGAAATATAGAAAAATAAAATTCAGTCAATAAGTATCTTGTAAACAATGTTTCAGTAACGTGTATTTTTACTGTGTTATTAACGTTTACTTTGATGGGACTGATTTCAGCCACTTTAAAGGCAATAATGTTGATTAGTGTAAACTGGGTTTTTCTTTTGCATAAAGCCGACTCGACCCCGACCCCCCCCCTCAAGGCCAAATTTTAGATACGTCACTAGAGATAAGTATAAAAACAAGGGAGAGAGTACGGCAGATAGATAAGTACGTATAATTAGGGACGTTGATAACTAAGGTGTAAATGCGAACAACAAATTAAGTATAGAACAGTCAAAACTGCGGGAAGACATTAATAAGGAAAAATGGATTTTGTGTAATACAGTGTGTTGCTGACTTCTATAAACAGACAGTTAGTGTCTCAGTATACGTGTAGTAGGTACTGTTGATACCTGTTGTAATCTGAAGAAATCTGCATAATTAACTTCGAATTAGTATAAAAATGCGGCATTTGCATTTCATTTTTAACAAATTCCAATTCATATATTCAAATTACCGGGCAGTTAGGACTTGGTCGGTTGCTGTGGAACGCCATTTTGTCCGAAATGTTTCGATTCCTCCTCGGGAATCTTGCTCAGGCCGCCAAAACGCGACAGAGCTTGCAAAAAACAAGAGCGGCATATGTTCGCCGAACAATACCCGATACCTGTCTCGGGAAGAAGCAACAAGGCGCCCAGATAACAAAAGTTCATTGACCAGGTATCAGCCAGTCACAGAGCCTCAATCTGGTCGCGTTCCAATAGTCTTGCTCAGTACACCAGTTAAATAGTATTAAGAGCCTTCACCCCGCTGATTCATCAATTCACGTGCCGAGACAGCCTGGAGTCCTGGTCATCCTCTTTGCGGCCGATCGTCATGCAGAACGGGCTGTCTTACTACTGCAGCCCCAGCTTGACTTGCTCGCGGACTGGACTGATAACTGGAGGGTTTCTCTCAACGCGACCAAGAGTGTAGCCGTCGAATTCTCTAGGCGGCGGAAGCACCCTGTTAGGCAACTACGCATCGGCAGGACAGAGTACACCTGGCGTACCCACGCTCAGTTAGTTCTTAAGCGAGCTGGTCTGAGCTTATTTTTCCACTCCTGATCAGCTCAGCCATGACCATCAAATTAGGCAAGATGATCGTCGGTGCGTCGGTGAGTATTTGCTGCCGGTCATTACTTACGCTTGCCCGATCTGGGGTTACCTCGCCGCATTGCATAAAAAGAAGTTGCAAAGCGTCCTCGACATAGATCTTTGGCTACCGGCCAAAGTCCCCCGTCGCTTCTCATCTCGCCCTCTAAGGAGAGGACTTGGCGTCCTACCCTTAGACGACACTTTCAGGCGGCTGGCACGCATATTTTATGCACGTGCGGCGAGGTTCCCAGACAAACCTCTTGTGGCTAAGCTGGGCAGGTATCGTAAACAGAAATACACTACAGTACTAACATCAACCAGGATACAAAATTCAAAAGACCACGGCCATATAACCAGGATAATAATTTAAATAATTATAAAAAATATTATTTTCTAATCCTGGAACAAGTTAGCAATTTTGAATACATGGGGCCACACTGTGTCTTATAATGCATGCAACGACGTTGTGAATAAGTTGCATAAGTTCAACCTTATGTGCGGGACCATTAGGCGAACACTTAAGTCAGCAAGTAAAGGAACACGCCTAAAATTCTATAAGGTGCTGGCTCTTCTCACACGTCTTTCTGGGCCTGAGAATTGGACTTTAACGAAAGGCCAGGCCAGTCGCATCCAAGCGGCTGAAATGAGATTTCTCAGGCACGTGGCAGGCTATACTCTCCATGATCATAGACGAAACACAGATATACATTAGGAACTGAATATTATGAGTATACTTGACAGGATCGCCCAGTATCGGCTGAATTGGTGGGAACATCTTTGCCGAATGGTGAACTGAACGCATCCGCAAACAGCTCTGGAACTATAAGGCAAGGGGACGGAGAGGTGTGGGATGTCCGAGGAAGCGCTGGAGTGACCAGCTCTAATCTTTGCCTCTTTGAGACCGGAACAAATCATCCGTGAAGATGATGATGGTGATGACTATTATTTTCTAAGATAATTTACAATGTTAATTTTATGATGCATGAAGTTGGAAATAATTTATGTACACTAAAGTAAGAATATTTTAATATTTTTTGTTAATAACTTTAAAATAAATACAATGTGTTATTACATACAATGTTATTACTTTCTTATTACTTATTACTTATTAATACTTTCTTATTACTTACGTTTGTAAATTTCTTCTTAAACAAAGTAAAGAGAAGCAATAAAGAAATGAATATTTACATGTGTGACCCAGGTTTAAAAAACTAACATTTGTTTTGTAATATAGACATCAGTAACTATACTGTTCCTTCACAACACGTAATACAACAGCGTGTTTATAACTGCCAGAAACAATATCTGGGTTTGTTACGATACAAAGATGAAAACCATTATCAAATACAAACACTTGTAGACAATTGATTTTCCTTATACACAGGAGTATAAGAAAGCTATATTTCTTTCAACAAACAGCCAGATAACTTAATCAATGACACTTCCAACGATGTAAGTGAACAACAACAACACAACTTTAACAAGAAACACAGTTTCCTCTTGAGAGAAATCCTTTTTCATCACAAAGCAATTCTTTGGATTTTTGTACTTGTTGTGTTAGTCATTAGTAGTGTTATAAAAAGAAAATTTTTTCCTGGATTTTGTTGTCCATGACGTGTCCGTTTTTATTAATTAAGTATATGTAATTAATTGTGTTTTAATTTTGTCACTGTAAACGTGCGAAGTAAGGTAAATCTTAAGATTTACCGGTATATCGTAAGATTTACCGTTTTATGATGGTAAATGTTCGAAGATCCTTTTAAAATGTTTGCATTTCGGACTTTTACCAACAGTTATTGGCAAATGTCAAGATTTACCGCTCCGTTGTGGCAAAAGCTGCACTCGGAGGTTTTCGTTGGCTTGCCGACCTGTTTAGACATGTTCTAACATGTTTATCAGTCACATTCATTGTCAATGTGTTTTATATCGCAAAGGATCAGTTTCTATTTTACTTTTATTACTTTATTACTTTTTCATTTATTTGGATCAATTAATTATTGGACAAAAAACAGTAAAAAGGACTCGTATTTGTTTTCGTCAGTAAGATTAAATTCTTACAAAATGGTTAAAACATTTTTAAATGTTATTTTTTTCACAAAATGGTTAACTGGTTTTAAATGTTCATTTTTTTAAAGTAAACTTTGTTAATTTTATCAATTCTTATATTTTTGGCTGTAGATTTTCTTAGTAGTTTTACAATAACTCATAAAAATAATGCGTTAATTTTTGTTTCCTTTCTTCATGCGATTTTATGGAAATTATTATTTTTTTTAAAATTATTAACCATAAATTTCTTTAAAATTAAAAATATTACGCTTTTACCACAACGCAGCTGTAAATCTTGACATTTACCACTAAATGTTGGTAAAAGTCCGAAATGCAAACATTTTAAAAGGATCTTCGGGCATTTACCATCATAAAACAGTATATCTTAGGATATACCTGTAAATCTTAAGATTTACCTTACTTCGCACTTTTACAGTAACATATATAACACTACTGACTCGGATCACAAATTAATATTGATTATGTCCTAAACAATATTTTTTCGCTCCGTTAGAACTTTGTCAGAGACTGCGGCTAGGAGCGCTGCCCGTCCTACTTTTGGTGACGACGCCTTTGTACAAAAGATTGTTGTTATTGTTGTTGTGTTTGTGTGTATGTAATATGTTTATATAATATGTGCGATTAAATTGTGTCTGTTTGTATATGATGTTGTTTCTGTGCGTTTTGGTGTGTCTGTATGTTTCTAGTTGTTCAAGAGCGTCTAGTTTTGGCCTGTTGTGTGTATGTGTAGGATTTCCATGTTGGTGTTTATTTTTGTGAATGCATGGTCTACCTCAATGAGATGGTTTGCAAAGGTGGATTTGGTAGTGGAGTGTAATGCTTTTATGTGTTCAGTTCATCTCAGTTTGAAGCTGCATCCTGTCTGGCCCATGTAGACTTTGTTACATCCTGAGCAGTTTCAGGTAAACCAAATTTGGTTTGTTGTTTGTGTGTGTTTTTGAAAGTGTTTGTTTCGTCTTGTTTGTAGTCTGGTTGCGATTTTGTAACCTGCTTTTTTAAATTTGCGAGCTATTTTTTTTAGTGTAGTTATTGATATAATATACAAACAACAAACAACGACACACGTCGTTTAGTTATTGTATAGTTCAGCACTATAGGTTGAGTAGAAGCTGCGATAATGGGACATTTATGAAAAAATACAGGTTTTGGTAAAACACTACACATTTTTACACTTTTAAAATTTTCCAGGTCCATAGGAACAATCTTCCTTGCTTTCCTCTTCTTCCCTCTTTCTTTTTCTGTGTCTTCTTTTAACTCTAGCTTCTTTTGTCACTGATTCTGCTTCTTTTTCCGCTTTTGCAACACGTAACTCATCGATTTGCCTCAGCGCCTTTACCATGTTCTTGCCTGGTTGAATAGCAAGTTCTTGGAAAACCCTGGCCTTCCCCATAGCTCCTTCATTAAATGTAAGAATTGCATCATACACTCCAATTCTCAGAGATTTTAAGCCCATAAATGTAGTCTTGGGCACCCTGCTCCATATTAGATGGTTTAGGCTTTCGTTAGGGTTTTGCATTTTACCGTGCAAGCATTTACGCAATAACTCAGGTTTACTCGGGTCTTGAAACACTGGTTTGATTGATTCCATAACAGCCAAGGGCAGAGCGTGTTTGTGAGAATATGTTTCATTACTTTCTTGGGCCTTGTTATATCTGCACCAAGATGCAGGTCCTTTAGGGCAAAGTTGGTGCTGTGGATGGATGTCGGTTGACAATTTGTGATAAAATATGGCCCATATTTCTTTTTTCATAAGTGTTTGACCATGAATGTTCCTCCTTATTGCAAGGCCATAGTACCTTTGCAACTTGTCTATTTCACTATCAGTCAATCTTCCTTTTCCACCTAAGCCCTTTCCATCTGATAGGACAGTACCTTTTAGGGTATTTTTCATCCGACGCAACCTTGTTCCAACTCTTTTTTGAACATGGCTAATACACTCAAGCTTTTCTATCGTTGTATCACCATAAGGCTTCTCAGATTGTACATGCTGAAACCCTTTGGAGTCACCATCCCCCAGATATTTTATATATCTAACTCCACGTTTTTCTTCTGAACGCTGGAAGATTTTCAGCACTCCGTTACATCCCATTGCTCCACTCGAACCTTCATGATTTTTCAAACAGTTGGTCTGATGTTCAACCTTTTTGTTTGGATTTTTTATACAACCATGGCAAAACTTAGTAAGGCACTCTAGGTCTACCACTTTACCTGTGTCAAATGATGTGGCTGTTATGACACCATTTAGTGAGGTGTGGCCTCGGTTTTGCCATGTTCCGTCGAATACAGCAGCGATGTCTGAACTTCCATTGTTTTCCTTTACTGCTTCATGAGCAGCATTGACCACTGAGGCTTCTGTCACAAAACTAAACGGATTCAAAAGCAAATCATTATATCTACTGAATTTTAGAGGAGGCTAAGGCAGATTTAAAACTGCACACAATGTTTTAGCAGCTGCAACTCCTTTTCCAATTGAACGGTGAGCATATACAAATCTCATGTTTATTTCATATAACCTATTTTTAGTGATCTTTGAACTCATTGTTCTATAATTTTCTTGACAGTTTGAGCATTTCAGTACTAAATTGCTTGCTAAACCTACACTTTTATTAGCATCTTCACTTAGCATAACTGTGTTTTCACAGTTGCAAAACTTACATTTTGCAAATTGACACAATAAGTTAGATAACTGGTTTAGGTCTACAAGAGCAAAGGCTGAATCACTATTTATAGCATTTATGCCTACATTGTTATCTATCTTAGAAAGATAGCTTAACTTCTTTTTAGATGAGCTAGGAGGATGTTCCAAAGAAACAGGCCTTAGAGGAACCTCATTATTTATATGTTCAGTACCAGTAACAAGCAGACATTCCTCAGAATTTTCATTGCACACTTTCTCCCCTAAAGAGTACCTATTACCACAAAACTTTCTTTTTTTGAATAATTTCTTTGATCTTGTCGTTTCAATATAAAAAGAAACTCACAATCGGAGAAAACTTCACTTTCCAACAATAGAACACAGCACAGCAGAAAGAAAACAATGGTAAACATCAGATGTTGTTTTTAGGTTATGTTTACTAAAATACATCAACTGTTGAACATATGCTGTAAAATCAGCTGATCAAAACATAAAGCTAACAAAATATAAAGTATTATAATATATTATACGAAATTACACACTGAAAGCAACATTCCAGAGCTGAGGCACTGAGAAAACGAAGTGCAGACATAAACTAAAAAATTTATTTAGACCTTATTTGGTCGAATTATTATTATAATGTATATATTTTCTTGTTCAGGACAAAATGGCACATATAAAAAAATAAAAAAAAATTGTAAAAAAAATAGTTTTTTCGCGACTTTACCCCCTTAATTCACCTCGGTAACCTCTTTTATTTAGTGGAATGTTGTTTAGTTTGTGTATCATAGTTCTGAAGGCAGATACTGTAGTTTGTGTTGTATTGGGTGATTGGAGAACATATGTATCAGTAAACGTTTTTACAACAAAATTACGTGTATGTTATATTACAGTAATAGGAAGGAAGACTATTCTAGAGACGATCATATTTGTAGAAAATGGCAAAATATGGGAAAAATTATTCAATGCAATTACTTAAAACAAACAAAATAAGAAAGAGATAGAAAGATAGGCGTATGTAATAAAAAAAGTACAAGAGAAGAAATAATGTAAATATATTATGATGTAAATGTAACACGATTGTATTGCTACGGTAATTATGTAGCGCTCTCAAAAAAAATCGGCAGATGTGGTTACGTAATAGTTGTACACGTTTCTCGGCTAGTCGAGTAGGTTCAGTGTCTCTGTAGCACGCAAGACCGTGCACGCAAGTAGCTTCCAGACTGTTCGACGCCGCTCTTAACTACGCAAATTATACCGACACGCCACCAGAAGAATGAAAATTTATAATCGATATACAAGAACAATCACAGTCTCATTCAAAACCCTGTATTGTGGCAGTCATTACACTACTTCCCGCTTGTTCAGGTTATGCGTATTCAGTGTTGTGTTGGCCTACATATTAGTATAAACATGATCTCTTTTATCATTGGTCTTCTGGAATGTACATTGAATGGTAATGTTGTGTCGAATATTTTTATTTTAGTTAAAGTTTGGACTAAAGTTTTTTATTCTAAACATGGACGTGGGATTATTACATTTTTTGGGTTGGCAGCACTAACCAGCAGGTCCGGCTACTACTAGTCAGCCATTACTCATGCTGGCGTCGGCTGATCATCTGCATCTCTGCTGTTGAATCGTGTAATCGTTTATCGAGTAATCGTTGTACTAAGCTGTACAATGCCGCGTGTACATTTAGTGCGTACAAGTATTGTACACTGTTTGTGAATACCGAGTGAAACCACATTGTTAGTGATGGTTAATTTACATAAAGGAATGTAACGCTTACTGTGAGTTTGTTAAGGACAGGATCTACGTCCTGGAACATCTGCGGGATCTATATAAGCAACAGCGGCCGGTTTAGAAGTTAGTTACACCTGGCGAGATTGTATAGTGCGAATATCAAGTAATTGTTCGGATTAATTGCAAAGTGATTACTGTGTTATAATTAGTGCGAAACTCTATTAGTTGACACTAATATTGCTTGCGGACAAATTTAATTTGAATTATGGTACGAGACAACCTTGTCGATTACAAATTGTTATTTGCGACTAATTAAAGCTGGTAATTAGTGACTCCATTGGTGTCTGTATTTGTTTCCACTGAACAATATAACGATCATAAGAGCTTCGTAACAGTATTATGTTCAAATAAGGAACAAGTTGTGCTGTATTACTGTTTCTAAAAATCATAGTCTATTTTTAAAAAATCAAGTCAAGCCGATACATTACAAAGGTCAAGGGTATACCCTTATTTTACGACCCTCTGTTACCTTTTACAGTGCTGCGTAGCAAGCTTCGGTACACGGCCACTGCAATTAGCGCTACAGCTCTTGGAGGGCCTTGTCCTCCTGGACAATCCGCCTCCAACCGTCTCTATCGTCTGCTCTTAGCCTCCATCTTCGTACACCGAGCCTGCGCAGGTGATGCCGCTCAAGATCATCCAACCATCTTTTCTCGGCCAACCTCTCCTTCTTCTTCCACCAGGTCTCCCCGTACAAATTTTCTTTAATGTGGATGTCTCTGACATTTTCTGGTCATGCCCTGCCCACCGGATTCTATTTTTGTTTATATCAGTGACGATATCTGGTTCTCCATAGATTTTCTGTATTTCTGCTTTCGTCCCTATTATCCATGCTCCTTGGATGTTCATTGCACCAAATATTCTTTTCAGGACTTTTTTCCACCTACACAACCACTCTTCCTCCCCCACTGTCATTGTCCAAGTTTCGGACCCGTGCATGACCACTGGCTTAAGAAAACTGTTTTGTAGAGCCGAATCTTGTTTGCACTGCTTATGTTTTTACTGATAAATAGTGCTTTTAGGAAGAAGTAACATCTGTTACCAGCAAATATCCTTCCTTTTATTTCTTCAGCCATAATGTTGTTCTCAGTAACTAGAGAACCCAGGTATTTAAATTTTTTAACCTTCTAAAATTTCTGTCCTCAAATTACCAGGGGTGCTCTTCTCTCTTACATTTTACTGCCTGTTAACGTGTATTTGGTCTTTTGGTGTTTACTTTTAGACTTCAATTTGTTGTGGCCTCTTCTAGACTCATGAAACCTTCTTTTAGGTTGTTCACGGCCAGTAATGCTCTCAAAATAAGTAACAAGTGTTTAAGTAAAAATAAAATCATAATTTTAAAGCAAGCGGACCAGTCAGTGGTCAAATAAGAATGTTTGAATGCTTTGCATGTTGCGACGCCGTGTTCTTGTTGCCGGTAATTTGTTAGTAATAACTGAATAAGCGTATTATTAATATGTAGGTCAGACAAAAAAATACACAATAGATTCCTTTAGCACCGCAATGCTTTTGTGAAACTAATCATTTAAAAATATAATTTATCCACGCATTGTCCAAATAATAATTACATAGTTTTGGATTATTAAAATATGAAGTTAATTAAAAACATACAAAAATTTAAAAAATGAATATTTGGGAAAATCTTAGTATCTACAAAAACCATAACAATAATTTACTAATTATACTATTATTAAAACTTGTTTGGTATTGACAGATGGAACTGCTGATTAAACAACTGACTGCTACGTGCCTCTTAACCAATCGCCGTACTCAAAACTGTAAACAATAACCGTAGCAACGCACACTGTTGCCAATATGTCCCACTCGTGCTGTTATGAAAACCAGTGTGGAATGTCGCGCCACAGAGTGATCTGTTAGTGTAGGTTCTATGTAACGAAGTCTGTTTGTTAACAGTGCTGTGTTTTCGGTTACACTTGTTTGATTATTCGTGGGTGTGCGTTAGTTTAATACTTAAATAGTTGTGTTGCAGATACAAGTTTATTGCTAACTAATTTCTAATTACTTAACTAATTTCTGACTAATTAACTAAGTGTAGTGAAAACGTGTGAATCTATTATTAACTAAATAAGCATAAGCATGTTTAAATAACATGTTTACCTAAGTATAAATTTACCTTATTTTGTCATTTTACGGAACTTTGTGCGTGCGATTTTTATTTTAAAACAATTTGTATAAATATCTACATTCTTAAATTTTTAATTCTTTAAATTACGTAACAGCTTTAACCTATACGCGTTTACTTTAAAACAGAAGGTATGTCTGAAAGTGAGGAAACTAGGGAAAAGCGTGGTCGACCGCGAATATACCCGGTAAAAGAGAAAACACATATTTCCGGTCGCGGAGTACCAATTAGAGGGCAGTCCAGAGAATTCGTTTGTTCTCTACGAGATTATTTCGAGAAAGAGAAGGAACATGGTGGGCCTCTGATTTCAGTTAGTCAAGTTGTTGATAGAACAGCAGCTGCACTCTCTATAAGTAAAAATACGGTCGTAACGATAGGTAAGGAGAAGTTTAAACAAAGCGAGGAAGCTGGCCCTTCTAAACTGGAAACACCAGGTGAAAAAGACGGATAGAAAAACGAGTTACTACACTGGATGCTTTTGCAGAAGATGGGATCCGTCGCCACGTAAATGAGTATTACAGTCGTAAAGAGTATCCTACAATAAAAAAGCTACTAGTTACTCTTCATGATGCAGAGCTTTTCACTGGTAGCCACTCGTCTTTACGGTCCGTAATTAAAAATTTGGCATTTAAATTTATTACCGTTTCTGGTAGATAAGTATTAATGGAGCAACAACAAGTAGTTGCTTCTCGCTGTAGATTTCTTAGGGGTGTAATAATTGAAAATTTTAATAACGTTGTCTGGGTTGACGAAACATGGGTGAACGCAAGGACATTTTTTAAAAAAGTGTTGGTCGGATGATTCTGTGCCAGTGCGAATTGGAAAATGTGGAAGACTTATAATTATCCACGCCGGAAATTTTCAGGGGTTTATCCCCAATTGCCTCTATGTATTTAAATCGAAAAAGACTTCTGACTATCACGAAGAAATGAATCACAACAAATTTAAAACATGGTTTGAAGAATTCCTATTAAAGAATATTCCTTCCAGTTCAGTGATCGTGATGGAATATTTCCCCATATCATTCAGTGATTAAAGACAAGGCTCCAACAATGGCTTCAAAAAAAGAAGAGATGGTTGAAAGATTAAAACGTCGAAACATTCCATTGACAGAGGGTATGAAAAAGGCTGAGTTGATGGAATTAGTACTATTTAATAAACTAATGTTTCCTATGTATATTGTTGACGAGTTGGTTGAAAGTTACGGTCATAAAGTCATCCGGTTGCCACCATATCATTCTCACTTTAACGCCATAGAACTAATATGGGCCAAGGTTAAAAAATACGTTGCCATAAATAATACAAAATTCACGATGACTGAAGTCGAAAAATTAACAAATGGAGCCATACAAATGATTACTGGAGAAGACTGGAAGAAGGTAGTCGAACACACCAAGTCAGTTATTGAAGACGCTTGGAAAAATTAAGGTATAGTGGAACAGCAGGTAGAAAATTTGATCATTTCTGTGAATTGTTCGAGTGACAGTGAATGAGCTGAATCTGAAGATAGTGATTCTACATTAAGAGGAGTTCACCCATTATAAACGTAAGTTTTTATTTTGTTTAATGTTAGAAGTAATGTTAAATATAAAATTGCAATATAAAAGTAAGTTATTTAATATAATCTTTAACTAAACAAAAATTAACAAACGAAATATTATAGTCCAATATTACAATTTCTATCAATTATAAATTAATATTTCACTATTTATAGGCAGTTTCATTTATGAAGAATTCGCAAATATTTATGCTTGCTTAATACCAAATTATCTGTATTTATTAAGTTCATGATATAATAATAGAGTAATTATTTATCACGTCTTTCGAGTAAATTATTATGATATTAAATCTATACCAAAATATTAAGTAAGATCTCATATTACCAGACTTGGACTTAACTAGAATTTGCGTAACACGGTTCATGTCATTTCACAAAATAAAAGATTTTTACGCGATTGTGAACAGATTAGTGTGCACTATGATTAAGGTAATGTACAGTATAATACGTATATGTTATTGCAACCATACATTAAATAATCGTATTCACTACGATATAAGCTACGCGACTTCACTACAAAAGCATCTCTGGGCGTCTTACTGTAATTAAAAGTACATTAAGAGATGTCATGTCATGTTTTAAAAGTAAACTATTTTGTCTTGAAAAGCCGTATTGTGATTATATACTATTGTGATAAATACTATTATGACCTTGAGCGTGCATGTGTTGTAAGTTGTTTGTATGTGAATCATTGTTTCGGTGTATGTGAATCATTGTTTCGGTGTATGTGAATCATAGTTTCGTGTTTTTCAACTTGTAGAAGTCACGTGGTCAGAGTGTGGCAACGTTGTTTCCCTTTCCAGTACAAACGTCAATACCAAAGAAGTTTTAATAATAGTATAAAGAGCAAACAAAAATAAAAACAAAACAAGGTGCTGTATTAAAAATAATAAATTTATTAAAAAAAATTAGAAAGGCCTATGTAAATAAACGTAAAATATTTCCAACGTAACAGACAAAACAGCTGGTTCAGTGAATGGTTAATAGTTAACTTCGAATTATATCGATTATTCGTTATATTAAAAGTGGAACAAATTCTAATATTCGTTAGATTTTATATTCAAATAGAATCATTTTGATTAATGTTCAGTCATTTATAACCTCTGTAGATACTGAGTATATCAGTGAAGCGTACGTCAGGATAATTAAAATATCAACAACTTGCAGAAGTAATATAATTTTATTCTATTTAATATTAACTAAATAAATGTATTATATTTCACAAAACATGCAAATTTTTGTTAAATGTTTTTTTTATTTGTATTACGGTTATGCATGAGTTTTATGCAATATATTTATTTTTGTGAGTGAGTGTGTGCGAGAGTGTATGTATTAAAAAGTGAGATTTTAAGATGAAAAACAGTCTTGTCATTATCTGGTTTCTCTTGTTTGTTACGAAATGCGAAACCGTTCAGTAGTGTCTACATTTACCAACTGAACTACAAACAAATATTTTCACGTTTGCTGTTGTTGTTACTACCAACAGTTGTTAACGAATCTATACAATAACAAGCAGTTTCTAGAAATTACAAACACTGTTTTGTTGTTGTAATTAACACAGTTGGCTTAGTACAGTAATTGTCTCTGAAACGAAAAAAAATTTCTGGTGTTATGACGGTCTTATGTATTGTATGCTGCAGTGGAAACAAAATACAACACCAATGAAGTCACTAATTGCCAGATTTAATTAGCCACAAATAACAATTTGTAATCAACAAGATACTCAATCATACAACATCATTAAGTCATACAATAAGTCAAGTTCAATTTGTCCACACGCAATAATAATGTCAACTGTTAGAGCTCCGCACTAATTATAACACAATAATCACTTTCCACTAATCCGCAACAATTTTTTGTGCCGCACTCTACAATTTCGTTAGGTGTAACTAACTAAGCCGGTGTCTATATCTTATATAGAGCTTGCAAAGTTTCCAGAATAATTTTTCATATTGCTGGCAGCTTTCCAACACAATTTGCGTCGTTAAGAGTGCTCTAATAGTCCTCTAATAGTCTCGAAGCTACTTGAGTGCACAGCCTTGACAGAGACACTGAAATAATTATTCCATCGCTTAAGATAAGCGTAAAACCCTCCACGGAGAAAATGCTGAGCTCCTCTCGGGTAAATGATTCTGTTTATTGCCTTTGTTTTGAGCAAACGTAACGGATCGGAATAACTTCATCAGTCATGACTGGTTTCATCATTCTTCAAGAATTAAGATTAAAAATCATCATCATCATCATCATCATCATCATCATCATCATCATCATCATCATCTTCGCAACACGTCATAGGGAAGGTACTTCCTTTTTTTGCTTTAAAAAATCCTCCAGCCGTCTCTTCCTGGGTCTACCCAACCGCGTGTGTCTTATAGGTTTGTATTTACAGACTTGTTCGGTCAGTCTGGAATCTGAGATTCTTTCTAAGTGTTCTTTTCACCGTTGTTTGTAATGTTGTAATTTTTCATTCCAGTTGAAAACTTGTAACCCTTAACATCTGGCCTCATTCCTTACACGGTCAAGTTAAGAACACCTTTTTTTAACTCTACTTAAGAACTCCATTTCTTAATGTTGAGGATGTATCTGAGATACTTTGTTTCTAAAAATACGGTTGATTGTTTCACAGATCGTGTGGAACTTATCTAACTTAACATCGATATCATAATTCCTATCATAGCCAATATTATTTCCCAAACAATTAGAGTGTTCCCCACGTGTTCTAGAATTTGATCAATAATCATTATTATTATTCTTATTGGCTCCGTGTCTTCAAATGTTATTACCTTTGTTTTTACGGTAGAGATTTTCATATTCCTTCGTTTGCAAATCTGGTGAAGCCTAAAAACAGATTTTTGCAAATTAAACTCTGTATTTTTAAGTACAAGCAAGTCGTCAGCAAACAGCAACACATTCAAATATCTGTCTCGTGATAACTTAATACCATGGTTCACTAGATGTTTCCATTTCCTTACCAGATCGTCAATATAAATGTTGAAAGAGTAGGCGATATATTGCACCCTTGTCTAACACCATGATTGACAGATATTTATTGAGATATCCTACAATTGACTGAGATGGATTAAACATATAGGTAGAATGGAAACGAAAAGGCTAACTCAACAAGTTTTACAATATACGCCTAAGGGAAAAGAAACATGGGAAGACCACGCAAAAGATGGCTTGAAAATAGAGACCGGAAGAGATGGTGTCGCCTAATTCTGGAATGAAGAAGAAGAAGGAGAAGAAGGAGGAGGAGAAGAAGAAGAAGAAGAAGAAGAAGAAGAAGAAGAAGCAGCAGCAGAAGGCGGAGGAGGAGGAGGAGGATGAGGAGGAGGAGGAGGAGGAGAAGAAGAAGAATAAGAAGAAGCAGAAGGAGGAGGAGAAGAAGAAGAAGAAGAAGAAGAAGAAGGAGGAGGAGGAGGAGGAGGAGGAGGAGGAGAAGAAGAACAAGAAGAGGAGGAAGAAGAATAAGAAGAAGAAGAAGAAGAGGAGGAAGAGGAAGAAGAAGAAAAAGAAGAAGAACAAGAACAAGAACAAGAAGAGGAGGAAGAGGAGGAAGAGGAAGAAGAAGAAAAAGAAGAAGAAGAAGAAGAAGAAGAAGAAGAAGAAGAAGAAGAAGAAGAAGAAGAAGAAGAAGAAGAAGAAGAAGAAGAAGGAAGAGGAGGAGATCATACAATTAGTTTTAACATCTAGTCGTGTTCCGTTATGTAGGCTTTGTATAGTCCATATAAGTTATTGGAGGGTACCCCCGTTAGTTTAATATCAGAACACCAATGATTACGTAACTGTATGTAGTTTCTGTGTCAACGGGTTCGTGTTTGGTATTGTGTTGCGTTTGAAAGCTTAAATTGAAAAGTAATTTGTAACAGAAACCATTTTTATGTGTAATATGGTTTACACTACGGAGAAATTGAAATTAAGTTTTGTTCGCTGGAATTATAGTGATGACATAACAGCCCGCACTTATTGATCTTATTATTATAGTGATGACATAACAGCCCGCACTTATTGATCTTATTATTATAGTGATGACATAACAGCCCGCACTTATTGATCTTATTATTATAGTGATGACATAACAGCCCGCACTTATTGATCTTATTATTATAGTGATGACATAACAGCCCGCACTTATTGATCTTATTATTATAGTGATGACATAACAGCCCGCACTTATTGATCTTATTATTTAGACTTATGTAACAGCAATTACGAAACGTGATAAGAATGTTTTCGTCTGAAATACGATGGGTGTTTTACTGTTAGCAATTCTCCTACACCGAACAGACAAGCTATTGGGCTGTGGTCCACTCCTGTTGTTACTAGCAGACGTTTCGGCCTCATCTCTGGAGACCATCTTCAGTATGCAAAAAACGATTCGCTAACTGACACCGTCTTCCTGAGTTAACCACAGTACTGTGGCAAAAGCGTGGTTTCCTTGCCTTCAGCCACATTGATTAGTCAGAAGATCAAGTAGTCAGTAAGGCGTTCTCACCCTACGTCAAGATTGTAACGTAATGGACTGTAGAGGGAAGCTGCTTGCTTATTCTAATAAATGCATGGTTTTAAATAAATCGTCTTGTTTTTTTTTATTGGAATTTGTTCTTCAATTTGTCGATTATTGTTATTGTGTTCTTAAATATTAAAATTTTCCCAGATATTCATTTTGTTACCTTTTTGTACGTTTTTAATTAATTTGAAATTTTAAATTTCTGAATAACTCTCGGACAATTTTTTCTTCGTCTGGCCTACGTAAAATTTATTGCAATCTCGACATTCCATTTTGTAAACTCCATTTTTATTATGAACGTTGAATTGAGTTTTAGGTTTTATTTTATTAAAAACAATATTATCTGTGTTATAAATTAAATATTTTTAAGTTTGTTTGTTTAAAAATATAAAGATATATTTTTAAACAAGTTACTTACTAAGGAATAATCTTGCGGAAAAGTGTATATCGGCACCACAAAACGGAGCACCAAAACTTGCTTAGGTGAACACAGGCGATGCTGCCCACTGGACCAAACACAGAAGTCTGATATGGCGGAAAATGTGCTATCTAATAAAGATCATACAATCTTGTTAGGTGAGGCTCAGGTCCTGTCCTCGACTCGGAGGTACTTTGATCGGTTGCATATGGAGGCAGTTGAAATATATAACCATGGCGATCCACCAGGGAAAATAGTGTTTCTGTAAGACGTTCTATAGGAATACATGTACCGAGCTACCGGTAGGAACTCCTGCCATGTAGTCCAGCCCGGAATAGAATATTTTTGTCGAGATCGTTTTACAACGGGAGGCTCGGACTAGCTCACGGTAGTACAGTATTTGCCGAGGCCGTTTGATACAATCACTTGGACGGACACTGTACCTCCTGGAATGAAGAAGAAGAAGAAGAAGATCATACAATTACTTTTAACAGCTTTTCTTGTTCCGTTATACAGACCCGTTATATAGATTCGTTATAGTTCCGGTATATAGTTATAGTTGCTACGAGGGGTTTGTCTAGCGAGTCTTGTCGTAAAAACGTGAAATTTACGTGCAAGTCGCCGCACTGTGTCATCCAAGGAGAAATAAAGAAAACGCTACCATGAGTGTAGTTTGGGGCAAAGGGCTTGCCCCTAGCCTGCATGTATGCCGCGTTTCGACCTTCGTGCAGAGCTAGAAATGTGTCCTCGGGGACTATAATTCGCCGGACTGCTAACGGCCGTAGGTATTCAATTAGTGATCTAATTGAGGCAAGTGTACGCCGAGGTCGGGTCCAAGATTCACCTGGCACAGATGGGTTGCGACTGAAGGCAATAGATTATGTGATTGCCCTGGAAGCGGGCACATGTGTGGTGGCGTTCATGGAACGGACACGCAAGGAGTCTCGAATGGCTAGGTAGTCAGGTAGTGGACTTTACATGCCCAAAGCAGTACCCGATAATTTACGAGTTTTGGCCAAGTAGCCCCATACAAAGATCGCGTAGGTAACCAACGGTGCCACAAAAGTGGAGTCGATGAGATTCCCTAGGCGGCGAGTCTCTAGAATTCCTGTAAAGAAGGGGTCATAACTTTTAGAACTTTTTTGTCTTGACCTAGCTTGTTTCTAAAAAATACCGTTGACTGTCCAATAGGTCGTCTGGAGACAATTGCAAGTTAACATTAAAACCATAAATCCTATCATAGCCAATATTGTTTACAAAAATAATTACAATAAATTACCTGTCCTAGAATTCTATCATTAATCATTATTTTCGTTTTTATTGGTTGTTGTCTTGAACTGCCATTATCTTTGTTTTTATAGTAGCGATTTGTAAATTGTATTGTTTGAAAATCTGATGAAGCATAAAAACAGATTTTTGCAAATCAGAATCTGTATTATGAAGGACGAGCAAGTCGTCAGCAAACCACAAATATCAGCACATTCAAATATCTTCCTCGTAATGACTTAATACCATGGTTCATAGATGTTTCCAACAAAAACATTTCATAACAAATAATGGAGTACAAAAACAATGCAACATTCGTCTCTGTAACCAAATAATTCCTTCTCAAGCAATAATTGTATTTTACATTGTTGTTTGTTGTAAGATTCCAAGCTGTTTAAACTACAAACAAAGTTGCAGCCATTACATTCTTGACGCAACATTCAACATGCACTCTAAGACAGGGGGTGGTCTACGAGGGGCGTGTCGGAATGTCGCAGTGATCTATGGTGTGTCTAATGATTTGCAGAGTTACACTTTACTGTTCTTGCAATGTGAGTTTGTGTAACAAAATGTCTACATGCACAGATGTGTATTTAATTACAGATTATAAATCACTGAAAAAACAAACAAAGCTTAAAAAATAACACACGAAAGTTTCAATATTATAAATTAGGCCTACATCAAACTATTATGTATTTGTTAAATCGAATCTACAAAGACTCTAGATTACGTACGAGTATATCTACACTTAAGACCAAGGTAGTGGCTTTTCGTGAACTGATCCCGTACGGGCAAAATTTGTTATAGATGGTACTGCCCTAGAGCAAATCAGCAAGTTTGAATACCTGGACTACAGTATGTCTTATAATACAAGCAACAACTTTGTGAATAATTTACATAAGTTCAACCTTAGGTGCGGGGCCATTGTGCAAACATCAGCAAGTAAAGAAAGACGCCTAAAATTCTACAAAGTGTTGGCTCTTCCCACACTTCTTTATGGGTCTGAGAACTGGACTTTAACGAAAGGCCAGGCCAGTCGTATCCAAGCGGCTGAAATGAGATTTTTTAGCCACGTGGCAGGGTATACTCTCCATGATCATCGAAGAAACACAGATATAAGACGGGAAACTAAATATTATAAGTATACTTGACGTGATTGCCCAGTATTGGCTAAATTGGTGGGAACGTCTTTGCTGAATGGACGACTGTCGCATCCCCAAAAACTATAAGCCGAAGGGAGGGAAAGGTGAGGGACGTCCGAGGAAGCGCTGGAGTGACTCTTTGATTGATTGAGACTGGAACAAACCATCATTGGCATCATTGATTTAATCCCTTGCAGGTGATGATGATCAAACTATCATTGACGGAGTCACCAATGCTTTGTAAACAGAAATACCACTGATGCACACCACTGTAGATAAAAGTAACCGATTAGCGGTTTCAAGCTTCACAGCTCATCATCAGATTGGAAATATGATTTACGATCATATTTCGTATCACATTTCGGATCTGATGATGAGCTGTGAAGTTTGAAAGTATTAATCCGGAAATTATACTAACAGTTGTGTGTAACAGTGTTATTTCTGTTAATGATTATAACCACTAACACAACTTTATTAATTAAATGTTCTACAAAATGATGGCGTCACTGATAAACCAAACTAACAACGACAACATCAGACCAAAGTCTTCTTCGTCACTGTATTTACAAAATTTTCCTGTTTATAACAAACTAAATTACTCAGTAAAATAGCTCCATCGGGTTCGTGGTCGTCCAATTAGTATTCTTACTCTTAGACAATTAGACCGGTCCCTCTTGACTAATCTATCATCATCCCATCATCCGTCCAGTCCACACGGTCATTCGGGATTATCGCGTTTTCTGTATCAAGTCCACTATGTATGACAGATGACACGTTTTCCCGAATACCTTGCCGTGTTTTGTCCATCATAATTCTGAAATACTGCATCCCAACTCTCAGGGAAGTATTAGTGGCAATAACACATGAAAATATTACTGACTATAAGAAACCAAATATTCGTAGGAATGTCATACCAAAATATTAATGTTTATAAGAAACTAAGCATTAGCGACAATATTACACCAACTATTAGTAACAATATTAAACGAAAGTAATAGCGACAATGACCAAGGGTGCCCAGACCCCTAAGCTTGATGACTCACCACCTAAACTTGAATATCCCTCCCCCACGGAGTAATATATAAAATTAAAAAAACTTTCATTGTAATCAGTGTTTTATTATAATAAGATAAAGCTAGAAATAGTAGACTTTGAAAATAAATTCTCATTTAAAATTAAACAAATAAACAAATAAAAAGTCTAATGAAATTATTTCATGTAACACAATATTTCAAAGCAAAGAAACAAAATATCAACAAAGCATATTATAAAAAAGAAAAAAAGGGAAAAAATAATGGTTTGATGAAGCCATTGTTGTATGGGCTTATATTCGTTACAGTAACTTTTTCCTCTGCGCTGACGATAAAGGAAAGGCATCAGTTATTTCTACTAAGCCTTTTCCTGAAGCTAAAGGTATATAATAAATAATAATAAATAAATAATAAACACTACATTATAATAAGGTCTGAAAGTCATGCGTCTCCCATTGCAGACCTCAGACTGTTTTTTATTATTTTAACTCGGCTCATTGCTCTTTCAGCCAAAAAACTGTTTACGGCCAAAAATGGCAAAGATATGTAAACGACTTATAGTCTCCTAAAGCCCAAAACTTAATCAGGAAATTATAAGGCTTTAACAAATCCTTTGGGACCTAAAAACTTAATCTGTTCAGGTTCATTTTATTTTCACTTTCAGACCCATCGTCAACGTCCATTTCCTTCATCATCATCCTCTTTCTGAGTTGTGTCTTTAGATATGTCACTTTTATAAGGAATCAAATTATCAATTTATATGTTGAGTAAGTGGCAAAATACAGACTACTAAATTTCATACTTTTCCAAAGTTTTTTGTCAAACCCCACCCCAAAATTTTAATGGAGCAGTAAGCGTTACGATTCCCCTCCCCCCCGTAAACACCCCTGCAATAACACTCCAAAGTAGCAGTGCAGTATCACACCAAAGTATTAGCGACAATAACAAACCAAACGTTGCCAACACTACTTCACTACACTACTAGTGACACTACTGTGTAACAAAAACACATCAAACATTAACGTAGCAAAAGATCAACACTCTAACGTTTGACTTTTAAAGACAATCTGTCCGTTTAAAGACAATTATTGTAAAGACTATATTTAAAAACATTATTCATAAAAATGTAATTTTAATGTAATTTATATTGTAACTATAAAGTCGTGAAAAATCACAAATTTCAACTTTGCTAATTTTGTTTCAGCAGTTAATACAACAAAGATAATAAAGGGTCCATAAACACGACAATACATGACAGGATACAAGTAGGGAATTGAGCATGTTATACCAACAGCAGACTATTAAGTCGTAACGCAAAAATAAAAATGTAAAAGACACTTATCAAACCGGTTGTTACTTTTGGAGGCGAGACAGGGGTACTGATAAAATAGAAAGATGAAACACTAAGAAGGTTTAAAAGAAAGATCATAAGACGTGTTTATGTCCCGGTTAAAGAAGACTACGAATGGAGAATAAGAAATAACCAAAAGATAGATGACATATTAAAGCATGAGAACATTGTAAGATTCATAAAGGCTCAACAAATACAATGGCTAGGTCACCTCGAGAGGATGGATGATCAGCGTATGCCGAAGAACATTCTGAGGGCGCAAGTCTGTAAAAGCAGAAAGAGGGGCCGTCCTAGGATAAGACGGTTGGATGATGTACTAGAAGATGTCAGAAGAATGGATGTCAGGGATTACACTGAAGTGGCAATGGATAGGACATTTTGAAGAAGATTTGTGTTGGAAGCCATGGCTCATCTTGGAATGTAACGCTGAAGAAGAAGAAGGGGAAAACAAGAGGAGGAGGAGGAGGAGGAGGAGGAGGAGGAGGAGGAGGAGGAAGAAAAAGTAACTTGCGATGTTTCTCGAGTAACTTGCGCTAAGCGAATCTAGAGATAATAATTTTTTTCACAACCGCACCCCCCAACTTCTGAACTCCTGCATCCTGCCTGAACTAGACAAGACACATCCCTAGACTGCGGCTTGCCGACGTTGGGGTTACACACAGTCTGGCAAACAGACAGCACAGATTTCACATCAGTCAGCACTTGGTTTCCCGTCTCGCGTGGGCTGAAACTCAGGTCATGGAAAACCGCGAAATGTGCAACGCCTAATTGATGGAGCCATTCACCTTGTAGTGACAACCAATCGTTATGGACGACTCGCTTCCGGGCAGTCGAGCCTATCGACCACACCAGCGCGCCTCTAAGCTCCTGCGGGCGATGCCTTAAAGAGACCACGGAGACGCGCCTCTGGGCTGGGGACTGGCTGGAGCAATTCACTCAGCGATGGCCGCACGTCATTTACACACCCTAACTCCTTGTGCCGAGCAAACAACCGTGCTGCACTGCTAAAAACTGGCATTCATCGGGCTCTGGCCTCGACAACGCAAACAAACCAGAGCACGAGACCACCCGTGTATCTTCTGTCTGTCTGTCGAGAGCTAGACGAACTCAGGGCTTGTCTGGATCTCAGGAGACTCCCCAGAATTTTCTAAGAGAGAACTCGTCAAGTAAAGAATGTGTACGAACGGGGTCGGGGAATAAAGATTTATATCATAACTGAAAGAAATAAAAACATTTTAAAATTTGTCTTTAAAATTTATAGAAATGTTTAATAACATTAAATCTTCTTCTTCTTCTTCTTCTTCTTCTTCTTCTTCTTCTTCTTCTTCTTCTTCTTCTTCTTCTTCTTCTTCTTCTTCTTCTTCTTCTTCTTCTTCTTCTTCTTCTTCTTCTTCTTCTTCTTCTTCTTCTTCTTCTTCTTCTTCTTCTTCTTCTTCTTCTTCTTCTTCTTCTTCTTCTTCTTCTTCAGCGCTATAGCCTAACGTGAGGCCTGGCTTCCGACACCAATCTTCTCCGAATTCTCCTGTCCAGTGGATTTCAGTATAACCCCTCACATCCATTCTTCTGAGATCTTCTAGCACATCATTCAACCATCTTGTCCTAGGTCGGCCCCTCTTTCTGCTTTTATAGACTTGCGCCCTAAGAATTTTTTTTAGCACACGCTGATCATCCATGCATCCATCTATGCCTCTATTCGTTGAGCTTTTATGAATCTTACAATGTCTTCGCGATTCAATAGCTTATCTATCACTTGGTTATTTCTAATTCGTCCCCTTCTATAACCGGACTTTCTTAGTGTTTCTTCTTTCTTTTTCATCTGTGTCTCAGTGTCTTTATCAGTGTATCAGGCAATAAGTTAACGCCTAAAATCGTGTGTGTAAGTGAAATACGACAAGAGGCTTACACATCCCAGATACGTTTAATCTTATAATGGACAACCTCATTAACTCATTCAAGAAGCTTATTATTATCGTTACATTAATTGAAAAAAAAAGAAAAAATAATTAAAATTTAATTAGGCTATATATTTATTAAAATTTTAAAGAATTGTTATTAGAATCATAATTATAGGTGATCTGCATCATAATATTTTCAAGTCGGACAGTGTCCCAATATATACACTGATGATAGCCTCCGATGGAGGGGCCGACCTTTTGCGTCCTTTGGATTTTGTTGGCTACTCTAATCATCCATCCACTCAAGGTGACCTAGCCATTACATTCGTCGAGCCTTTGTGAGTCTTACAAGGCATGTTGCGCCCCCTGCCCGAACATGCAACTCGTGTTTTGCAACTGCCAGACTCATATTATGAATCCTACAATGTCCTCATGGTTGAATATGAGGATACTAACTTTACTTAATAACTTAGTGTAACTATTACAAGTAATACTAATTTTACTTAGCAAGTGTAAACTTAGGCGTTCTAACGTTTATTAATACTTTTAAAAAATTACAGCAAATTAAGTAACTCTATTTAACTTGTGACTATATTACTGATATCAGAATTTCGCTTTTTGTTTAGGAAATGGCAGGAAAGTAATTATTTGGTACCACACACACACACACACACACACACACACACACACACACACACACACACACACACACACACACACACACACACACACACACACACACACACACACACACACACACACACACACACACACACACACACACACACACACACACACACACACACACACACACACACACACACACACACACACACACACACACACACACAATATCTATTCTTAAATATATGCTTAAACAGTGTTACAGAATCAATATTTTATTTACGGCTGGGTAAGAGGTCCTGCAGTATATGTCATATTATTTGAAAAATAGTCTCTATATCTACTGATTTAACAACAAAGAAAATTATCAGAAGAATTTCCACCTTTTAATACTTTTAAAAAATTACAGCAAATTAAGTAACTCTATTTAACTTGTGACTATATTACTGATATCAGAATTTCGCTTTTTGTTTAGGAAAAGGCGGGAAAGTAATTATTTGGCACACACACACACACACACACACACACACACACACACACACACACACACACACACACACACACACACACACACACAATACACACACACAAGTTGATTCGTACAGTTTTATACAATCAATTTTCTACTACATTCCTCTCGTATAAATTCGTACAACAAACATTAAAAAAAATTTATTTTTTCATTTCAATTAAATTAAATTAAGGAAAACAAACACAGGTTCCGCGAAATTAGTCTAGCTTTGGCCTAACTGCTTTACGGCAGAGATTAACGTGAAATGCAAAAACCGATTCGTTTAGTTTTGTCAGAGAGAGTATCTAACTTGCGACGCTCCGGTGAATGAACTTTTAGTCGTAAACGAATTTGCTTGGCAATGCCTTCTCAATTACGCGTCGCTGTAATGCGGTATTCGTAGTAAGTTTATTTAACGTATTCAAACGGAACATGGCGGAAGTGGGACGCACCACCTGTCTACAGGCAACAACGTACAGTATGTCATTGATATTATGTGATTTTGGCATTCTGCTTACTCTATAGGGAGCGATTCTAATGTATATTCGTATATAATACGTTGGGTTACATATAAAGGTAACTCTTTATATTATTTGTAGAGTTTGAAAGTACGTGTTACCAACTTGTGTGGTTTAGTAACTCTTATAAAAACATAAGACGATTTAAATTTTCATATCGACAAATACAAGTAAATTATGAAATATTTAGTGTCTTGTAGTTAGTCTATTTGTATATTAAAATGATATTTAATTTGTATATTAAGTAATTTTATACTAATTTGTATTAACTGATATTAATGTATTATTAACAAATAGCAACTACTACTATTATACCGAAATTATATTACATTAATTATTTTAACTGCATTAGATCAATGAATAATAGTGGTAAGTATGTTACCATACTGTTGTTATAAGAATTATATTCTACCATACTCTAATATTTTTAATTAATAGTAACTCCTGATGTTTTGCAGATTGTTGTTGTAACTGGAGATTGGATTAAAAACATAATATATTTGGTCATTTAATTAACAATATTATAATGTAATTATCAAAAAATATATCTAACATAATATAATCAGCCAATAATATATCTAATAATATACCCAGGTAAATTATTCTCACACACACACACGCGCGCGGGCGCGGGCGCGTATGTATGTGTGTGTGTGTATATATATATATATAGATCTTGCTTATGTTTTGCAGAGATTATCTGCATCGTCAGTAGTTGAAATGTATGTTACAGAATAATATATTATATATTTGAAATATTATATATTTGAAATACAAATAGATTATTCTGTATCATGTTTAAATCTCTGACTATGATCATTATTCGCGAAGCATACGTAAGATAAGTTTACTACAAATACATGGTAACATTATATTTTTAAAAAGACGAAGACGTCTACCCCCAACTATGAAGAATTTCAGGCAACCGAGAAAAGTAAAGTTTATTGTGTAACATTAACATCAATAAATAATAAATATAATTACATTACATTAACATATTTTTATTATTATTATTACTATATTCTGCCTTAATAATATTTTTTACTAACGGTAACTCATGTTGTTTTTTACAGTTTATTGGTGACTTACTGTTTGATTAGCAAATAACATATGCTACCACTTGGTTCTCAGTAGCTGCCAGTGTGACACACTCCTGGACCATCCCTAAGTTTTTTTGTCTGTTGAGCAAACTACTACATTGGTTTTTACAGCCATGTAAAAACTATTAAATTTATAACCATAGTGACAAAAAGACAAATAATGTAATTCCAACGTTTCAGTTTATGTATGTTTCCATAGGTATCTATAGACGTATGCATAGCGTGATTCAAAGTTGCACGGCAATCTCTCCGAAGCTGATTCTATAGCTAAAAATAAGAAAAAAGTCCATATAAACATAGCTCCGAAAACAGTTCGTTAGCGAGTTACGGTTCGCGAACCAGTTCTCCCTGATTTCTGCTTCCACGATAAAATGACGCCATACTGAAATTCTTAAGGTATAAAATGAAGGGTTAATTTGATGGTTTATTATGGTTTTTGATCTGAAAAAAAGGAATAAAAGGGGTCTCAGAGCTCTATCTAAATTAGTTTCTAAGAAACACTGTGTAAAACACAAAACATTGGAGTCGAAAAACACACATTTTTAGATTTGAGGTAAAATAATTTCGTTAATTTGCCAGTAAACAAATTCAGATTTCTAACTATCTTTGTAGAGAATTTAATTATAAGAAAATTTATGTATAAAGTTTGTGTGTGTGTGTGTGTGTGTGTATGGACTTTTTTCTTATTTTCAGCTATAGAATCAGCCCCTGAGAGATTTCCGTGCAATTTTGAATCACCCTGTATAATACGTTTACAAAGAACATAACTGATAACATCACACAACATTCTTTTGCAAGCAGTTTACACATTTTTAAAGGACGCCGAAAATTTTCAAACAAACCATTATGTATGTTTACAATTTAATAGTTCTGATCAAATATCAGTATGTTACTCTAAATCACAATTTAAATTATACGTGGCTATATACAATTCACGTCTATAGAACGTTAGGCTCATTATTCAGCTACAGAAACGGTTTCGACTCTATCTGGTGGCAGTGTTGTTGGACCTCTGAACTGATATGTCCCTCCAATAAACATAAAATATCCCTCCTTGTTCCTTACCTTTCACGACTGAGTAAAACGGGAGCAAGACTCTTGCTTTTACTATCTTGGCTACAAAGGCATATTACAAATGGTAGAGACGTCAATATATGAAAAACCATATATAGATTATTAACAAATGCATTTTGGAATAAAGCTAAACGATTGGTGACGCAAGTACGCTTGTAAACTGCTTATGGTGTTAAAGTTATTATCATCAGCCGGGCTGTCAGGGCGCGGTCCACAGTTGTCGTTGTTGATAAACGTTTCGGCCCCACCATCTGAGGCCATCATCAGTGCCTAAATTGGCACACTGTCCGCTAATTCACCTCAGAGATGAGATACAGACTATACAGACAGTGATTGGGTTGATGGTCTCCACTAGAGGTTTGATAAACTAGTATTTGAAAATAACAGGTACGAACGAAACCGTTCCAAAATAATAACACGTACAAATACATATTGTTATATACGACAAGTACATATATACCAGTATTATATAATTTGTTGTAAGAAATAAATTGAAACTAATAGTATTAACAGTATTACCTTACACTTTGACTTTATTAAGCTGTTACTGTTTAAAAGAAAGTAGGTAACAAGAGAATTTATAGACCTATCTCGCTTTGGAAATACTAACGCAAGTTTTCGCTAGGAGCAAACAAGCAGACATAGATTTAGTATCAAATTATTGATTCCATTTTGGTAAGAAAAATCAGTTGCAATGCGTGCATTAAGAGTGCACGTAATAGCACAACAAATAATGTCAAAATAATTTACTTGAGATGTGCAGTGAAGTTAAAATCATCTCCGAAATCAGATTAATAAAATGTACTATATAGTCTATCAGTCACTCTGTAGGTTATAGCACAATATTATTGGCTTTTACAAAATTTACAAAGTTGGTGACTAGTATAATATATAATTTGTTATTATAATCTGTATTATATATCTGCATAACACCGAGAATAAATGCAACATTTTCTACTTCTTCAGTGGCGCGACAACCCTTTACTGAGTCAAGGGCTCTATTTAGGTTTCTCCACATAAAAGAGTTTGTCAGATAGGATATGTAAATTCTCCAATCCAACCGCCAACCTGGAGGACCAGAAAATTTGATTTTAGGGTGCTCATCTCCTAGAGAGTTGCTTTCACCTCAGCTGACGAGCTTCCTTTGCCCGGTTGCAGTAGATTAACTGACTCAGCCCATGTTGGCAGCCTCCTCCGCCTCCACACTAGATGCACACCCTGCTGCCAATGTGCACCATCCTGCCAGGCCAGGATCCAGGATACCTCCAGACTGCCCTCACAGAACCTTCATCACTTGTTGCTTACCGATCCATTCCGGCGAAGGGATTGGCTACCACAACCTTGGAGTGAATTGCTCGGCGTAACAGGGCCCACCAACGTGTAGGTGAGAGTGAAGTTGGGGTAGAGAGGCTGTTGCATTTCTCTTCTATGAAAGCATATATTCGCGTCACAGCCTGTTTGGACCCCAAAAGTGTACTATCAATATGAAATATTTTTTTCATTTATTAAAAACAGCCGCGTCTCTTTGGCATAAAGATATTCTGAACCTCGTTGTTTTGCTTTGTTTCGTAATTCGATGGCAATCGGCAGATGCGTAGAATCAAGTATTCACCACCAATGACGTTGACTTTGCACTTGTTTAATCGTTAGTGGTGTAGGAGGGGGCCACGCCTCGGAACCGCGACTAATCAGAACGGCTATTTCGACTTTTCAGTTATCGTTGAACCGGAACAGGTATTTCAAATTTTTAGTCACTCTTATATCCGTTCCATTAAAATAATCGTTTCAAAATACCTGTTATAAGTATATCGGCTCACCTCTATTCTCCACCTCATCAAGTCGGACAGCACCGTAATTAAGAGTCTCTCTGCTTAGTGTCAGTTTGTTCACACATTGCTATACTATGCTGTGCAGTGAACAAAAAGCGTACAGCGTATTAATGTGGCACTGCCAATACGCTGTGTCGTCGCCCGGGAATTCCCTAGTAATGAGTTTCTTTCGTGTATAGATTCCGTCTCTCCCCACCCTGGCGTTGTCTGTCGTCCGGCGATGCAACACCTGCTGCCCCCTCCACGGAACTATTTATGAACTAGTTTTTACCAGATCGTACTACACTGTAGCATTACTAAGACGCTCACTAAATATCAGTAGTTAGTAGTAGGTTACAGAAGTAAAGCTACAATATAATTAGTAGCAAAGTATAAAAACGAACTATCTTAGGCAGTGTTATTTAGCGTAGTAATAAGATAGTAAGTGTAATAATGGATATCATTCCTATCATAATTACTATTTTTAAAAATCGCCTTATGCAGAGGAAACCGCTTGTCACCTGGTGTGTGCGACACTCACCCACTAAAATTCCCATCACCTATTCAGGCATTTATAATTTCCACCCAGCGTCCGAAGGGGGGGGGTGACGAGAACATACGCTTTCATTGAAGAAAAATGTACTAGACTCTCCACCCCAACTCCACTCTCACCTACACGTCGGCGGGTCCTGTTACGCCTAGCAATTCACTCCAAGGTTGTGGTAGCCAATCCCTTCGGCGGAGTAGATCGGCAAGCAAACGAAAGATGGGAGTTCTGTCAGGGCAGCCTGGGGGTATCCTGGATCCTGGTCTGTCAGGGTGGTGCACATCGGGAGCAGGGTGTGCATTTAGTGTGGAGGTGGAGGAGCCTAGATTAGGCCAACGGTTGCACACATGGAATAAGATAGTCTACTGCGATCGGGCAGAGAAATCCGTCAGCTGAGGTGAAAGCAACCTTCTAGGAGAAGAACAGGCCAGTAACCTGCTTAAGTAAAAATATATGTACTTACAGGACTCATAGGAGCATAGGAAATCGGATGGGAAATACGGCAAAAGGACGTAAGGTAACGCAAACGACAAATGCAAATGGATTAATGTTATGACTTGCACAGTTTCATTATTGATGTTTATGATCTGACGATGAGCTGTGAAGCTTGAAAGCGCTAATCGGAATAAGGTTTTTACAGTGGTATGCAACGGTGTTAATTCTGTTTGATATCAAAGTAATGTCACAAACACAGAACTGACATCACCAGCACAGAACTAGAAACAAATGACAAAGTTATGGGATTAAAAATAAACTTTGCCGAAAGAAAAGTGGTAGTCTTGTTAGCTTGTCAAGAAAATTAAGACACATATAAACAAATGAGCAAAAGACAAAAACAATAACGAGATTGTAGACAATTTTGCAAAGGAATTGGATACAACTGGTTAAAAGAGATTTGAGAAGGTTTGTACTCCATTAATAGACTGTCCTCGAAAGTGAAGAAATTGCATGTATGTTAATATTAAAAGGAACGGATCAAAGGTATTACAAATTAGAAGAACTAGTTTTAAAAAGTGTTACTTTGCGGTGCTACAAATTTCAAGTCTAAAATTAAACAATCGAACTAAATATATATTATGAAACAGCCTTAAGACTGGTTACTTGCTATTGTTCTAAAGTGTAGATGCTTACTGAAAATTTCAAGAAAAACATAATAGCATTGAAAGTAAAATTTCTAATAGCGCATTAGTGCCTGTTAAGATCAATAGTCGTCGCTCCATGGTTTGTATCGAACAATTCTATACACAGAGAACTAAAACTTCCTACTGTGCGCCTCTGCAGGAAACACATGTCTAAATCAGAATACCATCCTAACCCCTTAGCAATTAATTTTCTGGATAATAGTGAAGACATTTACAGACCAAAAGTATATAAATTGTTAGATCTATCCTACAGGTTCAACGAATAACGTGGAATCTGTATTATCTGTATTGTAACGTCTGTCTTATCGGTACAGTAATATCTGTATCATTTGTGTTCGAGTCAACATTAGGTGCTAATGTCAACTGGTATTTCTACCTTATAGGCTCAGTGTTTAATATATTAGAGTAATGTACTCTGTTCATGCCAGCAGTGAGTGGTAGTGACTTTTGTTTTGTTTATTTGTTAACATGTTTGACCATTTATTCTTTTATTTATAGTATTTGTGTAGTATGTAGTCAATAACAAGACGAACTGTCAGTGGACAATTCTTCAAATCGTGTATGTGTTTGTCATTCGATTTGTTTAATGTTCTCAAGTCGAACAGATTACGAATTTTGCAACATATTAAAATGAAACAGTGCTTGAAAATAATAACGGTGAACACTGTACATGATTGGCAATTATGTATTACACATTACAGTACTACAAGGATACTACAAAGGTTGAGACAGGCTGATCCAGTAATAAGGACAGAAAAAAACAGAAACAAAAAGAGGCCACTACACGGCAAGCGGATGGAGAACATATGAGAGATCTGAACCGCAAATGATGGCAGAGAACTGAGAATATTAGAAGACTGGAAGAAGGGAGCCGTGGACAGAGGTAAGCGTTAAAGTCGGCCAGGTTTGGTTTGTAATTGTCCACTTGTAGGCAACGTCTACTAAAATATTTTAAACAGAATTATCACTGTTGCACACCACTATAAAAATATTATTCCGATTAGCGCTTTCAAGCTTCACAGCTCATCGTCAGATCGGAGCACTGTTGCACACCAAATCATTTTCCGATCTGACGATGAGCTGTGAAGCTTGAAAGCGCTAATCGGAATAATATTTTTATAGTGGTTTGCAACAGTTATAATTCTGTTTGTGATTTTAACCACTAACACAACTTTCTTCATTAAACTTCATAAAATATTTTAATCAATCAAATGTGTATTATACTGTGTGCTTTCTTAAGAAAAACGTGTTCCGTTTTAGCTGTCGCCACTTTGTGTTTTACAACATATAAACTCTAACACAGATAAAGATTTAGAATAGTATAATACAGAAAACACTTTCTGTATAGTATAACAGAATATTTTGTACTAACAGTATAACACAGATAATAATACAGAAAACACTTTGAAAATACATTATGATTAAAATATAAACAAAGCTTGGCTAAGAGACTAGAGACATCACCACAAAGAGGAATGCGGAGCACGACTATAACAATTTGTCGCAGCGATTTCGAGTCAGTAACAAACTTTCTGTTCTACGCCTACTGCAAACCTTCATCTAATTAGTTGTCACAGTCGTTATCGTTAATATCAGTGTTTTATAAGAAACACTGCTGTAATTATATAAAGTACGAGGGAATGTGTACTACACACACACACACACACACACACACACACACACACACACACACACACACACACACACACACACACACACACACACACACACACACACACACACACACACACACACACACACACACACACACACACACACACACACACACACACACACACACACACACACACACACACACAGACTTTGTAAAGATTAATAATGGTCTAGACGAGTTGGATAATCTTTGTTATTAATTACCAGTAACAGCGATAATACTGCACAAAATATTTCTCTCATTTTCACACTCTTTCTTTCTCTCTGTTACTCACATACACACTGTCTGTGTTCTTTCTCTCTCTCTCTTTCTCATGGCCTTTATCTCAGTCAGTTTAAAATAATTACTTTTCTTGAATTTTATGCTATATTCAGTTCTCGTTATAATTTCAATTCACACTCGTAATAGCTTTAAAATATCACGTAAACAGAGAAACAACGTAGAAACCCACATAGATATACACAGAACCCGACACAGAGAGAAATAAACGCAGGCACGCGCGCGCGCACACACACACACACACACACACACACACACACACACACACACACACACACACACACACCACATTATAAGCGAATATTCAATTTATTGCTGAAAATACCGTTGTTACGACGGTCTCAGCGATCGTCGTATGGTACAGTGGAGAACAAAATACAAGACACCAATGAAGTCACTAAAAACTAGCTTTAATTATCACAATTAACAGTTTGTAATCAACAAGTTATTCAACAAGATTATACTCGTACAATAATTCATGTTAATCTATCCACACAAATAATAATGTCAACTATAAAATTTCCGCAGTATAATCACTTTTCACTAATACACTACTTGAAACGCACTGTCTAAATCTTTTTGTATATTTTGTCCAATTTATAAACTGAGCGTTGATTGAATATATAGATCCATTTTAGCGGTTTTATGTTTGTAGTTATTTGCTCTATTTAAATTACAAATTCACATTGCTCTATCAGTAGCAATATATCTACTTCTGTCTACGTGGCGTTTGTATAGTATTGTCTACCGCTATTAACATTAAACACCTTCGATTTAAATCTTAACTACCCTCACTATCACACACATAACAGCCATCACAGCTTAATAATAGCCGTTCATTTTACAGTCATATCGGTCCGTGGGAAGACAGGCGGCAAGTGTAAATGTTAGACAGTATACAAATTACTAAAGGGGACACAAAAACAGAATACAAATACGTGTTCAAACCAAATAGACTTGTATAAATAATTATGAGTTTCTTCTGTTTATCTTGCAGTTTAATTAATAATTTAGTCTTTAACTTTGTATTAGCAAAAAAAAACAAAAAAAAAAACTGTGGTCCCTTACAGCAAAGACACAAACAAGATCTATTGATGTGTTGATGGTGTGATCAAATATTATACAACAGATTTAAATATTACGTATAAAGTTAAAACTCCCAAAATGTAGTAAACATAACGGACCACTTAAGCGTTTCATGAAGTGATATAGAATAAAAATATTTGTCAAAATCGATTTAATTATTCCTAAAAATGAATATTTTCGAAAATTTTAATATTTACGAACACAATGACAATAATTTATTGACTGAAGAACAAACTCAAATAAGAACAAAACAAGATAATCTAATTAAAATTATAAATTTATTAATTAATAAAATATAAAGAATATCAAATATTTCGAATGTAACCGACGAAACTAATGCTTAAGTAAGTAAACATTAATAAATCGATAATTAAATCGAATTAAATCAATTACTAGTTATTTTACATTGAAATTAAAGAATGTTTTAGTGGATGGTTAGTGAGGATCGGTCAATAATAAAACTTTTAGTTATTTTGCGTCGACGTTTCGACAATATTTATTGTCATCTTCAGGACCTGTGTATGAAACACAATAGAAATATCAAACATAACGAAACAATTAAATATTTGGGTGAACATGTTGGTGATGTGAGTGTGTGCGTGCGTATGTATGTATCATTTTTTATGTGAAGACTTATGATAGTTTGTTTACATCTTCAAATTATCTTCAAGAATGTGAGGATCGGTCAATAATACAACTTTTAGTTATTTTGCGTCGACGTTTCGACAATATTTATTGTCATCTTTAGGACCTGTGTATGAAATACAAGAGAAATATCAAACATAACGAAACAATTAAAAGTCTTCACATAAAAAATGATACATACATACGCACGCACACACTCACATCACCAACATGTTCACCCAAATATTTAATTGTTTCGTTATGTTTTGATATTTCTATTGTATTTCATACACAGGTCCTGAAGATGACAATAAATATTGTCGAAACGTCGACGCAAAATAACTAAAAGTTGTATTATTGACCGATCCTCACTAACCATCCACTAAAACATTCATTGATTGACGGTCACTAAAAATTTAAGGATTTAATTGAAATTAAAGAAAGTGTGATTATTCGTTAGTTTCTGTATTAATGGAATTATTTCAAATTGTTGTAAATTGTTTACAAACGTTTAATGATAGTGATGTGTTTCAGTGAGACTTACGTCACGTGAATTGAAAGATAAAATGTAATAAAACTATTTGCAAATAAAACTATATTTAATAATATACATAATATTAAATATTTTATTTTATAGAAAATCTGGACATGTATCAGTGTTGCATTTCCATAACCAACACTTACACACTTATTATACAGTTGCACTAACTTTTGTAGTTTGTCGTTAAAGAAAACTACCGCCAAAGTAACTGGCCAAGAGTTGACGCCATTAATAAAATATTCATTGATTGGAAAACGTTGGCTAGCCATTCAGGCAATCTTTTGGCTCTTACGATAGGGTCCCTACGCAAATTTATTCCTCCGGTGTATCGGGCGCTGACAATGTAGGCACATGATGTTCAGCTATTCCCATCTGTTCCAAATACGCGGGGTCTGTATCAGACATCAGCCCATTTTTAGTTCCCTATTGCCTAAGTTCAGCATGCAAATTGTTTCAATTAACAGACGTGTCTAGTATTTACTATATAAAATTAATTGTACTCTCTAAAACACTACTTTAAAGGCAAGGCAAAAAGATATCTATAAGACCGCGTTATATATGCAACACCACGCAAAAGACGCAAGAGATAAAGTCCACCAAAATCTTGGCATCATATAATGGAATCACGAGAAGTAGTAGTGGACGTTGTTTAGAATGGGATGGACATAAATGTCGCTTTGGAACGTGTTGGTGTGAGAAACCGTTTCTTCTTCTTCATTAGCGCTACAGCCCAACGTGAGCCCTGGCTTCCAAAGCTGATCTTATCCAGTGTCTCCTGTACTTTGCCGTCCTAACGTAACCCCTCATGTCTATTCTTCTGAGATCTTCCAGCTTATCATCTGTACAATTTTCGTAAAAGGTTCCCCTTTAGTAAAATTGTCTTTTGCAACTTTGAACTAGATAATCCATATTTTTCTTGGCCCCATGCATCTATCTTCATGTGTGTATATAGCTCGTTCTGTTGCAGATGCCGTCATAACCTTTTTCTCTTACCCGTCCTCTCTCTTTCCTTTGTCACTTCTCTCTATGATCTTGAACTGTGCATTCAGTTTCTATGCAATATATGCCACAACTTAGATAGTTTTGTCTTCTTTATTACTCTTTCCTCGAAACCCGACGGGCAGAAGAGGATGACTAAGTAAGTAAGTTTATTACTCTCAGCTCCTAAAAGCTGAGAGAGTAATAAGTAAGTTTGTTACTTTCCTCTCCTATTACTGTCAGTTCCTTATCGTCTCTCACTTTATCTGTCCATTTGACGTTACTCGTTCTTTACCATAACCACATTTCAAAGCTCTCTAGTTACCCTTCTTCTTTATTTTCCGTGGTATATTTTTTGCAACCATATAAAACCACACTTCAAATAAAACATTTAGCAAATCTCTATCTGATCCCAATCGGATCTGTCTGCAGCACCTTTACCTAAAAGCTATCTTAACTATATACATTCCATTTCTGATTTCCTGCGTACAGCTTTCATTACAAGTCACCATACTCCCGAAATACGTAAAGAAGTTCCCTTGCTCTACACTTTTTCCTTCCAAGGATATGTTAACAAAGCCTTCATTCTTGTTCTTAAACGAATCCTGTCTTTATTCTTAAATGTTAGTCAAGTCTGTATAGATTTATAAATACGCCAATGAAAAGGACTTTACATTATTGACTTTAAGGTAAAGATTTTAACATAAGGACTTACTTTACAATTACATAAATGTTTTCCAAACGCGTCTTGTGAGTTAAGGAATTAAATGGAACTTTCACGCGTTAACGTATAACGTTTAACTCAATAAATTGAACTTCACAATCATGTCGTGCATCATTTTACGTAATTTTTTAATATACTTTTGATTATATACCAATGTTGTGAAACGATATTGAGGGGAACTAATTTCCGTTAAATAACTAAGAAAGTTTTGGTGACATTGGAAATATTGCAAATCCAAGAAATCTTTGGTTCCATAAAAATCGGATTACGAAAAGCTGGCGGCGATAAAATTTACCAGAATAAGGGCCGGTTTTGTCTTTATTGTCGTCTGTCATTTGCCAGTGTATTCAAATACCTGCATTTAGAAGTTAGGGGAAAGGATTCAGGAAAAATCAGTTAAAAAGTTTATCAGACGTAAAAGGTAGACCAGACAATTGCCTCAGATGTTTATTGTCTCGAGCAATGACGTAAACGGTTACAATGACGTAAGTCAGCACGTTATACAAGTCTCTTGAATGACGGACACGTGGAAGTCTGATAACTGAAGCAACACTGCCTATTGTTCTAACCGTCTTACTAGTGACGTTCACTGTATTTTCCTTCAATGTTTCATGCACGATTTTGACATATAGTATATTATCCTGCAAAATCTGAATATATGTCTCGACAAACTAATCAAAGCTGTACAGGATATTGTAATGACGATGTGCTGGAATATCTCAGAATAATGGATATGGGGGGTATAGGAGATGGATGGATATGTGCAGGAGACACTGGAGAAGATCAATGTTGGAAGCCAGGACTCACGTTGGGCTGTAGCGCTAATGAAGGAGAAGAAAGTGTTTCACATAGCAACACGCCCGCGAGCGCCACTTAAATCTATCCTAGACAACGTCTACTGCTAGTTGTCTTGCTACCATACATGATGCCACAATTTCGGTGGGTTTTAGCTCTTGCGTCTTCCACGTGGTGCTGCATCTCTTCGGCCACCTTCCTCGGCACATGACCAAACCACTGCAACTGCTCTTTTTCAATACGGGATACTGTGGTCTGTTCCTCTCACACCCATCTCCTGATCTCCTCATTACACATTGTTTACAGTCTCGGCACCCCTGCTCTGTGTCTCAGGCAGTCGAACTTGACAGCATTTATTCCCCTTAAAAAGCATTTTATCTTTTTCTTAATTCCTTGGTTTAACATTAAACTAAGGATGCATTGCAAAGGTTAAGAAGGGGAGTTATGGTGAATTTTATATCATTTAATTCCATTATTATTAAATAATAAGTTATTATCATTTTAATTTCAAAGACGTTTAACATTTGTTTTCCTTTACAGGCAAGGACCAATTTTCTGACCTAATTTATTACCGTTAGAAATGTAAAATAAATAAATAATACTTGTTGGCCTTGATTGTATGCAAGTGTTGGTGCTCATTGTGCTTGTTAAGTGTTCATTTGGATTATTTTATTTTATTGATTATGTGTTATGTGAAGGTTTTGTTATTATTATTTTGTTGACACTCTACCATTGGTTGTAAAAGTAATTCTTAACATGTATGAGTTTATAATTAGACTGAAGATGGCTGCCGATTGTTTGGATGGCCGAAACGTCGCATTTATATTTTTCCTGTCATGAAAAAATCAGTCAGTTAAATGTAAATTCACATATGTACAATCCGTCAAAGCAATTTTTTAAAAGTAAGGTAGTATGGTTTGATGATGTTCTGGAAGACCTCAGAAGAATGGACATGAGGGGTTACGGTAGGATGACAACGGACAGGAGACATTGGAGAAGATTAGTGATGGTAGCCAGGGGTTATCGTAGGTCGATACCCTTTTCTGTCTTTATACACCCGTGCCTTCGGGATTTTCTTTTGCATACGCCGATCGTCCATCCGTTCTATGTAGCCTAGCCAAGGCTTGTATTCATTGAGCTTTTTCGAGTCTTGCAATGCCCTCATACTTTAATACCTCATCTATCTACTGGTTATGTCTTATTCTACAGTGAAACCCTACAAGACAGAGACGAATATGCTTTAAATCGACTCCAGCTTACACTACTGTCTTCTGAATACAGACAGGACATAAGTTTTTAATGGGCACACACGTGCATGTGAGTTTTTATGGGAATCTATATGTTATAGAAAGAATAATATTAACTACTACAAGTAACATTATAAAACTAAAGCTTTTACATCCGGAGTTGTCGTCAGCAAAATTATTTTCCGGGCTGATGGGTCGTTTGAATGCAGCTGCGGCAAATAGTGGCGTTCTGTTCTTCTCCTCTGGCGACTAAATGACGATGCGACCCCATGCTGTCGCACTTATATAGCCGTTTGGCGCGGGCTACTATCTGATTGGCCAGAGCTTGGCCAGTCACTTTGTTCGCCTGTTTCACTAATGGAGTTAGAAGTTATATCCGTGTGAGCGATCCGAGAACCTCTGAGTGCCGGATATCAGACCTTATTCAGCCTGAAGCATTCTTCTTTCTGTTGAAGCTGTTATTGTGTTTATATATCTCGATAGCTTCCCGGTGTAGCCGCGTAGGTTAGTGCAACGTAGAGGACAGGATCTTCGTCTCCTCAAATTTCACGACGTGATCGTCATTGGCCAGTAGGTGCTCAGCAAGCGCTGACTTCTCCGACTGCTTCTGTCGGAGCGAAATTAGACAATTTAAAGTCAAAAACCGTAAGGGCCGATTGGCTGCAACACATTTTACTCACTTCGAAAAGAGCAACAAAATATATGGATCTAGTGATATGTTTTACGATGTATGTAAAAAGATATTGTGAATTCTTTAATGACCACGCATTACTTGCCAAATTGTTAGTTTTAATATTGACAGCATATTAAGAATAATATAGTAGTAACTCTGAAATTTTAAAACTTTATAACAACGTAAACTTTTAACGAGTTGAAATATTGTTATTTTAAATTTTTCAAAAAACTTGTTGTTCTCATAATTAACCAAAATACAAAAATACCCCCCACGTGTAGACAGCCGAGAAAATATTGTATAAACACAAAAACATTAAAATGTTAGAAGCCATGGTTACGAGTCCTTGATGTATACCACTACTGACGCAAGAGTAATCAGCTGTGCATACTCTGTTCACAGCCTCTTTGATGTCGGTGTCAGCTTATAGAAATCAACCGTAAAATTTTGAAAGTTTAAACACTGGTTAGTTTTAGTTTCTTTTTATTAAATTAGTTAGCTTTCCAGTTCATGACAGAGGAAAATGTGCATTACACTGATCACGGTTACGTGTGCAAAGCAAAGAAAAATATGGTTGAAGTAAACAAAATATTAAAATATTTTAGGCGATGAAAGTGACCCCTTGACGTGTGAATACTTATAAACATTTTCTCAGCCGTTGCTGTTTTCCTCAACTCGGCTGCAATCTCCAATCCTTTGTATATCCTTTCCTATTTTAAAATTTTATCTTTCCATCGTCTCATCTATTTCAACTCTTTAGGATTTTGGAGATTCCTAAAACCGATTCACTGAATTGACGTAATGTCTACGTTTTGAGCCCGCAGTAAAGAGTAGATGAACCTAAGGGTATCAGAGTCTAGAATCTTTAGAGGGACGACCTTGGGATGTGCAATAGTTACAGCTCCACAGAATCCCTAAGACTAAAAAGCATTAGTTTTTAAAATATTATTGTTTAATAACTACTGAAAATATATGCCTACTCTACTCAGCATCTTCTTTATGCCTGGGAAAATCTCTCGCTATATAATATCATAAATAACAAAGGGTCTTTCTATTTTTTATTAACATAATTAAGAAAACTATGATAAGAACTTTTACTTCAATTTAACTTTTGACCACAGCAAAGAAATGCAGAAATTCAGTTAGCTTTCAACATTCAGTTATATAGTAGATTTTTCTCGCACAGTTTCTCGACATTTTATAATGTTTGCTTACATTTCGCATTACATTAAATTAAGCGAAACTAAACACAGATTCCGCGAAATCTACGTTTAGTCTAATTGCTTTGCGACAGACATTAAACGAGAAACACCAAAACCGATTCGTTTAGTTTAGTCAGATTTAGTATCTAACTTGCGACGCTTCGGTGGACGAACTCGGACGTAAACGAATTTATTTGGCAATGCCTTCTCAACTACGCGTCGTCGTCGTAATGTGATATTCGAAGTAAGTTTACTCAACGTATTCAAACTGAAATAGGCGGGGGGGGGGGGACCACCTGTCTACAGCCAACATCTGTCATTTATATTATGTAACTTTGGCATTCGGTTCCCTCTATAGCGAGCGACTCAAATATATATTCTTATAACATATTGAAGTAAACGAAAATAAAGAGGTATATTTGGAGAAGTTTTAAAGTAGTGTAACGAAATTCTTACGTACGTATGTTCTTTCTTAAAATTTCTTAAAGAGAGAATTTTTTTATTTTCCTGAATAATAAGTCACGCTAGAAAATATTTATTAGCATTAAAATTACTTCACTCATATAAGAGTTATCAAAGTATACTACTAAGCATATGGTAGTATTACTATGTAAATATGAAAAAGAATAATTAATAACGTTGTTACGACGGTCTCACGGATCGTCGTACGGTACAGTGGAAACAAAATACAAGACACCAATGACGTCACTATTTACCAGGTTTAATTAGTCACAAATAACAATTTGAAATCAACAAGGTAGTCTCATACAGTAATTGAAGTTAAATTTGTCCACACGCAATAATGTCTACTATTAAGAGTTTCGCACTAATTATAACACAGTAATCACTATCCACAACAACCACTTGATCCGCGCGCTCTACAATCTCGCCAGATGTATAACTGACTAAGTCGGCCGTTTGTCGCTGTTGCTTATAGTTAACCTGCAGATGTTCAAAAATAATGTTCCATTCTTTTGGCGGCGTGCTAGCATAATTTGCGTAGTTAACAAGAACTCTCGAACAGTGTAGGGGGTAATTAATTGCGCAGCCTTGACATAGACACAACACTTGCTCGGCTAGCCGAGAAACGGGTGGAAGGACCTGTAATTGTCGTAACAATATAATACTTATATTAATTGCACACACACACACACACACACACACACACACACACACACACACACACACACACACACACACACACACACACACACACACACACACACACACACACACACACACACACACACACACACACACACACACACACACACACACACACACACACACACACACACACACACACACACACATGTTTACCGTATATTACGAGTCACAATTATGGGAAAGTCTTATAAGGAATTTGAAATATAGACAAATATAAAAACAATCAAAGTCTTACCAAACAGATTGGAAGACATTTTCCGTGTGTGGTATCGTTTGTCACTCTTTACGAATTGCTGGTAACTAGTCACCTAGAATATGCCTCATTTATCTAGAACAGGGACCGTGTTTACTCTAGTAAATCAGTTAAGGAGTTGAGAGGAATTCCTTGTCGTGAGCGGCCAACAAGTTTTGATTAGTCAATCTTCAAGTAGAGATTATGAAAGCCTTTGGCCTTCCTCCGCTTTCAGCCAAAAGACCTCGCACCGACTGACTCTTCTTCCATAGTGTCCTTCACGGATTTAGCTCATTTCACGGTGCAAGTATTGTATCGAAACTACCCAGCTATGCAACATGTATAAAGTCTAGATCTGTAGGTGTTCCCGCAGGTTCATGTAGTACGACTGTATAGGTGTTGCCAACCTCTGTGTTGGCTGCCTCGACTGCTTTATTTTTTTTATTTGGTCCTTCAGTCATTCGACTGGTTTGTACCCTCACCGCATATACTCGTGGTGAGTGTGTTACGGAGTCTCTCACAGGTATATGGGACCGACAGTTTAACGCTGGATCCGAACAGCATAGTTGGAGAGGGTTTATACTAGGCAGGACACCTCTCGCTGGTTTGCCATTACCTTGCAAATGGTCGTATCTAAATCAGATGGCCCCGGCGGGAACTGAACCCGCACCGACAGCGTAGCAGCGCCACACGCTAGCCACTACGCCACGACTGCTCCACTGCTTTATTGATGCTACGCAATGTAGTAATTATGTTTTATCATGGCAAAAAGGTTTAACTTACTTTTTACCATGAACCGCTTAAGTGGTCCTCCTTCTTGATAATTGCTATATGAGTCCTTAGTTACCTTTGTTACATTTACCTCTGCTGTCAAATACACGTACTGCATTAGGCTCAACTCCAAGTCTCTGAGAGGAATGCGGGCACAGGGAGAGCGTAGACACACGGACGCTTAGTTGCTTTAAACAATCAGCGATTACTGAGAAACACCGATTCACATGCATTATCAAAACTCACTCAACGCTCACTTTCCTCTCATTGAGCATTAAGCCAGATAACAGTGACGCTATGTGTTGTACAAGAGTTGGTAATGTTAAATATTATTAGTATTAAAATTTAATTTTAATTTCACATACATTATCATTTCGAAATGTAATAGATGACTTACATTTTAAAGAGGGCGAGCTAAAACCTTATCTGTTTCCTCTTCCTTGTCAGTATTGAAACTGCGATCAGAGTCACTGTCACTTCTGTCTATGTTGTCACCACTGTCACTGCTGATATTATCATCATCCGAACCTGATGTGATAATAATCTTGTCAATAACGTCTGACACTGTCCCATCACTTTCCCAGTAGTACTCCTGTACCTCCCCAACGTTCTTGGGGTACCCTACCCAGTCACTTTCAGTCGAAATTATTGCTTGCTCAATTATTTCAGTCAATTCCGTAAAATTAAGACTTCCATGACTGTTGCAATTTCGTATGTAGTTTTTAACTTTTGTTCAGGCAAGTTCAATAGGATTGAGGTCGCACATATAGGGAGGAAGCCGTACAAAAATGTGACCCTTGCTTGATAAAAAATGGTCAATCTTGTACTGCTTTTCTCTGGGCCGATGGAAAAAGCAGTACCATCTATACCATCTGCTTTTCTATAATTTGAAAAAGATGTTCCTTTCTCATACCTTCATCGCAATTAATACCCTTATTTCTCAGAAATTGTATCATATCGAGTTTCGTAGAATACTTTGTCGGAATATTTTCAGCTAAAACAGAATGATACAACGCATTGTTCATAACTATTTCTGATCCGGTGGAATATTTGGCAACAACTTATTCTCAACCCATTTTTTAAAATTTTCATAGTTCATCTGCCCATGATAGTCACCACTAGTACTTCCAAGTTTTTACAAAAGTTTAGCACCTGGAATAAAGCCATTTTTACTTCCCGCATGTAAAATCACTAATCTGTTACCCACACTGTAATTCCGTAACACACCAGAAACCTCTTTTGACTGTCAACGTTTATTTACAGTTATATTACTGTCAACCCATGTTTCATCTAAAAAAATATGTTTCTCCCAGATTGCCGAAAGCTTTTAATTTGCACAAGGTACTTGTAACGCATCATTACAATTTCTGGTTTTTCAATTAAAACTTTTCTTTTAATTATACATTTCTTCCATTTGAATCCCACACTTTTAATCACTCGCGTTAATGATTTAGCGCCCCATGGAAAACAGATTCTTTCTCTCACGATAGGTAGGAGTTTTTTAACAGTAGGCACAACGTTTTGATTTTTATAAAAATCTTGAACAATATTTCTTATTACACATTTATCGAAATCATCAAGAAACAGTTTCCTTTTCTTATATGTTTTACGTTATTTCCCCGGTGTGGAGAGTTTTCCATGTGGACTGCATTTTCCTTGCTTCCTCAAGTATTTAATGAAGCTTTCCGATTTATCACAATAATACACAGTTCGTTTTGTTGCTTGATTAAGTGGGTATGTCAGCGAATTTTGTCGTTTTTCTTCGTCACATTTTTCAATTATATTACAGTAGACTCTCAACTAACCGGTTTGCGACTATCAGGCTTATTTTTGAACCTACGTGCCGTGTCCAAAACACAAGTTGCAAAATGGAAAGCTCGGATTTCCCCCCGCCCTACTACCTGTTCTTTGTTTCGTCAGTTGTGTATCGGATATCAATACTTTTGCCACTGTTCCTGGTTACGATCGTAAATTGTTATTTGGTGTGCTTCGTTGTTCTTTTATTTAAGATTACGAAATGGGTGATAAACGAAAAAAGGTTGTAGTGACTATGGTGGAGAAACTACTAGCTATAAAACGACTGGACTCTGGGGTAAAGGCAAAAACTATTTCTTCGGAGTTGGGAAAAGTACAGTTGGCGACTGGAACAAAAATCAAGCAGAAATTGAAAAGTGGTGTGCTGCCCAAGCTAGTGGAATTGGAATGAATGTAAAAAAAAAACATGCTGAAATGTAACTATAAAGAATTGAGGAAACTTTATTTTTGTAGTATGATCACTTAAGAGGAAAAGGCTTACCTGTTACTGGGCCGATATTGCAAAAGCGACAAATAATTTAAGCGATTGTAATTTAAGCGAAAAATAGAAAGAGAAAATTCAGAGTTTACTGCCAGGTGATGGATGGTTAGATCGGTAGAATAAACGATCCGGTATTAGCCCGATTACCATAAATGGGGAGGCTTTATCTTCTGATAAATAGGCTGTACCCTTGTTCAAAGACTAACATTTTAAGCGTATTAAAAAGGAGGAGTTTTCTGGAGGGCAATTGTACAACTGCGATGAGACCGGTTTAAATTATAAGATGGTCCCTAGGAAAACGCTTGCATCAGGAAAAGAAGCCACTGCACCAGGGTACAAGCAAAGCAAGGAACGAGTCGCCATCTTGGCTTGGAGTAATGCAACCGGCAACTACACGCTTAGGTTGACTTTAATAACAAAATCAAAGAAACCTAGAGCTTTTAAAAAACTTGAAAATCAGAAATCACTACCCCTATATTACACACATCAAAAGAAAGCATGGATGAATTCAGAAATCTTTAAAACCTGGTTGCAAAATGAATTCGTACCGACTGTAGAAAAACATTTGGAAAACAACAATTGGCCGAGAAAAGCTGTGCTAATTCTTAACAAAGCACCTTCGCACCGCCCACTGACGAACTCACAGACGGAGACATCAAGGCTTTATTTTTACCAGGGAATTTGACGGCTGTTTGTCAGCCGATGGACCAGAGCGTCCTTGAAATGCTAAAGAAAAAGTATCGCCGGCGTCTTCTCAGTTCGTTGATATCAGCGATTGATAATAATGAAGACTACTTAACCACTCTGAAAAAGATTGACATGCTAGATGTCATAAGGTGGGTGGCCGAAGCATTTAAAGAGATTCCAAATTCCAAACGAATCACTTGTAAGGTCTTGGAAAATTTTTTTGGACCATGAAAGTGGACATTTCAGCCTTGAACCCGTGCGTTAGTTAAATCGAAGTGGAAGATGAAAACGATAAACTTGTTTCCTTGCTGGAAAAAGTACCGGCCTGTGACGATGTCAATGCAGAGGACATTAGAGATGTATGGCAAACGACTAAGTTGATGACATAACTGACAACGATATTGTAGAAATAGTGACACAGGGAGAAGAAATTGAAGAAGAGGAGGAGGAGGAGGCATCTTAAATGACAGGAAAAATCTCACGGTTCAAGACGATTGAGCAGCGCTGCAGTACATTAGTCAGCAGGAGGAAGCGACTCCAGCTGTTATCATCTGGTTGCGTAAGTGGAGGGACATTGCGTCGAGGACAAGGGTTAAAAGCAGAAATCTATCAAGGACTTTTTCAAAAACTAAAAACTATAAGTTTTGACTCTTTTATCTTAGGCCTACCTTTCCACATTTTTTCTCATCATTTATCAATGAACAGTAAAAAAGTATAAATAATTATTTTAAGAAATAGGCCTACGTTCTACGTTAATGTTTTGTTTATTTTAAAATTGTATGTAATCGTACCGCACTGTGTACATCATTTTATGTTTCCTGAAATTAAGTTAGACATTATAAAATTTATCTTAAAATGTGTATACAATATTTTTATTATTGGACTTCCTTTTTCTCTAATAAATTTTTAAAACCTATATTACAGTACATAACAAACTTTTAAAAAGAAATACTGGCTGTACTAAGAGGTCAGAAAATATGAATAATATGAATTACCTGGTTTTGGTATAAAAAGTTTGTTTTTAATGGGATGGGTGGAGCAGGAATAATTATAGGCCTAGAACTCCGGCCTATCCGGCTTTTTTGTTATCCGGCCTGCACTTCCGCCACATTAGGCCGGATAGTCGGGAGTCTACTGTACTAATTAGTGTCGCGGCTACTTTACTAATTACTTCACTATGAACAACGAATTTTTTTTCTTTGTTTCGATGATCCTTGAAGTGACATTGTGAACAGACAGTTACAAATAAACAAATAACAGGATGATTCACTCACTGACAGAAAGTAACTAAAAGTACATTAATCCTACACGATAGTCTACAAATTCGTATTTTTAATGTTACTATAACAGAAGTACTTAAGAAGGACTAAGTTGTAAACACAATGCCAATAATACGTAGTCTTTAAACTCACTTACTACCGTAACGGTAAAAAGCGGACTACAATAACATTACAAACTGGTAGTCTGCCTTTGTGATGGATGCCAGTTTGCACTGTGAACTGTGAGCAGTTGTTCAAACAGTTGCTATGAACAACTAAATACAAATAATGTGTAAGGTTGTGAACATTTGTCCACAGTATGCATATAGACATGTATGTGGGGGTGTGTATGTTCTTTTGTTTAATTTCTTTTGTTCTTATATCTGTTTGTTTGTTTAAAATGTAAAAGTAATACAAATTTAATAAACGAAATTTTTCTTCTTTATTAAAAGCTGTTATTTTTAATTTAGTTTTTTTTTTTTTAATTTTGCTTCCCTATTATACTAGTTTTTACAGTTACTTGACCTTCCCTTCCTTTAACATACGAACCCACACACATTTCTATATACACACCTTTAACACATGTTCATCACCCCTACACATTCTTTGTATTTAGTTGTTCTTAGCAGCTCTAGAATAATCTAATAGGCTGAAACAATTGTCAGAGGTTAAGATTAAGTTGTAAAACTTAACACGTATTCGTGTGTGTTTGAGAACCTTTGTAAAATGTTTACAGAGTTTAAGAATAAACAAAGTTACTCGCGACTAAGGAGGAAAAGCTCACAATTATTTGTACAATTCCATTCGGTTGGAAACACGTTTGTATTCTCGTTTTGTGTACCCGTTAGTAATTTGTATACCGTTTTAATGTCCACACCTGTCGTCCTTTCCCACGGTCCGATCCTTCTGTAAAAGTATACGGCAATTACTGTGCTGATGGTGGCTGTTAATGGTAGAATAGTTGGGGTATTTGAAGGCTAAATCGAGGGTGTTTAATGTTAGGAGCGGCAGAACAGTATTATACAAATGTCAACTAGCTGTGTTTGTTAACAAGATATATTTCGTTTGATACGGCAGTATGCTTTTGTAGTTTTAACAAATTGTAGCAAAGGTACACACAATAACTTTAAAATATTATTGTTTAGAAACTAACATTGAGACCGTTATTTTAGTGCAGTAATTTATATTCTCATTTATTTGATGGTGTGTCCTCATTATGCGTGTTATATAATACGCAGAACAATGATGAACTGCTTCCATCTTTGTCTACAAACAGAACCTTCTTCTTCTTCTTCTTCTTCTTCTTCTTCTTCTTCTTCTTCTTCTTCTTCTTCTTCTTCTTCTTCTTCTTCTTCTTCTTCTTCTTCTTCTTCTTCTTCTTCTTCTTCTTCTTCTTCTTCTTCTTCTTCTTCTTCTTCTTCTTCTTCTTTCTTCTTCTTCTTCCTCCTCCTCTTCCTTCCTCCTCCTCCTCCTCCTCCTCCTCCCTCCTCCTCCTCCTCCTCCTCCTCCTCCTCCTCCTCCTCCTCCTCCTCCTACTTCCTTCTTCATCGCCTCTACCTCCTACTCCTTTTGCTTATACTTCTCCCTTCCTTCTTCCACTATGGAGTAGTTGTAGACACCTGTTCGGATTTCAGAAACATTATATGCACTGTGAAATTAAATAGTGTATATATTTGCTATTTTCAAACAGCTTTTAAAATCGTTTCTGCATTGTAGTTTCCAAACTTTGCAATCTTTCAATCACCACCCTTCTGGCCTCTCTGTGTCATTGCAGTCTTTTACGGTCTTCCCCCTTTCTCCTTCTTTTACGAGGGGGGTCCATCTAGTAATTTTTCTAGCCATCAGGCATTATCCATACGGCGCACTTGCCTGTACCATCTTAAACCTTTTCTGCATCAATCGTGTCATTTATTACTGGTACATGTACTTATTCTTTCTCTTATTCCTTCACTGTCTACCGTCTCCTGCAATGTAAGCCTACAGCACCTTCTCCACTATATCCCAGTTCCTTAGCTTGTAATACTATCATTTTTCGTTCTGTAGTTTCCCACACCTCAACACCATATGTTACAACACTATTCACTATCATCTTATTTATTTTGATTCTTGTTTCGTCTTAGTTGATTTCTCTATAAAGTAGGATATAACTGACAATTTAAATTGTTAATCTAAAACTGTTTTAGTTGAACTAAAAGTCACACCATCGTATTCGGAGTCTTCTTACATAACGACTACCCCAGGCCCGGATTTAGGTGTCCTGCCGCCCCTAGGGACTATTGTTAGCCCCCTCCCCCAACAAGTAACTTCTTTATATTCAATTCTTCTTGACTGCTTGAAAACCATTTGCTGAAAATTAGTCATTTCAACTATCTCTATTGCAAATATCTCATTTGATCTTAAATCTAAAAGCAAAATATGATTGAATTGTGGAAATGACTACATTTTTTTAACTTTTATTAATATTTATTTACGGTGTATACTTTAGTAACACATAGATTAGTTTTATAACAAGTAATATACGTAGGCATACTTTCTTTTTATAGGTTTATTTATAGACCCTACATGGTTTGGTTTTATCATCAAACATAGTAGAATCAATTAAAGTAATGAAAATTGGATAAATAGAACAAATAATTTAAGAGTGATTGAATAAGATCCCAAATTACTCAGATATTTTATATTGGCTTTTGTCTTCCTTTGATCAGTGAAAATTCTTCAATAAGGCCTTAAAAGTTAATTTGTTCACTGTTTAAACTTCTGCTTCAACATGCAGGATTGAGAGTGAGTTGAGTTTTTTCCTCATTCATTGTGGATCTAACAGATGATTTAATTGTTTTTCAAACAGAAAACGTACGTTCTGCCGAACAGTTAGAGATAGCGTACATACGAAGAGCTATTGCAATATTTGGAAATGTTGATTGAAGTTGCTCTTTTCCCGTGAATAACATCATATACAGTGGGGTGTTCTTAATATCAACACTTTTTATTAGCCCAGAAAAATGGACACATTCATTAGCAAATGACTCTTCAAGATCATTTTTGTACAAAGACACGTTTGTACGCACATTAAATGACAGTTGCAGATGGCGTGGTAGAGAGTTCCTTAAAACTACAAAATTTTCCGCTATTGAATCATAGGCACTTTTCCTTCTATCAACTCAGATTTTAATCGTCGAGTACTGTACAAAACGTGTCCACCTTGAACTTTTCTCTCCCATGAAGAATAACTTCAGACTCATTGTTCTCATCACCCTGGTGTTTTCTTTTTCTTTGGCATTTGTTACATGACTCATAGTCCATCTCACAAGGTTTCTTTGCCCGTTTTCAATATTTATCAAACATTTCCCGCAGAAAAGCAATAAACGTGATTAAAGACTACATACAGTACAGTATGACTACTTTATTAAAGACATACAGTATTACTACTTTTTCAAGTGAAGTATCGACTTTTTGGGGAGTTTGACTCACTTTCTCAAATCTGTCCAAAATGTCACACCACAGTTCCATCATCAATGTTGTTTCAAGTCTGTTCAAAGACTTCAATAATCCCGATGCTTCACTCCTTACTAACGGTTTCTCATTAGTATCATCTTTGTAATGCTCCAGAGCCAGTATCACACTTTCTAAATTCCCCCGCACAGGCTCTTACAGGCCTCTTCTCTAGCGCTCCAACGGGTATCAAACAAACTCTTGAGTGTTTTAATTTTTAGTTGACTAAAAATTAGTAAAGTTTCTTACCTCTTGGTAGATGCAGTGAAAACGTTATTCATATCTTGAGTTAAGTTAAAGAATGCACATGCTTCCGGACAACAACTTGCAGCACAAGTGCCTACTAGATTAAGAGAGTGTGCTGAACAATGTACGAAGAGTGCTTTCGGATTTTCACCCTTGATGCGCGCTTGCAAGCTACTATATACTCCTGACATATTGCTGGCATTATCATACGATTATCCTCTACAGTCAGCAATATCAATAGAATTTTGACTCAAAACAGTCATCACATCATTAGCTAAATTCTCTGATTTATGGCCGGGATGAGGCAAATATAAAAGTAAACGTTTAACGGGATTGCCATTTTCTTCTACATATCTTAAGACAAAGGATAATTGATCAGTGTGACTTACATCGGGTCTTGAATCTACTATTATGGAGTAGTACTTAGCTTGTTTTACATAGTCAATTTTTCTTACTTTACAAGAAAGCAATTCGCAATTCGATCACCGCATCACATATAACTGAAGGAAGGTTGGAGGTTCGTCCTGAGCCTGGATTACCGAATCTCTGAATGTGATCAGCTAGAAATGGATCGAATTAAGATATTAGTTCTAAAGACATCATATGTTCACCATTGTGCAGAGAACCAAATATTTCATCATCTCCTCGAAAGGGACGTCCTCGACTTGCCAACTTTTTTACAACAGCAAATGCAATACTCTTTTCAGTACATTTCTTCAGTACTTTCTTTCGCTATCCACATATGATTCATAGTGCTTTTCTAGAGTTCCTAGGCCTTTCCTCCGGGTTAACAATGTCAGTTCAGAATTCGTATGTTCTTGAGAATTTTCATGAGCAGTTAATATTCACCCAATATTTTTCCAGTCCGATACACCTTCAGTGGCTAACTTAGAAGCTGAGTTTGATTTTCCAAATAACCTACACAAAGCACAAAATACTGAGCCTGTACTTTTTGAGTAAACTAAATAGTCTCTTGAAGTCGATTCCCCATTTAATAATTTTCGGTTAAAGATTCCTTTATGTAAATATCTGGCCTTACTGCCAAAAACTCTTTTGGAATTTTGAAAGTCACATTCCTTGTTCTCATTAACACCTTTGCGTAAAAGTATTTCAACTGTCGTATCATCAACTGCCCACTCAATAGGATCATCACTAACAGTCTCATTAGTGTTTCAGATATCTGACCATTTATTTGTTGCTTCACATTTAACGTCAGTTTTATTAGCCTCATTCAATTTAAAATCCACACCTTTACTCTCAATGTTTAAGTGTTCATTGTTTTCAGAATTAAAAACACTATTATCTAGATTAGATTTTCAAAATTTTTACAACCAGATGCAATATCATGCTGTTGACACGAGTCTCCTTCCACATTATTTAGTTTGTCTACATGTTTGAAAAAACTGTCGACCTTTTTAATAGTTTTTAAAAACTTAGTCTCTTTTTCACGTTTTTCGTTTCCAAGTTTTCGATACAACGATCCACTAAGCTTTATCCTTTTCTCACTCATTCTTTGTAAAAAGTAATAATTCACCACTCATTTATACTTACTACTTATACTATTAGTCTAATTCTTGCACTTACTACTTGTTCCAGTGTTCCAGACAAGTCATAAAATAACAGAAACAGAAAATAACACCAGAAAATACACGAAAACAAATGATCACTGTTACTGTTGCTAAGAACGGTGCAAGACTGGAGGAGTGGGGGGGGGGTGCATGTCGCGACCATTGCTTGTGACTCACTCAACGGTGCTGACGACAAGTGACGAGCGGCGTGTGCTCCCTTGCTCCGCTCCACGGTCGTATAGACAGGTCTGGACACTTCGTTGGAGGGGGTTATATATTTTTGTTTACGAATTTGCCGACGAAAATAGTTTGTTTCGATATCGCTTGGGGCGCCTCTATCTAGAAGTAATTTCCTACTGCGCATGATCATATATTCAAAGCGCAATAGAGAATGTTGTTTAAATGAAGGGAAGAACTTGATACATTTTACCACCCTTGCAATTTAGAGCTAGAAAAAGATATATGTAATTCACTAATACTAAGCTCTCAACTCTTGCTTTGATGGCGACTCTTAAAATTATCTCAGGGTATCAAAATAATTATTAATACAATTTAAATGGGATGAATCCTAATTTTAATAAAAATCTTCATTAGCACATTACAAATTACATACAAACTTAAATTGTTTCACAATATTGAAATTATAACTTCTCATCAATTCTCATTTGAAAGTAGGTTCTTAAACAGATTGAATTGCCAATAGTAATAGATTTGCACAAAGATACGTGAATTAATATGAGATTAATGTTCAAATTTTGTTTTACTTGTTTGTTGAATTCCGTTTGTGTCGGTGTTTCCTTCCCTCGGAGTCTGCGATCCTGGAGTTTTGGCGTTCGTCGCCGCTTCGGACGATCCTGTTGTCGACACTCGTTGACACTAACACTTTAATTACCTCGGTTTCACCTTTACTACACAGCTCACATCTACTTACTGATTTAGCATGTAATTAGTGTATAACTACTATTTATTCTGACACCTTAGTAAATATGTTATTAAGCTGAGTGCTCGCAATATCAGTAATTCAGACCGAATACAAGTCAACGCTTCGTAACTTCCCGATTCACTCGTTAGATTATCGTTGATATGGAGTTCGTTAGTTTATCGCCAAGTTGCAGTATAATTATCATAATGATTACTTTGATTTTAGTGTATTTCTTTCGCTGCAATACCGGTTTTAATACTATTAATGCACGACACGAATATTGTACTCATACTAATTATCGCAAGTTTTAGTTATAAAAATCTTAATACGCGGTAACGAGTCTGATGTTCTCCGCACACTCCCGACAAATTTCCAAACTACGTTTTTTATACACACACAATCCTTACCCACACTCAATATTTACAAATCGCGTTCCCATTGGTTTCAAGTACAGCGATATTTGATTTCCTCCCACCCAACTAGCTAATTTCACCCGCTAAAAAAATGACGCTTTCTTTCATTCGCCCAAAAACAGCGCGTGCCAAACTTATACAACTAAGGGGGGAGGGACGCCACCTAATGTTCGCTCGCTCTTACCTCTCACTCTATTTCTAACGGACTCTATTGTCTGAACACTCAGCTTTCTCTCGATTTCACTTAAACTTTATTGCTTTTTTTAATACAATACATTTTATGATTCTTCACCCTGTACGTGACTTGTTGTATGGTTTTCTCACCGTCAGACAGGCGCCTCGACAAGGGTGTGTTCTTTGAAGAACACCGCTAGGCTTGGTTCTAACAGTACTTCAACTCAACGTTACTTGCATGTCTTAGCCTCATAAACAATTACTAATCATGATTCTATATAAAATCTGAGTAAAATTGAGTAGCATTCAATTTTTACGTTATAATTTAGTTTAGTTAATGTAAAACTAAATTAAATATATCAAGTTCTTCCCTTCATTTAAACAACATTGTCTATTATGCTTTGAATATATGATCATGCGCAGTAGGGATTGACTTCTAGATCGAGGCGCCCCAAGCGATGTAAAAACAAACTATTTAATCGGCTAAAAAGCGGACAAGAATTTCAACGGAGTGTCCAGACCTGTATGTACGACCGTGCTCCGCTCCGACCACCGTTATTGATAGGCCCTGTGTCAATATCGTGTTATTCAATGATATAATTGAAGGTTATTTTAAAACCATTTTCTTAAATTTGGCCAAAATGTAAGTGCCCAATACAAATATTGTAATTAAAAAACCGAAAACATGAAATTTTAACAAATAATTTTTCACCTTGTGCCGCCCCCCTGAGCCTGCCGCCCCTAGGCACGTGCCTAGTGTGCCTAGTGGGAAATCCGGGCCTGGACTTCCCTACAGACCGTGCAGATATGCAGCCTTTGCCATTCAAATTACATATTTTCTTCATCTATTCTTATGCCCGGCCCTTTTTTAACCAATGGAGAGACACCTTCACCTCACTTCGTATGAAAGATAACATTCTCGCAGAAATATATTTTAGAGATATCGACTATTGAAGATAGTCAATAGTCGAGTAATATATTTCAACTTTGTCGTGCTTACTTGCTGAACTTCTACCTGTCATGCTCCAACTGAGGCCTTCCATAGTCTTCACCATTATCAAGTCCTAAATAACAAGACTCAAATATACCGCTGAAACCCGTATAATACGATGATAGGAAAACAATTAATTATTTGTCACTTTGATTACAATTTTGTCGTATTTTGCAATAATTGTGAGACATGTGAATTTGGTCAGACAGTAGTATAACAAGTGTTAGGTAAGGAGACAAAGCTGGGTGTGGCTTAATAGGTTAATAGAGGGAGGGACGAAGCTCCGTAGTAGGTAGCCAATAGGAAGGCAGAAGGGGCGGGGCTCAACGTAGCTGAGCCAATAGTGTAGTGACAAGCAGAGTTGTTTACGAATTGACCAGCCTTGAAGGTGGATTCATAGGTATATATGTATATGATAGAAACAACTATGATCCTTTTGAACCAAAAATTTTCGAACCTTACAACTAACATGTAGTCTAGTATACAAACGTGGCTTAGAGTAATAGATTTTAAGGAGACCTATGTATTCAGTTGTTTCTATGATATATCTGAGAATAGCTTAGTAAGCTGAAACAACTATTAGAGGTAAATAATTAACTGTGAACCTTACCAAGTGTTTGTATGTTTTTTAAGACTTTTCGATTTACAAATGTTCGCGCTCATTATATAACATTTACAAAGTTTTCAAACTAAGATTTTAACTTTAAAATAGGTTTACGTAATTTTCTTTTGATTCTCAAGTCTGAATTATATTGGTCAATTGCACCCTCCAAACGCCAGAAATATAAAAGTAGAAACGTATTGTATAATAAAAGCTTATGGATAAGGATTTATTGATTTTTCTGTTGTCCTGAATGAAATACAGAGGAGACAAGTTAATCAGCTTTGCGAGACATCCACCTACGCATCGCAAAACACCGCTAATTCTGAGGATCCTTAATACTTCGTTCGTTGGTGTAAATGCCGGTCTTTGTATGGCAACAAATTAATCACCAGATGGCGGTGTAAGCTGTGACGTCACCTCTCAGTCATATGTTACGTACAGAGATTAGTAGAGCCTTCATTCATTCAAACAGGGATCGATAACTTTAAACACATTGAAGAGGTGTTTTATTATTAATTTATTCATTTATATTAAACCTTATAATTAACATGTAGTGTAGTATGCTGACGGGGCTTAAAGTAATATATTTTAAGAAGAACTATGTGTCAGAAACTTGGGGTTACACGTGTGGAAATTTTTGACTCAAAACACGTATTACTTCTTACCTTCCTAAGTACCAATCAACAAATAAAAGACCAATAAATTAAAAGGTCAAAAGATGAGGAAAAAGGTTAATACATGTAGGTTACAGATTGAGAGGAGAGTTTTGGGAAGAGTGCAAAACAAGAAAAGGTGCGCTTTAATTTATGAACGTTGATCAACATGGATCGCTACAACAACAAAAACTGTAAGAAATAATTTTAGTACGTAGGCTTTCACGGCCGGTGTCACTATAAATACTTAAAACTTCCGGGCTGAAAGACCGTGGTCGAATGCTTGATGTTGTGTAGCTAGACGTTTCGGCCACACCACCGGTGGCCATCTTCAGTAGCAAATCGAAGCAACTAGCCCTAAAAATGGATGGTAGTTGCTTGTTCCCAGTTCACTGGGCGACTTGTTCGGCATACCACCTATTTCGAACATTTTTGCTACTGAAGATGGCCACCGGTGGTGTGGCCGAAACGTCTAGCTACACAACATCAAGCATTCGACCACGGCCTTTCAGCCCGGAAGTTTTAAGTATTTATATTGTAAGAAATAATATTTAAATGAAAAGGAGTTACTGAATAATAATAATAATCATCATCATCACCACTCCAAGGACTATGCTTTAGACCTGTTCCGGAACCTATCTCCTCCTCGGTCTACCGACATATCTCTTTCCAATAGGGTGATAACCCAAGGCAGCCACAGGTAGACATGCGATTCAAGTGTTCACACCATCTCCTTCTGTTGTCTTCAATTTTCTGGTGCAATGATACAATGTTCAAATCACGTCTAATATCCTAGTTTCTTCTCCGATCCAAGAGAGAACAACCTTGCGTCCCTCTTATAAATTTCATTTCGCCTTCCTGAATCCTCTGCACGTAGCTTTTACCAAGAGTCTATACCTCACTAGCATACAGGAATGTGGGACAGCCACAGTTTTATAAAATTTCTTTCGGGTGTCGTTGCGTGTTTTTTTTTGTACTATGAATCGTTCTACAGATGCGTCTAAATTTTGTTAGCTTACATAATAATTAAACTTAAAATTATTAAAATGTTAAGTAAAACAGTAACTGTAATAAAAAAGTGTTAATTCAAGAAAAAATATTGGTAGAAATTAGTTTTAAGAAATTTATATTTTATTATTATTTATAATATTCTATTTCTATTCCTAATAAAGAGAGTTTATTTTTATTTACTACTAAATTTAGGTAAAATGAACAATTAAAAGAAATCCTGTCAAAAGGGAATCAAAGTTTGTTCACTGTATATGTATTTTAACCCCCCAAGGCACCAACATTTGGTTTGTTATTGCCTAAAATACCGGGGTGTGTTATTGTCGCTAATACTTCAATGTCATATTGCTGGTAATATTTTTACTTCCATTTTTCATAAGGAAATGGAAGTATAGTGATAGCGAACAAAATCGTGTTCGAGATAAGGGATGATTCTGATACTCTCACTACCCTCTACCCTCAAAATATGAAGAAAACTCATTTTCCGAAAAGTGTCTGCGTGTAGAATCTTTTCAATCGCAAAAGATAATTCAAATAGAATCAAATATTTTTTGATATAAATGCCTGAGTTGTAGAGAACTCAAGGCCTATTGATTTTGTGAAGATCGGTTAAGGAGATGAGGTAGTTTACCTGCACATTTATTCTTTAACAAGAGTAAAGTGCTTAATTTTGGTAAATAAAGTATCCTGAAAAGAAGGTCCATAATAATCCACTGTGGAAAGGAAGATGGGAATATCTATAAATAAAATGGGTAGTTGAAGTGAAGGGGGTAATTTTCTGTAAATGTAAATGATAGTTGAAGGTGGAGGGGATAATTTTTATATGTGTACTACAAAGAAGTAATATATGTGTTTATATGTGTTTTTATCGGCAACAAAGAAGTAGTTTGTTGTTGAAATTCCTTCCCGGGTTGTTTGGCTGCGGTCCAATGTTTTCGGCAGTGCCATCGACTGCCACCATCATTGAAAATCGAGCGCAACTAACGTTAGGTAGTATACGTAGTGACCACAATACTGTGGTTAAGGCTGAAGAAAGAAGTAGTTTTATGGAAATGTTTCATTTGGAAAACGGTTTTTAAATATAAGTCTTAGAATAGAAGTCATGTGTGCTTCTCCAACCTACAAAAATCCACACCAAGAGTTGCAGAAGTTTGTTATATAAATCACATTGCAACAACATGTATTGTAACGCTATAGTACACAGTACGTAGCACATACCACTGCGGCATTCTGACATCCACCCCTTCGTAGTTGTTTGTCTTAGAATGTGTGTTGAACGAAATGTGCCGGGAATTTAAATGAGGCTAAACTTGTAGTTTAACAACAACTCGGAATCTTACAACAGAGAACAATGTAAATTGTAATTGTTGGCCGAGAAGGAATTGTTTCGCTACAGAGAAAAATGGTGCATTGTATGAGTACTGCAGTATCCTTCCTCTTTTCCCTTCAATCTTCTTCTTCTTCTTCTTCTTCTTCTTCTTCTTCTTCTTCTTCTTCTTCTTCTTCTTCTTCTTCTTCTTCTTCTTCTTCTTCTTCTTCTTCTTCTTCTTCTTCTTCTTCTTCTTCTTCTTCTTCTTCTTCTTCTTCTTCTTCTTCTTCTACTTCTACTTCTTCTTCTTCAGGCTGTGGACCTTACGATCAGTTGTGGGCTCCTTGGTCTGTCCATCTTTTCTTTGGTCTATCAATATTCTGCTGTCTTTTTGGATTATAAACCAAAATTTGTTTTGATATTCTGTTCTTATGCATCATTTCACATGGTCTGCCGAATCCTTTCTGTATTGCTTTATCCTTTGGTTTAGGTTGTATATTCCAAGGATGTTCCTTATATCATAATTTCTTAGGTGGTCCCTCAGTGATAGTCATAATACTGATCGCAAAAATCTCATTGCACTAGCCTGTATCCGGCTTTGGGTCTTTGAGTTCAGTGTCCAAGTCTCACTGCCATAAAGTCCGCAAGGAACTACCATCACTTTATACAGTTTCAAAAAAGTGTCTCTTCTGACCTTTCCATACCTTTCTTATCATTCCACATATGCGATTAAACTTCTCTATTTTTTTGTTCACATCTATCTTACCAGCGTAAGGCAAGTCATATTCAAGGAACCTGAATGAATACACTTGCTCAATTAGTTGATAATTCAGTACTAGGTGCACCTTACAGAAAAACATACTTTAAAAGCCCTGGACTTAGTCTTGATAACAGAAATTCCCAGACCGTACATCCTGATTATCTGGTGCAATTCATGAAGGGCTCTCTGTAAGATATTTTCATTTTCCCATCAGTATAACGTTTTATTATTATTTTTTATTAAATTCTCGTGACGCATAATATGGTCAATAAGACCAACCCTTCGCTTTAAAATATTTTGTCTAAAACTTATTGTTTTCCAACATTAGTCAAAATCTCATCACTACTATTCTTGTCGATCCATCTTATTTTCAGTAACTTCCTATAACACCATATTTCCAGTGCTTCAAGTCTTATCCTACCCTCTGTTCCAACTGTCCACGTCTCAGATGCATATAAAGCTATGCTCCGTATGTATCTCTTCCGGAAACTCTTTCTTGTTTCCAAAGCTACTTATTTTGAATTCAGTAATTTCAATTTACTATTAAATGCAACTTTACCCTTTTCGATCCTAGTCAAAATTCTTGTCTTACGTTTTCTGTCTTCTGAGATTACACTTCGTAAGTAGGTGAACTCTCTAACTTGCTCTATCTTTTTCCCGTTTAGCAATATATTCATCCTAGACTGCCCGTGTTTACTTCAGACCATCAGTTTATTTAAAAAAAAAAATGTATTTTTAAATTGTACCGTTTGCTTAAAACCTCATCCATTATATGTAACTGCTTGGTAAAGTCCTATTTATTTTCACTCACAATTACAATATCGTCTGCAAATGTTAAAATATTAATTCTCCCTCTTTGAACTTTTACTCCACCATCCGTTTGCTCATTTTCTTTGTTAAAACCGTCCTGTATATATAAATTAAACAATGCAGGAGAGAGGTTGCAACCTTGTCTTACACATTTTCCAATTTTTGCTTCGTCTTGTGTTTTTTCGAAATTTATCAGAACCGTCTCATTTTTATACAGCCGCCAAATTATGTGTCTACTCCCAAAATCTACTCCAGTGTTTTTCTGTACTTTAAATTAATGTTTTTCAGTCTTTTATCAGTTAACATTAATTATCAAACGCCTTCTCTGTATCCACGAAACCAAGGAACATTTGCTTCCCTTTCTCCATTCTCATAGCCAGTATCGCTTCTTTCGTCCCTGTTCCTCGTCTAAACCCAAGCCAATTCTCCGTGAGCACTTTCTCTATCTTCTTTTGTATTTTCTTATGAATTATCGTGGATACAATTTTGAAAGATATGTAAGTAGACTAACTGTGTGGTAATGGTCACATTTATTTGCGCAGTAACAGTAACACACAACAATATTAGCGAAAATAACATACAAAAATATTACCGTTACTGACAGGCCCAATAAAGTACAAACAAAAGGCATGTATCTGATAATGCTACATAAATGTAGTTATATAAAAGTAAATATTAAATTGAATGAGAACATGCAGAAAGGGGTATTATGTCATCACAGTTTTTTCCAACGAATAAAAGGGTATCTAGATTTCTTCGTAGTACTAACGACAGCCATATAAATGTGTTTACTTTTAAATTACTTTTCTTTTTAAATCTGGTGCAGATTCTGAAGCAAGTTTTAACATGCTGGTACATAGGGAATCCATATTCGTTACTGTATAGCGCCTGGCTACTATTAATCTTGAGGTCCCCGTGTTCCATTCCCAAGTGTACTATGAAATGAAATTGAGTTTTCAGTTCAGAGACTACCAAAGCCAATACTACGTCTTTGAAAATTAGAACAAGAACGTTTTCTGTAGCGTCTTACCTCGTACACGTAGGTTCTGTTTACTACTGACTATACGTAATCGGAACTTGGTTAAACTTTGCACACATTAATGCTCGTTATGTGATTATATTTGATTTTTACAGTTTTTATTCAACTTATTAGATTTCTACAAAACTTTTGCTATTTCACAATAGCTTTAATATTATTTATTATAAAAAGGAGCATCCTATACACTTATTGTCAGATGAATGTATAATTTAAAAACAAAAAATAGGATTAAATTGATTCCTCAAGCTCTCACAGCCGGCGTCGTACTGTCCGGGTCGTTAGGCCGTAGTCTTCTGTTGTTCAGACCTCACCATTGGAGGGCATCTTCATTATCTAAAAGGCCTCAAAATGTATACTGACAAGATGTACGTCAGTATCACCACATGGTGATAGCCATGCCATGTGGTAGCCTTTGTGGGATGCTTTGTGGTAACCACCACAGTACTTAAATAAGAGGGACGCAAGGTTGTTGTCTCTTTGGATCGAAGAAGGAACGAGGATAATAGACGCAATTTAAACATTGTATCATTGGACCAGAAAATTGAAGACCGCAGAAGGAGATGTGGTGTGAACACTTGGACCGCATGACTGACATACGTCTGTCTGTGGCTGCCTTGGTTTATCAGTCTACTGGGAAGAGATGTCGGTTGTAGACCGAGGAGGACATGGGTTCCTGAACAAGTCTAAGGCCTAATCTTTCAGACCGTGTTTTGTCAGTCGGAAATGGTAGCAAAGATATTAAACTAGGATCGAATGAGGTTTCATCCTTTCCAGATGAGATTTCCGCGTTATCCAAAGAGGTATACTTAAGAGGTAAAGATGATAAACAAACAGAACAAAATATGGCCTCGCAATAATGTACAAGATTGACAAACATAAAGACAGGTTGTTGCTTCGTGTAAACAATCTAAGGCGGCTGACAGGTATCACACGCTCAGGATGTTCAGTGACCTTTCTGTTGATTGTCAACTTTACGATTTCCGATTGACATTCCTCTTGGTTAGGGGGAATGCTCATGGGGTGACTGAACAGGACCATTCAGCACTATTACTTCTGCACCATCATTGGTGCCAACGGTTATAGCTCTTGCTCGGTACTCTCCCGCTCGTAGCCTCCGACAGTCCCAATTAACTTTCCATTATTTTGTCTCCAGCAGACGTATACATAGCCATCAAGTAAAAGTTTTTACCGATTATTTGTACCATTTTTAAATTTAATTTTGAAACGGGAAATATAAATTTACAACAAATTTATGACAAGGTTATCCCAAACATCCGTTTTACAAAACGGCTGTAAATTTTACAAATCTTGTAAATTACGGTTTCCATGGTCACGAATACATTATTTTGAAAAATACTATTTGAGGAAAAGGTATTTCGATTCCTGTTTGATTGAATAATTTTTTTGGGAAAACAGAGTGTTCACGAAAATGGATTCGGGAAAATGTATTCGGGCAATATGATTTCGGGTATTTCGTCATTCGAGAAAATGTCCTTTCGAGAAAATGACAAGAAATCCAAGCACGCTTTTGTAAGCCAAAACGGAAGCATCCTCCTAGAAGACCAAGAAAAAGACGGTCTAAACTTGCTGAACAAAACAGATGTTGATCAATTATAAAAAAAACTTTTAAAATTGTCACAGAGTACAACATTAATTGTTAATGTTGGCAACAGTGAGCAGTGGGTAATAGTGTCTAGACTTGTGCAGCGCTACGCGCTTGTTTTTAAAGTAGTTTGTTTAATTCTTGTCACTATAGGTATAGGACAATGGAGTTGCATGTGTCCATTGTACAACGTGTTATTATTACGTTTTTACTATTCAAAGGAGGTACAGTGGCTAAACGTTTGTGCAGATAACGTAGAGAGTTTGACAATGATGCACTTTCTGACTAGCAAGTGTTCAAATTGCATACTTTTACCTGCTATGATTTTTCCAGTGAGAAAGAGGTGCAAGACTTCAAGTGCAATCGGCTACAAACACAATCAACAAATTTTTATAATAGTGGAATAGTAGGGTATATGTAGAAAAACACATTCGCTTTTATACATATTAATGGAACAAACAGTTTCTCAAAATGTCTCGTATAAATTTGATCGACCCTCGTACATACTCTCTGAAGAGATAAGGAAACTAAGACAATCTAATGCACCTATCTTTGTTCAATTTGACTTGTGTTTGAACAATACGAGACCTAGAGGCAGACCGAGGAAGAGGTGGGATAAGAAACTGGAGGAGGGGTGCAATGGATAGAGTAGATTGGAGGCGGAGATTTGTGGAGGCCAGGACCCGACTTGGGTTGTAGCGCCATAGGAGGAGGAGGAATACTCACTACCCGTTTAGCACTGAAACGTTTCTCAGGTTCAATTTCTGCCTTCATATTTTTTCAATTTTTGTTATGTTTCTACGGAATTTCCCGCTTAACATATCCACAGTGTTCTTAAATGCATTACAGAACCAAAGCTTTGTCAATGACGTTAATGTTTACTTCTTTTATCCTTGAGAACTTTACATAAGTATATTTTCGTAAAAATAAGTATTAGGCCTATGGAAAACGTTGTTTGACGTATTGAATCTGTGGGGTCTCCGTACAAGACTTAAATGTATTTTTGTCTGAGCAATTTGTCTGAGTCACCTTCAGTCTGCGTTGTTGTGCGAAAGAACTCTCTCTGAGTTTTTGTTTACATGTCAAATACTGTGTACGTGCAAATGATAGATTGTACGCGGCGTCGATTCCTCCCCCTTCCAAACTCACACGTACATGTCAAAGTATTGACATCACAATTATTAGTTTGTTTGATAAATCGTAAATGTAAAATGGATTATTTTGGGACTGCGATTATTTAGTTTACAAAAACGATGTTGAATTTTGTTTGCAAATTATATACCTTTACGAACCGACTGAAACTCACTTTTGCACTGTTGCCAACGATCGTCAGTAAAACGCACCTCCATAGAGTTCCAAAACCAAGGGGCGTAGGCCAGAAGCCTTGTCTATAACACGAATACATTTAAAAAAAATTAAGTGCGATATTAATTACACGCTAAGCATATTCTAAAATTAAATTAAAAATGGTCGGTAAAGGAAAATAAAAATAGTGAAAAATGTTATATTTTGTACTAGTTTTTTTGAATATCTCTATTCCCATTATTAAAGCTTACAATATTTATTACATTCGCAACACTAGGAATCATCTGCTCACCACATACTGTAAGCAGTGACTAGTTAAGTTTTTATTGTCCTTGCTATATACGATATTTAGTTAAACAAAAAACACATTTTTTATAATTCCAATTAGCTCTTATCGCCAACAATTTTGACACATATTTATTGTCCAATCACTTAAACCTTATACAGACCATACTAAATTTTAATATATACTAAAAAAAAAAAATAATAAATCCTTAAAATTTCAAAATTAAGCCCCAAGTGAAATAATCCTTCTTAACCTTAATTCACATAAATTATTACAACTAAGATATTGTATTAACAATTATTATTAACTAGCTGTTACTCGCTGCTTTGTACGCGAATATTTGACTTTTAATAAGTATTTTAATATACATTTTATTGTCTATGTCTATATGGCGTTCTGTCAGCTCGTATAACAATTTTGTACTCATTAGTCAAATTCTCTCCAAAGCTGTTTTCAACACTTATACTATTTTAACCTGTACTAAATTATTATGTTGGTGCAACAGCCTTTGGAGATTTAAAAGTACCCGTTTATAAAGCCTTTGGAGATATTTATGAAGTACCTGTTAAATCAAAAACGCAAAATTCATTATTGTAAGTGATACTGTGTTAGAAGCATTGTATAACACATTAAACGTAACGTTATGTTTTCCTCAACCATGGCTTTTATTTATTTCAGCAGTAAACTAAAAACCAAAAACCGTTGTCACCTAACCTCACAAATAAAAACAACACGTATTTTCGCTTTGCCTTTAGTAATAGGACAATTTACAATTAGTACAATTTCCACATCGTAATATAGGATAAAATCGCATATTATATAAAACATCAACAATGTACTGCAGGAATGGATAACTGTACAGTTACGATGCCGCTAAATAGCTTTCGTTTATTTACTTGTTACTATGGTAATTAATCTGGTCTCCATGGTGTTGTTGACATCTTTAGTAGTAGTATTTAATTTATTTCATTACTTATTCATTGCATCAGCAGAAATACGTATAAACATAAATTTTATAATCGTTTAAGACAATTACAAAATATATAGATTATCTGTATACAAAATTACAAAATATATCGATACAATCGCATATTAAAAACATTAAAAACTGCAGGAACGGATAAAGGTTCAATTCCGATGCCGCTAAATATAATTTGTTTCTTTACTTGTTATTATGGTAATTAATTCTGGTCTCCATGGTTTGTTGACATCTTTATCCGCGTCAATGAAAAAGCATAATTAAAGGGCCTAAATAGTGGGAACGGGACAAAATATCAAATTCCAAGTTTGACAGTGTTTTTTGCCTTGTGTCAAAGTTTACCTGTGCAAAAGTTGGTGGCAATCGGTGTAACGGTGTGTATTTGTATTCAATACAGATAAATCCAAAGACTTTGAGTTATATATATGTATATACTATATTGTACTGTTGTTTTTTACTGATATAATATATTTAGTATTTGCACCACATTGGATGCGTCATTAATTGTACTGTGGTTATATTACAGGTATTGTAATTATGTAATTATGATATGTAACTACCTTTACTATATTTTTTGTTTATCAGTACATGAAAAGAAACTCTCTCTCTCAGGGTTAATGATTATTAAGCTGTTTGATCGTATTTACGATTGTATATAATATTTTATTTTCTTTAAACCAAACCAAATACAGTTAGTATATAGTATTTTGAGAAATAACCATGTACAAAATAGATACCAAACAAATGTAACTTGACTGATTCTGAATTCTTCCAGCTGCCACGGGCTCACTTCTGGTTGATGTTTATTATTTTCAAAAGCAATATCAGGCTTGGCGATCCGTTCCTTCACACAAATATAATGTCTCCTCGGAATACTTAATTATATTTTATGGCCACTTAAATTATTCTTCAGTCCAGGATTTCCCTCTTCTATCGACGTTCTATTAAGGATATATTTAGATTTCTTGTAGTTTTATTTATTTATTGAATACTAGTTTATTTAACTAACCTTAATAGGAATGTTGAATCTCTCCTCCTGATTGTTTACTTTATTAAATTTATAATCAAAACTCTGGTATAACAAATTAAATTCTATTACTGTTTTTTTTTTATTTTATTTTTATTTTTTTACATATGACATTAAACTTGATGATGTAAAAATTTGATTTATTTAAATGTTACCACATATTAATTTACATATCACTCTTTTAGACTCTTCATGCTGTTACTATTAGATATAAAATTAGACTAATGATGTTACTTTTCTTAGATATGAATTTAGACTAAAAACATTTCCTTTCATCTCTATACAATACAATATTTAACAATTTACAAATTTGCCACTTTGATAATTCTCTACTTCCATTACATTTGTTTATCATATATCTATTAAAACATATATCACTTTTCTATTTCTTATTAAACATCTTTATTTTATCTCTAATATTCGTAATTCTAGTTGGTATTTATGAAATTATAATTTTATTACTATTTACTCTTATTATAACATTCCTGCCAATTTCATATATTCTTTTCAGAACATATGACTTAATATTGTTTTATATCATATAGGAATCGACCTCTATGTTGACTGGGCGAGTCGATAGTCCCAATGTTTTTGTTTACATTTTAAAACATACGTTCCATTTAATATTAAATTTGTATCTCTTCTCTTTTAAAAATTATTATTTCCCTATTATGTACTGTGTTGCATTTTAACAGCAGTACAATATATATATATATATATATATATATATATATATATATATATTGTAACGGTACATAACCCAGTCCCAATAAATGATAACTCTTGTAATACCATAAAGGGCAGAAATGGGTAAACTATAACTAGCTAAAAATTAAGTTGTATCACTAAACATTATAAACAATATTAAAGTGATATACAGTGACAAGTGAGTTATAGTGTACCCAATGAGGTAATAAGTGAAGGAAGGGAACTTCTTACAGAATTGTGCTGTAGATGTGAGAATTATCAACTATAATAGTAGACTATGATGCTACTAACTAATTATGTATTTTGTTTAGTTATTGTAGTATTTATATTGTGTAGACAACAAAATTTAATACCTAGGTTAATTTTATATTTTTATAAAATAATTGTGTTATTGTATAAGATAACCCAGGGTTTTTTTTTAAAAAACATGAAAGATTTAAATATCAGATGATAATAAAAATTAAAATAATACTGTATGAGAAAAATGGCAGAAGGAAGTAGTGCAGTGTAGGAATACTATAAGAGATTAATAAATAATATATAAATTCATGTAAAGTTAATAATAATATTAAAGACTTATATCCAAAGTTATAAGAAAATAAACAGAAACCTATTATGTAAACCAAATGGGGAAAGAAACCAAAATGAAAAGGAATTATTTTTCTGTAAATCAAAAATAAATTTATAATAATTACAAACCGCCTATATACTAAAAAGTAAATAGCAGAACCAGTAAAAAGGTATATACAAAATTATGGGTTACTAAGAGTAACGAAATAACAAGCATTGTTTAATCGAATTTGAAATTGAAACCTGTCCGGTTGACAAAATGATGAGACAAAAATTTTATTAAATTATCCTTTAGAAATCTTAGAACAGCACAAAATTGTTACAAAATTAAATAACAGTATAAACATTAGGTACTACTACCTTAATTATTAAAGTTAACTTGCTATACTCCATAATAAAAATGAAAAAACCATTTTGGACGATTAGGCATAGCCTAGCCGAGTTTTGAGTTTTGACGAGGTAGTATTTGACAGACGGTTATGAAATTACAAACAACTAAGAACACCATCTGAGAAACAGCTTCATACAAGTAAGAACTTCGAGAAGAGAGGTAATATAAACAGTTCTTTTAATATTTAAGAAAGAAAACTCAAATCAAATTGTCGTTCAGTACAAAACTTTCCAAGTGTAATCACATGTTTTAATAAAAATAAAACAATCTGCTCTCTTACGGACAAAGCCGGAACTACGTACTCAGAGAATTACAAATTTTCGAAGTTTTTCTATATTTGTAAAGCGTAGTATAATTATCCATTTCTGACCATCTCATAACAAAAAGAACTTACCCTTAACCCTGGGGAAATAAATAAAAGAATTATATGTTGATTGATGTTTAAATAAAAGATAAAATTGGCCAAAACCATATTTTTTTTGACAATTCCATGTTTACTCAATGAAGTCGATATCATGTACTAGTTAACGAAAATATCGATTGTAATATTTGTATTTTGGCGGAAGAGAAAAACCGATAATATTATCAATAAATATTATTGAGGAATGATATTGAATAATAAAATGTGTTTCCTTTATTGTAGTGGGTAGTTGTAGTCAATTTCAGAATAAATAAGAAGAGGACAATCCACCAGGTCGTATTCTGCCACAGTGTCGTCTGATTAACCTATATTTGGAGACAAATGTCAAAAATCAGCTGATTCGGTTCACGGCAAATATTTGAAAATTTAGAAATCGTCTAATCCGAGGGTAAACAAACGGTACTTGCTCTCTCTTCAAAAGAAGGCTAAACAACTTCCCTACTTAACCAAAATTACACACACTCGATTTCTGCTTTGTTTGGGTAACATTACCACCAACTTTATTTAAACCTCAGTCTTTATAATTCATAAGTGGCTACTGCTAAGAGGTGTTCTGACCGATCTGAGACTGTAAAAAAGACGGACGTCACGCACACACTAAAAAGGCGGTACGTTACAGAATTGGCGCTTACAACAGTGCGTCTTAATTAAATAAGACGAGCACTCAATAGGCCACATACACAGACTCAGCGGAAGGTACATCTGAGAGGCGGTACGTTATAGAAATGGCGAACCCAACATTGGGGCTTGAATAAGACGGACGTTTCGCTAAATAACCGCCACGTTACAATATATATATATATATATGTTTTGCAACAGTACAAACAGTAATGATACTGTGCATTGCCCAAATAAATAATAATTAATAAAATAAATAAATAATAAATAAATAATAAAAACGAATAAATATGAATTAATAAACACGATTCAGACTGCATAAGCTGAAGCGTAGTAAAAATAGGGAGTACAGAATTTATGCATGGACATGCAGTTTCGACACAACTGTCACTAGCGTTGTGTACGCGCGTATTTTGTTAGTGTGTGTGAAACTTGTCCGTTCCTGAAATGTAACCAACGCTTTTCAAGTAGAATAGTTATATGTTTATTGTTAATTATAAGAAAACTATGTACGATAGGATAAAACAAAAGACACCAAAGTGTGTAGAAATTATAGATAAATAAAATGTTAAAAAACCATACAAAGGTGACGAAAAGTGCAATTACTATACATAAAAAATGAATAACTGTTTTTGTAAATACCATAAAGAAGTGCAATTTACGTATAGTAATCACATAAAAATTAGTGATCGATTGAGCATAGAGTGAGGTGAAAAAAACTTCATCGTTCCCGAAAATAGGCGAAAATAGTGAAGCGAACCAGAGTGGGGGTAGTAACGCCTCGACAGAATCTGACAAGTTGAAAAGTGTTTAGACAGGAATTTTTACATGAGCTGACTATAAATACCAGGTCGCGCTAATAAAGTTTCTTCTTCTCGATTCAACCATTGCCGCAGGAGGCTATGTCAGTCGACGACACAAATTCACAATTATCGTAAGAGTCACCGGATCAACTAGCTATACAGCCAGAGCTGCAAAATACATACGATGAGGTCTATGGACACACCGACAACATATGACGTGAGACGAGACGACTAATAATCAGCACACATTTAGGCCGCGACCAGAGGACCAGAAACACACGGAGGACACGACTAGAGGACCAGAAACACATACAGAGGACACGACCAGAGGACCAGAAATACATGCAGAGGACACGACCAGAGGACACGGAAGAGGTACAGATGAATAACCACGTCAAACGAGGTGATAAAAAACATTTAATTACAGACAGTTGAAAGACACTAATTAAAGCTTGAATGGAAGACATTCAACCAATATTAAAATAAATAAATGTAAAAGCAGTAAAAATTAGATTAATATTTCTTGTATCAAATTTAGTATTTAGTAACGTAAATGATAAGAGAAATAAGTAATTTTTGAATTAACGTAATTAGTAAAGTCTTTGATGATAAAGAAAAAAAATGTATATGCAGTAGAAAGTAAAACAAAGTAACATAAAAGAAGTTTGAATAGAAGTAAATTCATTGTTTGAAGCTAATGAATCAGCAATTGCAAAAATATGAACACACCATGAGTAAGCCGAGAGCAAAATAAACATTTTTAAAGTAATTAAAATTAGATAATAAGAGTTGTATATAACTTACGTATGTAATTTGTTAGCAATAAGTTATGTACGAAAACTTCGTACAAACGATTTAATAATGAGTTATTGTTCAATATGCGATATGAGAGATGTTGTTTAAATAAATAAATAATGGAACGATTTGAAACGTAAATAACGTATCATCTTCTTATTACGATTACACCCATGAATTCAATACACAATATGTAAATGCATTTAAATTGGTTAACTTGCGTTGTATAAATAATTGTCTCCCAAAAGCATGAGGCTACACAAGTTAAATTAACTTGAATCGATGTATTTGTATTGTTGTAATTGGTGCTCCAAAAATCTGGGGGCTTCACAAGTTTAAATAAATATTTAAGTGCAATTTGTATTGTTGTAATATATATAATACAAAACAATGAACCTAATATTTCGCAGTTATGTCAATGCTCAGCATAAAGTCAACACTTTTACATTCAATTAAACCTGATATAATCTTTGCAAATTATTATGACAATGGTTACCAATTTTTAGTAATAGACAAATCAATAATATTTTTAAATCACAACTAAATCTAGCTATACTCTTTACAAGTAAAGTACAAACACAAATTAAATTTCTTCTGTTAACGAAAGCATCTCATGTGGTTATAATTATTATTAACGGTATACAGGATTATAAAGGTATTCAACTGATCTTTAATTCATTAGACAAGATTTCAATTGTTTGAGAAAAACCGATTTGATTTTTTAATTTTTATGTCGGCTGGTAAACAATTAAAATATCTAGAATTTTCTTTTAAGCTAAACTTATCAAAAACGTTTCATCTCCACACCTTAGTTGTCGAAAGTTCATTTTCCCATAATCTTCACTAGTACTGAAATATATTTCAAGAATTGTTAAGATTCCTTTCCGGGCTGTTTGGCCGTAGTCCATTGTTTTCTCCCAAAACAGACGTTTCGGCAGTGCCATCGACTGCCATCATCAGTGTAAAATCGAGTACGTTAACGTGAGGTGGTATACGTTAGTGGCCACAGTACTGTGGTTAAGGCTGGAGAAGTCCCGTGATCACCACGCCTACTTGTAAATTCTCTAAGTGTTGTGAATTCTCTAAGAAAATTCTTAGAGAATTTTTAAGTAGGAGTGGTGTTCACGGGACTTCCCCAGCCTTAACCACAGTACTGTGGTCACTAACGTATACCACCTCACGTTAGCGTAATCGATTTTACACTGACGATGGCACTGCCGAAACTTCTGTTTTTGAAGAAAACAATGGACCACGGCCAAACAGCTCGGGAAGGAATTTTAACAACACTGACTCCGGCCGTCCAAGCCTTTGAAGTACATTATACTTTAAGTACTGTGTATACGTAAAAATGTCTTAAAGATAAATAATTAATTTTCTGAAGGAAAGGAAATGAATTACACAACTACCTTAATGAGTTATACAGTTATCTCATCGATATTCACGTTGTTCATTATCAAGGGTTTCTAATGATAAAAGACCTAAGTTATTGCGTCCTATTAAGAGCTCAGCTCTTATATTTACCACTCTCTCTCGTTCTGTCTCCTACTACCTCTCTCTCCTATTTCTCTATTTTGCTCCTATTTCCCTTGCTTACGCGTTCTCTCTCTCTCCCTCTTTCCCCACTCTCTCTCTGATTTCCACTGTCTTCACATCTTGATATTTCTTTTTCTCTAACTCTCTTCTTCTTTGTCGTCCCTGGCACCTGAATTTGTCTACACCATTTTAGCTATACGCGTGTGTCTGTCTTCTTCTCCCTCTTCCCCTTCTTCTCACTCACTCCTCTTAAATTCCCTTTTTGCACAAATTTCTGTTTCCCTCTAAAGTTATTTTCTACTTCCGCATCAGTGTGTTGCGTAACCAAACCCGAGGAATTCAATTATCTCGAGTGTGACGACGACCACCACAAATATGTAAATAACAGACTGATGAGCATTGTGCCCATGGAAATGAACTCGTTTATTTGCAAACTGCGCGGCTTCGCTGCGATAATAACGGCCCTGGCATAACGTCGCTTGTTTACATTACAAAGACAGTGAAATTACTCCGTCCTGCTTCAAACATTTATCCCGTACTTAATTTAATACCACACGCATTTTGTAAGAACAGCTGATGTAAACAACATTCGAATGGCAGTGTGACGTAAAAGCGTATCAAAGTTCGCGTGACGTTACGTACGATGTTATTTATATGGGATTGGCTGTATAACTTGATTAATTTCTCACGGCTACGTCGTGGGTTAGATCCCACGACACTCTATTTCCACCCCATCCGGCTCAGTTCTTACGTCTGGGGAAATATTTGTACTGTTGGTTGGTAATAATTTAACTTATATGCAATGTTGTGTTGGGTTTACTGGATAGACTGGTTTGGTCAGTGACATGTATTGTAAGGAGATATGCAAATTTTCTTCTCCTTCTTCTTCTTTATGTAGTCAGTTTTTCTTCATGTATTAAGAGGATTAATTACAGGTCAATTCCAAGTCCCCCGTCCATCTCTTCTGTACTTGGCCAGGATTACGTTTTCCAAACAGTCTAGATCTTCAATTATTTTTATTAACCTCTCGTCGCTAGCCGATAGGTTTACAACATGGACATTCTACTCTTCTTTTTACCTTCTAAAAGTCTGACTACATTTTCTATTTGACACTTGTCTTATATCTAAGACTGTCAATGTGGATTCTTTAAAGGAAAATCTACTATGGACCTAATATTCACTCTCAAAAAAGACTTGAAAGACCCTCGAATACGGAGTGGAGACATATCACCTATTCATAGACTTCCAAGCCGCATATGACAAGGTTAATAGAGCTTCACATGACCCACGCATGAGCTTCACATTCCTCCATAACTAATTAGAATGGTAAGACCTACTATTACACTCTACGCTTATCTTCCAGCTACATGGAAGAGTGTACTCATTTCTATCGTCCTTAACAGTCGCTTTGTTCTACTAGTGTCATCCCGCCCGTCAGCGGCGTAAGTCACCACTGGTCGTACCATCACTTGTATATCTTCACTTTACCTTCAAGCCTGAGGTATTTATTTTTCCAATTTTTTTTGAATTCGAGGCCAAAACGACGTTGTCCGATGCCCAGCCTCCATTGTTGACTATCGTTTCAGTTTTCGTCGCTTAGTCCTCTATCGCTCATTGATCTTCTTATGTCCTCTATCCATATTTTCTTGGGCCTTTCCTTCTTTCTGTTTTCTCTAGGTATCCATCTCATCGTTTTTCTTTGGTAGTCGGCCTTGTCCCATTCTTTGTACGTGACCTTACCAGATTAGTTATTTTTCTTCAATGCAGTCAATGCTTGTCTTTTGTATGCCCATTTATTCTTTGATAGTTTCATTTCGTATTCGCTCTAGTCTATAAGTTCTAGCAGCTTGTCTCGAAGTATCCATTTCTGTAGCTTTTTTAATAACTTAACGGGACCCGGAGGTGCCAATTAATGCTATGTTAACATAAGGAACATTATCTCAGCCAAAACTTTATATAGAAGTCTAAAATTTTTTCTGTTAATTTATTGGCCCTTTCTACAAATTGTGACCCGGGAAAAATTTATAATTTTGTTTAGAAAAAAATAAAAAATAAATTTGAGACACCTTTATCTAGCTGGCAAAAATGACACTTTTGAGGTTATAAATTCCTTTAAACCAGTTTCTTTCAATTTCCTCCATTTAAAATGTGTAATATACTAAGAGCAAAATATCCTGAAAATTTCATCTCGATATCTCAAGTAGTTTTTGAGAAAATGTTCCTTTTGCATAAAAAAACTGAATTTTCGGAAACGGGTAAAAACTAAAACTATATCACTTACCAACTAAAACATTCCTGCTTCATAGTCCGAGTCCCCCTCTTAATCTTCCTCTCTGATCCTTTTAGCTAACCTTTTCTTCCTCCTGGCTTTCTATTCATAATCACTGAATTTCCTTTCCTTTCAGAATTTCGGATGCGTTTATTATCCAAATCTTTCAACATATTCACAGTATGGACACGCGGATTCAGTCCCGCTTTTTAAGCACCTTACATTTTATTATATTTCCACAATTAAATACACCTACAGCATCATACACCTCTAAGTGTAATGTCTGCAGTCGCACAAACACATTTTTTGGTATTCGGGTCCAAATTAGATTATTGTATGACTCGTTTACGTTCTGTGTTTTACCGTGAATACATCTGGCCAGGAGAGAAGAATTTGATAAATCACGGTAAATTGGCTTACCTGCGTTCAAAATAGCATATGGAATCTTACCTGCCTTTTTATGTATGTAGTTGGGCCCAGCACCACATTCCATTCTCCTGTACCCACATCATGAGTCTAACCTAACCTAACGTAACCAAACAAAAAAATTTCAAAAATTCGTAAAAAATATTTATAAGCATCATAATTTCATGAGTAATATATCATTTTAAAGAATAAAAGCTGTAGAATTTTATAATACCAAAAACAAAAAAAGTGAAAAAATTTGCTAAATCTACATCCGGGTCCCCTTAATTTATTATTAGCTTCTTTCTTTAACTTTCTTTACTAAAACACAAACTATTAAAATTGACACATAATATCCATCAACACCAGAGACAACACCGAAGTTAAAATATCTCCTAACCCAATTCTTCTTCTTCTTTACCACTACAGCCCAACATGTGTCCTATACCAATCTTCTCCAAAGTCGCTTTTCCATTGCCACCTCAGTGTAACCCCTCACACCAATCATCTTATTGTAGGTCGGCTCCTCTTTCTGCTTTTACAGACCTTCGGCCTCACGATTTTCTTTTGCACTGATCACTGATCATCTATCTGCTCTAGGTAACCTAGCAATTTTATTCGTTGAGTGTCATTATTAATGTTACGATGTTCTCATCATTCACTAGCTCATCTATCTCCTAATTATTTCTTATTCTCTATTTGTCATCTTCTTTAACCGGGCTATAAACACGTGTTTCTTTCAAAGCTTCTTAGTATTCTTGTTCTTTTTTTATCAGAATGTCTCAAATCGTTTGGTGACTCCTATCGAATATCAAAACAACCTCAGATTGTTTTTTTTTGTCCCTGTCTCAAATCCGTAAGTAACATCCGGTCTCATAAGTATGTTGTACATATTTATTTTTGTGTTATGACTAATGAGTTTGCTTGTCAGCAGTCTGCTGTGGTCGTAATATGCCCTATTTGCTATTTGTATCCTGTCACGTATTGTCGTGTTTATGGGTCGTTCGTTATCTATCATGTTACCAAAGTATCTGAACTTACTAACTGCATCAAATGAATAGATTATTCTATTATATCTATTGATATATGAATACATCAATGTTATACACATAAATTATGTAGATGTTTTCTCCTTCGTAATGTAAAAATTAGCAGGTATTTAGTTTTGCTGATATTTACCTTGAGTCCCATTACACCGGATTTGTTTTTTCAGCTCCTTGTATACATCAACTAGCCGTTGTCTTGATATGGCCAAAATCACAACATCGTCAACGTGAGCACATTGTTTGGCTTGTCTTATTTAGTATCGTTTTTTAACCCGATTACTACCAACTAAACAAACTACCAACCGAAACATAAATATTTCAGAGGACAAGGATTAACATGGTTAACACTATTAAACAAGCCACAATTTATAAGATATCATAACAGTACCTTTATTTTTAATCAGTAAAATATTATCAAACATCTGTGTGTGCGTGCGCGCGCGCGCGTGTATTAGGGTTGTTCTTTGTTTTATATTACAACACGCGTCTTAATATCTATTAACCGGTTCTGCCGTTATGTATTATATTGTTTCATACTAAGAAATCCCAGACATTTACACAATAGACTGCAACTGTACAGCTATCTACGTTACAAAAATGCTGCTTTAGGAAATGAATTCCGAGAATTTGAAAACTCAAGAGAGTTTAATTTGCACTTTCAACACATCGCCTGCAGCCAGACGTTACTTAATTACCTTTTCTCTATTTTCCGTAATTGTATACATTTATCCACATTATCGTTCACAACATATTTGTTATGTTGCTACTTCTTCGCATACACCCGTGAATATAAACGATAAAGGAAGAGTTTGGTTATGATAGAAATTATGATATTGATGTTAAGTTGGGTAGGTTCCAGACGATCTGTGGGGCAATCAAACATATTGATGTTAAGTTGGGTAAGTTCCAGACGATCTGTGGGGCAATCAAACATATTGATGTTAAGTTGGGTAAGTTCCAGACGATCTGTGGGGCATCAAACATATTGATGTTAAGTTGGGTAAGTTCCAGACGATCTGTGGGGCAATCAAACATATTGATGTTAAGTTGGGTAAGTTCCAGACGATCTGTGGGGCAATCAAACATATTGATGTTAAGTTGGGTAAGTTCCAGACGATCTGTGGGGCAATCAAACATATTGATGTTAAGTTGGGTAAGTTCCAGACGATCTGTGGGGCAATCAAACATATTGATGTTAAGTTGGGTAAGTTCCAGACGATCTGTGGGGCAATCAAACATATTGATGTTAAGTTGGGTAAGTTCCAGACGATCTGTGGGGCAATCAAACATATTGATGTTAAGTTGGGTAAGTTCCAGACGATCTGTGGGGCAATCAAACATATTGATGTTAAGTTGGGTAAGTTCCAGACGATCTGTGGGGCAATCAAACATATTGATGTTAAGTTGGGTAAGTTCCAGACGATCTGTGGGGCAATCAAACATATTGATGTTAAGTTGGGTAAGTTCCAGACGATCTGTGGGGCAATCAAACATATTGATATTAAGTTGGGTAAGTTCCAGACGATCTGTGGGGCAATCAAACATATTGATGTTAAGTTGGGTAAGTTCCAGACGATCTGTGGGGCAATCAAACATATTGATGTTAAGTTGGGTAAGTTCCAGACGATCTGTGGGGCAATCAAACATATTGATGTTAAGTTGGGTAAGTTCCAGACGATCTGTGGGGCAATCAAACATATTTTTAAAAACAAAGTACGTCGAGATACAAAATTAAAGTTCCGCGATGTTATGGTGTCATTACTGTCCTACGGGTGTGACGTATGGACAAAAAGCAAGAAACAAGGCAGTACAATACAGGCCTTGGAATTACATTTCTTGAGAGGCATGAAAAAGCATTCTAAACTTGACCGTATAAGAAATGAGGTCATAAGGGAATAGTAAAAAGTTTTTAACTTAAAGAAAAATTAAAAGATTACATACACCGTTGGAAAGAATACTTAGAAAAAATGTCAGATTCCAGACTGGCCAAACAAGTCTGGAAATACAAAGCTATAGGACACAGGTGTGTGGTTAGGTCCAGGAAGAGATGGCTGGAGGATCTTGAAAGGCGAAGCAGCCAGCACCTTGCCTATGCCGTGTCGTGATGATGATGATGATGATAAAAAGAATAGTTTCCACAAAATGTTATAAAATTTTCAATACGTTTCCACAAGACGGTGCTAAAATTTAAAAACATGAACAACATTGTGACCTTTAATAATGTGTGATTGTCTTCTGGTGTAACAAGAACGTAATGTGCAACTAAATACTAATCTACAAAATTAGTAACTCATCTCAGACTAAAACTAAATATGATGCGTATTTTTCAAGTAAACAAAACGAAAAAGATAAAGAAAATAATAATAATAATAATAATAATAATAATAATAATAATAATAATAATAATAATAATAATAACAATAATAAGACGAAGAAGAAGAAGAAGAAGAAGAAGAAGAAGAAGAAGAAGAAGAAGAAGAAGAAGAAGAAAGAAGAAGACGAGGAGCAGTAGGAGTAGGACTGAGTGTAAGTGTGAGACATATAGGTTTAGATTTCGTTTCTCTAATCTTCTAACCTCTCAGTTTTTACTAGAATTGGAAACTGTTAAAAGCATAGTTACTAGAATTTTGTGTGATAATTTGAAAACTGCATTTTCCGCTATCCAGCAGAGATGGCGTTGGGAAACGGACGATTTTCAGCAGTGAACAATACTGCTGACTACCGCATCCCCAAATAACTATGGAACTATCAGCCGAAGGGACGGAGAGGTGTGGGACGTCTGAGGAAGCGTTGGAGTGACCAACTCTAAACTTCTCCTGTTTGAGACCGGAACAAACCATCCTTAGTCTAATCCTTGCTGATGATGATGATGATGAACAATACTGCAATGCTGAAGAAATAAATAATGCCGCATCGGTAAGCAGTGCCTGCGTGATTATTGCCATGCCGCGGCACGCGAGCCCGTTCCAGCTGATTAGAGATTATTCTACGCTGTAGAATTTTGTGACGTCCCTTCTCAGATGTCGCTCGACTACGCTACCGCCATCGAGGCCCTTTATCCCACTACAATGCAAAGCGGCAAAGGTATAAATACCGGCTTTCGAAGAGGTTGAGGTTAGTTTAGGCCTGGAGATATTAAATTGTAGAATACTAGTCACTGAGGTGGTTTAGTGGAAAGCGATGATTATGTTAACTGTGCTAAACTGTAGTAAGGTAATATTTGGTGTTGTATGTCGGACAACGTGAACTTGAGTGATTGTACAAGAGTGCCTTTTCTTATTTCTAACCGTTGGTTGTGAATAAATGTGACAAAATATTTTTAATTCCATTGGTGTCATTTATTCTGTTTCCACTGTAGAGCACGGCGATCTGTGAGACCGTCGTAACAATATTTTTCGTGGATCTAAAACTCTTCTCTTAATAACTCTTGTACTTGGTAACTTGAATTATTTCTTACCGAAGTTGTAAACTATGTAATTGTATAAGTAAGAGTAACTGTTCTAACTGTTGTATAAAAGTCATCTACTAATTACTGTAATAAGAGTGTGTTTGTTTTTTAGAAGTGTTAACAAATCTTGTGAGTACTCCTTACTCTAGTGTTCAGTAATTATTTATTCCAGTGTCTTGTGTGGTGGCTACTTCGTCACGTACAGCAATAAATGTAGACGAGAGGAGAAGAGATTCCACAAATCCATCACATCGGTATAATTTTATAAATTCACACGTTGTGACTACATTTTAATAACGCGTGACTGCCTCGTGGTGTAACAAGAAAGTAATCTGGAACTAAATTCTAATCTATAATTAGTAACTGTCTAAAACGAAAACTAAAAGTAAGTACGAGGCGAGTTTTTTAACTAAACAAGACAAAACGAAGAGGAAGAGGAAGAAGAAGAAGAAAAAGAAGGAGCAGAAGAAGAAGCAGAAGAAGGAAAAGAAGAAGAAAAAGTAGAAGAAGAAGAAAGAGGAAGAAGGAAAAGTAGAAGGAAAAGAAGGAGGAAGAAGAGGAGCTAGAGGAGGAGAAGAAGGAGAAGGAGAAGGCCTCATATTAATGGAAAGATGAATGAGGAATGTGGGGAAGTGAAAACGATCAGTTTATTGGGAAATGATCATTCTGTTTATTAGTCCAAATCTCTAATAAAATGACATTTATTGTTGTGTGTTAGACAAATTAAACTTGATTGTACTATTGTATAAGCGTGCCTTTGTTGATTACTAACTGTTGCTTGTGTCTAATTAAAGTTTGTAATTACTAACTCCATTGGTGCCAGTTATTCTGTTTCCACTGATAAGACGATGGTCATAACAATACCGTCATAACAATACGTTAGCCTGGATCTAAAACGATTCCCTTGATAACCCTTACGTTGATACCAGGTTTAAATGCTTAAAGCTTCTTCTGACGCGGCGACACAGCGTATTAATGATTCTAGGAGGCTGCACATTTAAACAACGTAAATATTTACTAGTACTGGATACAATTTCAAGGGTAAACATTGAGCAACAAATAAAATCTCGTATAATGTAAATTTTTTAACTAAATCAATAATAAATTTATATAAAAACTGAAAAATAAATATTAAATTTCTATCAGCAACATTTATTAAAGGATCACTAAATTATACAAAATTCATTTAGTATATTTATGCACAATTATTAAGTATTATCTAATTCTTTACATTTTTATGCAAATGTTTTCTATAACTAACAGTGTCAATAATATGTTCTAATTACATGGAACTAAACTTTACAAAACTCTACACATTTTTATATTTTTTTTATTTGTTGCTGAAAAAACTCATTATGCTTAAACCAATAATAAAATCGTGGTGAAATTAATAATACTACTTAAAATAAAGTATAAACAATTTTTTTACAAATGTGTTCAGATTATTTTATAAATAAAACTAAGGAAACTATAATTGTTGTTGTTCCAGCAAACGTAGTTGGGTCCATTATTATCATTATGTTTTCAATAATCTATTTCGTTCCACTTTCTGTATGCACAATTGCATTGTTGTCATTATCACCAATTAACTTTAGATTATTATCTATTCACTACAGGGTTATTTGCTATTTATTAAAGCTCCTGGTAATTTTGTACTAGCTGTACGTATATGCTAAATTTGTATCTTCTCTCTGTGTGTGTGTGTGTGTTTTATTCTTTTATTTTATTATTGTTTTATGATTCACCTTATTTAAAACTATTGTGTTACATCTACAAAATATGTGCTTTTATTTATTATCATATGTTATAGTTTTAAGCACACAGGTCGTGCCATTGTTGAATCTGTTCCATGGGACTGGCGAAGGTCGTGTTCCAGTGTGTCAGTGCCTTCCCTCTGGCGAACATGTACGAGCCCAGGACGCATTTTCCCATCAGCTTATCTAGAAAAACAAACGTTTGATGAGTAAATGATAATTTATTACTCCTGCTTGTGACCATTTGGTTTTGTTATATTAAAGTAATGTAAATCTGTATTTCAGAAAAATACGGCGCATGTTATGCAATTTAGATACATTTCTGTTGCTCATAAATGTTGCTTTAGGAAGACGATATTAATTATTTTATTGCTGCCATATTCTTTAGAATCAAATTGTTTCTAATTCAAAGAAAAATTTTTTGAAATTATTGAGATGTGAAAATATTTAAACGTAATATGGTTTACAGAGTATGACTTAAGATGAAAGTCCAAGTGACAAAATTAATCTTATTACCTCTAACAACAGTAAAATTTTATAGTAAAAATTATTAAATGACGTTAGATTGGATAAAATAATTTAATGTGTTTGATTTAAACAATACCATACCTAACTTAATAATTAACGCCCATAAGAAGTAAAACAACGTACCATAAACATTGTTGAAACTATTATTATCAGACGGGCTGTCAGGGCGCGGTCCACAGTTGTCGTTATTGGCAGACGTTTCGGCCCCACCATCGTCGACCATTCTCAGTGTCTAGATTGGCACGGTATCCGCCAATTCGGTGACGACATCGCCTTAAGAACTAACACATTATAATTCAAAGAATGACTATAATTTATAGTTTATATTAAAAAAGGACGACTTTTCATTGGCGAAATCACTGTTTATCTCAACTACAAGTGTTACCGCACTAATATTTGTAAGCTTCTACATCCCTACGTTTCTTAAACATGTTGTATTAAGTACATCGTAGGCTTGTAGGGCCGGAGTCAATGTTGTTAAAATTCCTTCCCGAGCTGTTTGCTGTTTGGCAGTGGTCTTTTTTTTTTTTTTTTTTTTTTTTTTTAAGGTTTGAGAGTTGACAGTTAACTTGGTCATGGTTCTAAGAATCGGTGCACTTAGAGTTGCCAGTGTTTATGATCTTGGTTCCAAATAATAACTTACGTATGATAGTAATTTCATGGCTTCTAGTCTGGTGTAAGTCTACAAGAGTAGGGTGAAAAGTTCTGAGTCTGAATAAGAAAACAACACTTGTTTTAACATGATAATGGTTATAGGCTGGGGGTCATTCCACAAAAATCGTCTTCGAAAAACGTGACGCTCCACACTTTCGATTCCCCACAGTCTAGAAATTTGATATGTAAACGCATCAAGACAGAAATATTCACTGCTGACATTGAGTTTAGCAAACGTTTTAGTGAGAACAAATTTGGTTTTACATGCTCTGTTTGTGATCGTCTGTGGTTTGGAAATGATTTACATAATCCACATTATACGTTTCAAAAGCCTATAAACATTATCATGCTTCGATGTTTCGGTTTCGTCAAAATTCTTCGAATGCTTAGGTGCATAAATAGAGAGAGAGTTGTAGTTATCGAAGTACTTTAGACTTGTGATTTTAATTAAACCTGTAACTGCATGTGAAATGAAAACATAAAAATTGTATTTCTTGTCACCAAATCACTCAGACGATCCAGTGCAGTGAATCACGTTCATTATGTTTTTTCTTGTTAATTTACATAAATTAATTAAATTCTTTCGACGTATTATTTCCGGCATATACATAATAAAGTTTATCCAGTTTACATAAATTCTAACCTACTTACCCTAACACTTGCAAAAAATTGTAAATAAATAGATATACACTTGAAAATACGCTAGTTTTATGTTTCACATTTCCTGATTGTTTGGATTTCGACGACATTTTGTTAACTAAAAGTACAGGAACAGGCAACAGGTATCACGAAATAACCAGTTTAACCTTTAAACAAACGTAGTCAACATTAAAACCTTTTTTTTTGTTGACGTAATGATTACTTTGCTTTTTGCGTATTCATAATTTATAAGTTGGAAGCTCTGGTATGTACAACTTTACCACGTTATGTGTTTGGAATATTATTTTGTTAAAATAAGTTATATTTAGGTTAATTTGCACTTATTTCTTAACATATTCTCTATTTAGCTTTATACACTTTCTCCAACGATGTTTTAAAGCGGTTGTGCCAGACTGATAAACCGACTTGTTGAGAACCTAAAAGCAGTCATTTACAGAATCACTGGCTTGATTGTCGTCAGTAAATCTTTCCCATCGAGTTCCTTTTTGATGTTAGGAAAGATGTAGAAGTCACTTGGGGCTAAATCGGGCGAGTATGCTGGCTGAGAAAACAATACAAACTTAAATTCTTTCATTTTAATCACCTCAACAATTGATGTGTAAGACCGAGCGTTGTCTTTGTGAAACAGCACTTTCCTTTTCTCTAAATGCGGTCATTGTTTCTTGATTTCATCATTTAACAGGTGCAGTAGGTTTGCATAGTACTCGCCAATAATTGTTTTCCTCCTTTGAAGGTAATCCACGTGGTAAGATTAATGCATGTGGGTCCCAAAAATTATTTGCCATGACCAGCAGAAGGAATTTTCTTTGCCCAAACCTTCTTTGGTTCGCCTTTTGCGCTCTATTGTTTTCACCATTGTTAGGTCTCAGAAGCCTTAAACCACGTCTCATCAACGGTTATGAATAGACGCAAAAATTTGGTTGGATTGCCCGTACGGAATTGCCAAATAATCGGTAGAACATCCTATCGACACTGCTTTTGGTCAAACTGTCCAGCAAACGCGGCACTCATCTAACACACAGCTTTGCCATACACTGATGTTCGTGTAAGATGCTGTCCACACGTCCCGTTGATATACCAACAGTCTCAGCTATCTCATTCACTTTCATTCTACGCTCTGCCAGTTCGATATTGTGGACTTTCTCTATTTTTGTTGTTACGTAATCACCTTAATGGGACATCTAATACGTGGGTTGCCATTAGTGCTTGTCTGACGTATTTTAAATTCAGCAACCCAATGCCTAACCATTGTATTCGATAGAGAAAAGTCCTCCGACGTTAGATCCAGCTTCTTATTTATATAGATTGCAAAAAAAACATCACAGCACAAAATTCCAATTCATTCACTGTTAAAATGATGCTAGAGACTATTACAGCGTTGGGCTGTGACACTAATAATAAACAACTCATTGACTTAAAAAACTGGAAACAAAGCATAAAAAGAATGAAATCGCACAACACGATCAGAATAATCAGCTTAGGAGCCGTATCTGTGTGGCAAGCTCACAACTGTATCTGTGTGGCAAGCTCACAACTGTTTACCTTAATCTCGTAACGAAATTGATTGATGACTCGTTGGGAACTTGGTGAAAGATATTAATACAAAGGTTTTAAAAAACATACAAACACTTGATAAGTTTTCCAATTTATTATTTACCTTTAACAGTTGTTTCAGCTTGTTAAGCTATTCTCAAAGGGATCATAAAACAACTGAATTATGTGTACCCATTTATTAAAATTTGTTATTTAATCTAGTTAACTTTTATATTTGCCTTCCAATTATAATTAGTTTTTTAAATACAATAACAGACAAATAACCTTATCTTACTAGCTTCTCCATCCCCTCGAGCATACACACCCCTCACACATGTCCGGATATACACACCCTAAACACATGTTTATCACCCTCATCTTTTTAGTATAGTTGTTTCTATGATCTCTTTGCGAATAGGTTAATAAGATGAAACAGCTGTCAGAGGTAAATAATAAACTGTGAAACTTACCAAGTGTTTGTATGTTTTTAAAACCCTTGTATTAATCTCGTAATATAAACCATTACCATGTTCAGAACTCCTTACATATCAGAAAGGTTTTTTGTTTTACTATTAGAGTGGTCTCTTGCCTATCCTTCGCAAAATTAATTTCCTGTCCTAGCCTCGTTACTACCGCCAAGAAACAGCATGTTCTTCTGAATACTGTATTGAAGATTGAAGGGAAACATCCAGCCGCACCTACAAGTCGTGGAAGACGGGAAATATCTACAGGTGGCTACCGCGGACCTGGAGATTTACTGGCAGCCAGTATAAGCTGTCCTTCCTCTTTTTGTCAAAACCTAGAGGTAAGGGCACTTGGGGAGGGGTCAGGATTTGAGGCGTATGACCTTATATTGGGACGTAGGATGTGGGAGACCAGCAACGGTGTAGGATGTGGGGGTGGGCAAGGAGGAATTCACCACATTAAAGATCTTTGTGGCTATCTCAACAATGAAAAACTGGTCTCTTTATTCCTGTAAGACCGCCGGTTTGCGGGTGACAATCCAGAGAAAATATCTGGCTGGACGTTCAGCCAGAAGGCGACATCTCTACCATTGTCATACCCTGCGATATACTAGTAACGTACGTAATTGAGGTATTACTTACTAAACTGTCTCAAGTAAGGAATATGCATATACACGGCAGTAACTGTTTACTATGAGTATACTCGACAAACAGGATTAGCCAGTATTAGCTAAAATGGTTGAAACATCTTGACCGAACGCGACGCAATGGTGTGGGAAGCCCGAAGAAGCGCTGGAGAGACCAGTTTTAGTGGGACCGAGAAAACCCATTTTCGGTATAATCCTTACAGAAGATCATGATGAAGATTGGTTACTACACGCCTGTAATATTCAAAGTCCGTAAAAATCAAGGTACGTAAAATTGAAATTTAATGACCTGAATGTATTTTTAACAAAACAAAATATATTCCACCGAAATTTTATAGAAACATGAATGACCGTAATACATAATTATACGATAGTTTGTAGATGAAATTTTCAAAACAGAAAGAGTGTTAAAATCTTAAAATCTCTGGTTCAAAAATTTAAAACAAGCTGTAAAATTGAAACATAAAAACATATTAATCTGTCATATCAAAATATGTTTTCAAATACCATTAACAGTAATTATTGGTAATTAAATAACAATAGCTAAAGTCTAGAAGAATGTGCCCTGTTTAATTACTTTTTGTGGTGTGATATTAGAGTCGCTGGTTCAATCCATATCTATTATTGCAATATCTTTTTACATAACATTCATGTTTTAGTGTGCTATCTGCCAATGACTTCTATGCTCTCAAAAATTCAAAACAATGCTCTTTAGGTCAAACTTCGACATTGTGAAAATCTATTTCATTTAGTGCAAGTATAATCCATTACAGTTACCACACATATCCATCACAGTGATATGATATCAGCATTATTATTGTAAAGTTGTAATTTAACTTGCCTCCTTACATTACCTGTTATTGGCCAAGAGATATAGTCATTAGAGTTCATCTGTGAATATTGTAATCTTCCGCAAAGTTTGTAAGATTTACTTTCTTCTTTCTACTTTTTATTTCTTCATACCGATTAAACCCAGTGGGGTTATAAAAACGCCATGGTAATTGTAACACAGACGAGCGGCTTCTTTTCCCCTTTCCTTGCTACTCTCTCTCTTTTCCTCCTCCTTTTCTTCTCTCTCTTTATCTTTCTGCCTCTGTTTCATCTTTCACTTTGTCTGACCGCCTTTATTTTACTCTCTACTTATCTCCTATCTACCTATCCCTCTCTTTTGCCACTTCTACCTAACTCTCTGTCTCAGCCTCCCTCGTTCTCTCTCTCTTTTTCCGTTTCTATCCCTCTACTACTGTCTGAAAATTTCACGCAGTAAAACAATTCGGAGAGCACGGTCGTCGGGAAAGGTAGACTAGTTAGGGACTTTTAATTATCCCAGCATTTGTGTTGGTAACAAAATACAGCAGAGAATTTTTTCAAGTAGACGTGGGACGGCGGTGAAGTTCTAGGAAAAACAACAGCAGGAGGGAGGGCAACACAACAACACGCGCATGCATTGTGTACAAATGAACACTATCACAAAACCAACTAGTTTTTGTGCCAAACAGTGGCGGTGGCTCTCTTTCTGTTTTTACTGTCCAATCGGTAGCGACGACCTTCATCAGAAAGTGTATTGAATTAGGATCGAAGTCTGTGTGTTGAAAGGGTTTCTGTTTCGTCACATTCAGCATTTTTGTTTGTTTGTTTGCTACTGTTTGTGGTTGATTGGTCGAAAGGATAATTGATCGTAGAAGTTGTTAGGAAAACGATCGGAAGAGCCGACAGGTTCAATTTGGCAACTACTTCATCAAATGTTGTATTGCCGTTGCAAATTAATTGCAATCTGTTGCCCCATGTTTTATTTGGTAGCCATATTGTTTAACTGTAATCTGAAGTCAGTAACATAAGTTATACTTGCGCTTTTGAGACAGTCAGAAATTAAAAAAGTAAATCTCGTGTCTTAGTATACAAGTTCTTAAGCTTTCACGGCCGGCATCAACATCATTGAAATTACTATTATCCGCCGTGGATGTTATACCGTGAACCACAGTTGTCGTTAACGACGCACGCTTTGGTCCAACCATCGAAGGCCATCCTCAGTGTCTAGACTGGCACGGTGTTCACCAATTCACCGTAGTCTCCACCTAATCTCTGAGGTGAAGACTAGGTAGTGAGAGATGAGAGAGGGACTATGGTGAATTGGCGGACACCGTGCCAATCTAGACACTGAAGACGGCCTCCGATGGTGGGGCCAAAACGTCTTTCAATAACGGTAACTATGGACTACGGGCTAACAGTCCGGCTGATAAAGCAATTTCAGCAACCTTGTGTTTTAGTGTTTCTTGAGAAAAAACAGCCTTCAATTCACTTAACTAAAAGGGAAAATAACGTAACATACAGGGGTACATGCGTGTGTATGAGTTAAGCATGTACCCTAGACAGACTTACACGCCCGCGCGTGTGTTGAAACAAGGCTGCTGTTTTTCCCATACATTGTTTAAAATTTAGATTATGAACGTTCTTAATGAATGGAGCAGGAAATGCTTAAGAATAAGAATAGAAATCGGATCACAGTTTAAATAAAATTTAATATCCATTCATAATTGCTTTTGTATTTTTATTGAAATTTTGTAAACCGAATTAATCAAATTTTTGAACCGTTAATGCTTGTAAAAATGTAATTACACCAATCAAAATATCGGTATGGAGAACCATACATGACTTCCATATTCTAAGATTTATATTTAAAATCATTTTCGAAATGAAATATTACCATAGAAACTACTTCTTTCTACTTACTGCTTCAGCCTTAACCACAGTACTGTGGTCACTAACGTATACCACCTCACGTTATCGCACTCGATTTTCACTGATGATGGAAGTCGATGGCATTGCCGAAACGTCTGGTTTTGTAGAAAACATTGGACTACGGCCAAATATCCCGGGAAGGAATTTTAACAAAAACTACTTCTTTGTTGCCGATAACGTTGGCAATATATATATATATATATATATATATATATATATATATATATAAAATATGCATAAAATTAATGGATTGTATAAGTTAATGATTGATCTCCATTAAGTAGTGCTCAAGTTTCCAAAGTTTTAATATTATGATGTCCGTAATTAAAACATCAGAGCAGGTTTAGTGTGTATGAGGGTACACCGTGGACAAAATTTTCAACATTTCCTATTGAGCGTTGCTTAGAGTAAAGCTGCGAATCTACAGTGTATGTTTCACAGAACAAACACGCGAAAAAGAAGGAGCGCTCCGAAGTCACTCATGGACCCTCAGCATCTTGCAGAGGGTTCATTCCCTAAAGACAAAAAGTCTGTCTGTGAATCGTTCCTCTGTAAACACGTGCAGTTACACTGCCCAGCGATCCACAGGAAGCAAATCACTATCCACGCTGGACAGTTTTTCGGCTTGCACGCGTTATGTTGGTATGGGTTTCGGCACTTACCATTTAAAATGCGTGCAAATGTAAGAAAATATACATGAGTGAGGCCAGAAATAACGCGAATTGTGTGTGTGTGTGTGTGTGTGTGCGTGTGTGTGTGTGTGTGTCTTCCCTGCCTTTTTATTGCGGTAGTCATAATAATAAAATGGAAACGTAAACATTACATAACTGAGATATGCTTGCCTGCCACGAACGATATTGATGTTTGTAACAAAATTTTCTCTTTGTACATTTTGAGTGTAAATTAATCCATTATACTATTAACTCATACATGATTTACATTAAAATGAAAAATTATAATTTTATTGCCTGGCAACAAAATTATTTTATTTTTATTACTTCCATATTCCTTAAGGAATGGAAGTATGATGATGGCAAAAAAAATCGTTTTCGTGATTATTGCAGATTCTGATTGTGCTACACTCAAAACATGAAAAAAAGTCGTTTTCCGAAAAGTGTCTGTCTGTGTGTCTGGTGTAGATTTTTTTTCTATGGCAAACGATAACTACCGAAAATTCAAACAGAATCAAATAATTTTTTGCATACAGCCCTGATTTGTAGAGTACTCAAGACCTATTGTTTTTGGTGAAGATCGGTTAAGGGGAAGGGGTAGTTTACCGGCAACGTTTTTTTATCAAGCGTATTCTCTATGGCAAACGATAACAGCCGCAAATTCAAACAGAATCAAATAATTTTTGCATACGTCCCTGAATTGTAGAGGACTCTAGGAATTTTGATTTTGGTGAAGATCGGTTAAGGGGAAGGGGCAGTTTACCTGCAACATTTTACGTTTCAACAAGAGTAAAGTACTTCAAAATTCATTTAAACTTTTTCAAGCAATGGTAATTGTTAAAAATAAAATAATTTTGTTGCCAGGCAATAAAATTATAGTTTTTTCATTTATGTATTTTTAATTCCATATTCCTTAAGGAATGGAAGTATGGTGATGGCAAAAAAAAATCGTGTTCGAGATTATTGCAGATTCTGATTCTACTACACTCAAAACATGAAAAAAAGTCGTTTTCCGAAAAGTGTCTGTGTGTGTGTCTGTCTGTCTTGTGTCTGTGTGTCTATCTGTAGATTTTTTTCTATGGCAGACGATAACTGCCGCAAATTCAAACAGAATCAAATAATTTTTTGCATACAGCCCTGATTTGTAGAGTACTCACGACCTATTGTTTTTGGTGAAGATCGGTTGAGGGAAAGGGGTAGTTTACCTGCAACGGTTTTTTTTTATCAAGGGAAATTTTTTTTTTGGCAAACGATAACAGCCGCAAATTCAAACAGAATCAAATAATGTTTCGTATACAGCCCTGAATTGTAGAGTTCTCAAGACCTATTGTTTTTGGTGAAGATCGGTTAAGGGAAAGGGGTAGTTTACCTGTAACGTTTTATGTTTTAACAAGGGTATTTCCTATGGCAAACGATAACAGCCGCAAATTCAAACAGAATCAAAAGATTATTTGCATACAGCCCTAAATTGTAGAGTTCTCAAGACCTGTTGTTTTTGGTGAAGATCGGTTGAGGGAAAGGGGTAGTTTACCTGCAACGGTTTTTTAACAAGTGTATTTTCTATGGCAAACGATAACAGCCGCAAATTCAAATAGAATCAAATAATTTTCTGCATACAGCCCTGAATTGTAGAGGTCTCAAGGACTTTCGATTTTGGTGAAGATCGGTTAAGGGGAAAGGGTAGTTTACCTGCAACCTTTTACGTTTTAACAAGAGTAAAGTACTTGAAAATTTATTGAAACGTTTTGAAACAATGGTAATTGTTAAAAATAAAATAATTTTGTTGCCAGGCAATAAAATTAAAATTTTTTCATTTTAATGTAAATTATGTTTGAGTTAATATCTTTATATATACAGTGGAACTTGGTTATTACGGCCTCGGCTGTTACGTCAACTCGGGTGTAGCGTTATTTTGTCGTAAGTCCGGTCAAACTGATATCTTTAACATTATAAAAATTCCCGGTTTTAACGTCACTAAATATTGTTCTACTCTGTTATAGCGTCAAATATTTCTCAGATATTTTACTCTAAATTTCATATAAACGTATATATGTGCGCGCGCGCGCTAGCCCATGGCTACAGACATACATTGTATGCAAGCGATAAGCACTGTAACAGGACTGCCGGCGCCAGCCATTTTACGTGCTCCAACGGATGGCTAGATCGATTTAAGGCCCGACACTCGATTTCCTTTGCAAAAATTTGTGGTGAGGCAAAATGCGTAGATCTGAACGTTACAGGCGATTGGGTGCGTAACACTTGGCCAGAAATTATACGATCATATAAAGATGAAGACATCTTTAATGGACATGAAGCCGGAATTTTTTATAAATTAACTCCAGATAAGACTTTCAAATTTAAAAATGAAAAGTGCGTTGGTGGGAAGCTCTCTAAACAAAGAGTTACAGTTTTTGTTTGTGCGAACATGACGGGAACCGAAAAAAGGAGACTTTTAGTTATCGGGAAAAGTTTGCATCCTAGATGTTTTAAAAACATCAAAAAACTTCCTGTAAGTTACACTGCCAACATAAAAGCGTGGACGACTTCTAGTATTTTTGAAGATGACTTCTGTACGTGTGTATGTCACTGAACTCCTCCATGTATAAAATAATATATCGTTCGTGGCAGGTAAGCATATCTCAGTTATGTAATGTTTACGTTTCCATTTTATTATTATGCCTAGAGCAATAAAAAGGCAGGTAAGACACACACACACACAATTCACGTTATTTCTGGACTCACTCATGTTTATTTTCTTACATTTGCACGCATTTTAAATGGAAAGTGCCGAAACCCATACCAACATAACGCGTGCAAGCCGAAAAAATGGACATCAATTTGCTTCCTGTCGATCGCTGGGCAATGTAACTGCACGTGTTTACAGAGGAACGATTCATAGACAGACTTTTCGTCTTTAGGGAAAGACGAAACACACACACACACACACACACACACACACACACACACACACACACACACACACACACACACACACACACACACACACACACACACACACACACACACACACACACACACACACACACACACACACACACACACACACACACACACACACACACACACACACACACACACACACACACACACACACACAGTTCGCGTTATTTCTGGCTTCATTCATGTTTATTTTCTTACATTTGCATTTGTTTTTAAATGGAAAGTGCCGAACTCATACCAACATAACGCATGCAAGCCGAAAAAGTGTCCAGCGTGGATAGCGATTTGCTTCCTGTGGATCGCTGGGCAGTGTAACTGCACGTGTTTACAGAGGAACGATTCATAGAGAGACTTTTCGTCTTTAGGGAATGAACCCTCTGCAAGTTGCTGAGGGTCCATGAGTGACTTCGGAGCGCTCCTTCTTTTCCGCGTGTTTGTTCTGTGAAACGTACACTGTAGATTCACAGCTTTATTCTAAGCAACGCTCAATAGGAAATGTTGAAAATTTTTGTCCACGGTGTACCCTCATACACACTAAACCTGCTCTGATGTTTTAATTACGGACATCATAATATTAAAACTTTGAAAACTTGAGCACTACTTAATGCAGATCAATCATTAACTTATACAAGCCATTAATTGTATGCATATTTTTATATATATGTGTACAACGTTATCGGCAACAAAGAAGTAGTTTTTGTTAAAATTCCTTCCCGGAATATTTGGCCGTAGTCCAATGTTTTCTACAAAACCAGACGTTTCGGCAATGCCATCGACTTCCATCATCAGTGAAAATCGAGTGCAATAACGTGAGGTGGTATATGTTAGTGACCACAGTACTGTGGTTAAGGCTGAAGCAGTAAGTAGAAAGAAGTAGTTTCTATGGTAATATTTCATTTCGAAAATGATTTTAAATACAAATCTTAGAATATGGAAGTCATGTATGGTTCTCCATTCCGATATTTAACAATTACCATTGTTTCAAAAAGTTTAAATGAATTTTCAAGTACTTTACTGTTGTTAAAACGTGAAAGGTTGCTGGCAAACTACCCCTTCCCCTTAACCGATCTTCACCAAAATCGAAAGTCCTTGAGATCTCTACAATTCAGGGAATGCAAAAAATTATTTGATTCTGTTTGAATTTGCGGCTGTTATCGTTTGCCACAGAAAAAAACCCTTGATAAAAAAACGTTGCTGGTAAACTACCCCTTTCCCTTAACCGATCTTCACCAAAAACAATAGGTCTTGAGTACTCTACAAATCAGGACTGCATGCAAACAATTATTTGATTCTGTTTGAATTTGCGGCTGTTATCGTTTGCCATAGAAAATACCCTTGTTAAAAAAACGTTGCAGGTAAACTACCCCTTTCCCTTAACCGATCGTCACCAAAACAATAGATCTTGAGAACTCTACAATTTAGGGCTGTATGCAAATAATCTTTTGATTCTGTTTGAATTTGCGGCTGTTATCGTTTGCCATAGAAAATACCCTTGTTAAAACATAAAACGTTGCAGGTAAACTACCCCTTTCCCTTAACCGATCTTCACCAAAAACAATAGGTCTTGAGAACTCCGTAATGCAGGGCTGCATGCGAAACATTATTTGATTCTGTTTGAATTTGCGGCTGTTATCGTTTGCCAAAAAAAAATTACCCTTGATAAAAAAAAACCGTTGCAGGTAAACTACCCCTTTCCCTCAACCGATCTTCACCAAAAACAATAGGTCGTGAGTACTTTACAAATCAGAGCTGTATGCAACAAATTATTTGATTCTGTTTGAATTTGCGGCTGTTATCGTTTGCCATAGAAAAAAATCTACAGACAGACAGATAGACAGACAGACACACAGACAGACACACAGACACTTTTCGAAAAACGACTTTTTTTCATGTTTTGAGTGTAGTACAATCATAATCTGCAATAATCTCGAACACGATTTTTTTGCCGTCACCATACTTCTATTTCCTTAAGGAATATGGAAGTAAAATTAACAACTATTTTTAAAAGTCAATGTTGTGTAAACATGTAAACAATATTTTAATTTTTTAACTTTAAAATGTTCTGCCACGGAAAAACGCTTTTCCTGCATGACTTCTGTTTACTAGTTTTAAGTTGCACTTGAAAAATCTGACTGTCCCGAACTTGAGCACTTTGGTAGCCTGGGAAAGTGGAGACCTTAGTGATCTTATTTAATAGGTTTTCAAACCATCTTTAAAGTTGTTATTACCTATAGTTTTGGTAAAAACGTTCTTTGCCAGCACCTCAGAAATACGAAAAAAAACAAACTACGAAACGTTGTGATTATAATTTGCGTGCTTTATGATATACCGATGGGCTAGTGGTAAAACTACCCAAGTCCAATGATGTTTCAAAAAATGAAATTTTTGTTTTATTTAAATCTCTTTCTCTTTCAACTTTTGAAAAGCTATGTAATTAATAACTAACTCTAGAAATAATAAAAATTATTATTTTTATTAATTTTAACGACAGACTATATGTGTAGAAAATTGAAAGAGGAGTACGAGAAATGGGGTCTAAACATAAACACTACTAAAACAGAATATCTAAAAATAGGAAAAATGCAAGAAGGAGACCCAGATCTGCAAATCCATATAATCGGAAAGTGTAGCAAATTCAAATATTTGGGAAGCTGGACAGTAATGTGGTAATTTTCGCATTCATAGGTTGGCTAATCTGTACTTTCTGAAATTGTGCTTATCATGTTTATACAACGAACACAGTTGTCCGAGCTACGGCTGGCGGCAGACGTCATTACGTTTGCTTGCTTGTTCTGTTATTCATTTTTTCTTGTCGTGAGTCAATTCATGTAGGCTTTAGGCCACAACATTATATTGCATACTTGCAATACATTAGCAATAAATTGCTAATTCTTTTTCATGTAGCTTGAGTGCCGCGTACTCGCGCCTCAAGTCTTACGACAATTCATACGACATTCGTCTAGACCTTAGGCCTTAACATTTCGATGTAGTCTGAGTGTCGCACATTTGCGCCTCATCTACCATGTAGCTTTCTTAACGACTCGGTTTATTCGAAATTAAAATCTCTTCAGACTTAGCCAATCTCAACACTATGATTTAAGTGTACAACAAAAACTTAATAAATGTATTAAATACAGTCCAGTATCGTCATTATTCTGCATCCTGGCAATAGCACCACAAGCATCATTCTTCCTAATAGAACATTTTTTGGTACACACGTGCCGACATTAACATTTTTTTTGTCCACTCGGACCGGATCTTGCACAGGAAGCATTATTTCAGAAGATGAAACAAAAAAGAATTACGTCAAAAATAGGACACAACAGGGAAAAAAGGCTATTCGTTTGCTATACTCGTTACTTTGGTCGATAAAATGAAACAATAAACTAAACTGACAATCTACACAACTACGTATTGTGGAGCCTATTTTTAACTTATGGCTGCGAATGCTGACAACTTTCAGATAAAGAGAAAAAGATGATAGAAACTTTGGAAGTGGACTTCTTAAGAAGAGCGTGTAATATTTCTAGAATGCAACATGTTAGAAACGAAGGTATAAGAAGGAAAACAGGGCGCGTATTTACAACAGAAAGAATATAATCCTGACAGTTGCTATGGTATGGTCACGTAATGAGGATGGAGAGAAGCAATGGCCAATGAAAGCATTGACACTACAAACCAGGAGAAGAAAAGGAAGACTGACAACACAATGGAGAACAGGAATTAGGAAAACCATGAGAGATTGCGGGATGCGTCATATACCCCTGCTAATAAGAAAAAAATAACCTTGGAAATCAGTTTTATAATTTTATGAAATGTCATTGAACCTGAAATCATTTTTTTCACATTTCCGTAAATTCACCTAGGTGAATTTTATATGGGTGAATGAATGAATGAATGGTATATGGGACTTATGGTAGAAATTTTGTTTTGTTAGCTTTTTACCCTATATAAGATTGTGTACACATTTACAAAAATGTGTACGTTCTATTGCACATTTTGTCTGGTACTGACTTCTGATAGTGAAAACAAGTGTTACCTTTTCCGTAACTGGTGTCCGGTTGATAGATCTGCAGTATGACGCTGGTCACGTCCATGTTGTTGGACGCCACGCTGAAGTTGAACCCCTGAGAGTAGCTGGGCGTCTCCGTGCCCCTGACGGTGGTCGTCCGTTTGACCTTGACGGTGTGGTAGTGTTGGTTCAGCGTCACCCTCACGGAGCTGTCCAACCGGTCGTCTGGAAACTGCAATAAGTCACCACACTTTATACATCTCTCTACAGCCCAACTCACCAGCGTCAATGTACGCATAGTGGTTTCACTCACACAAGGTAATGGGCTTGGTATTACCTGACGCTACTTGCCTCCTCTCTCAGGGTATATTTTAAGAAATTTTTATCACTGGATAAATGTGTAGTTTACCAAAACAGGGGTTCGGGGATCTCCCCCGGGAAATTTTCAAAAATTAGACCTGTCCAAACTTTATTTTTGTGCTTTTCTAGTCTTTCCTAATTTTCAGAAAACAAAAGAAATCATCTTGACAAACTCTTGCACAAGAATTTGAAGATATCCAAGAACATCCTGGACTGGAGGCATTGAAGAAAAAAACCCTTTCAGTAAAAGTACAATTTTTTGCCAATCAAACAACTTTTCAAACACTTGTGTCACATTGGCTAGAATCTTAGCAGCCGAACCCCACAGTGCGGATGTAAAAGAATTATAAGTGCCAGTAACTTGCTGAAAACTGATAACCGTCAACGCCTTAGTACTGACAATGAAAATCTCCACTTGTATATTCATTTTAACATGCCATCGTTGTCGGAGTGGGATCCACTCAATGCAGTGCTTACATGGATGAATAAAATACAACACCGAGTCAAGGAGACTCCAAAAGCAACGGAGCAGTTTTATTTTTCAGGGGTTTTTCCAGAGGCAAGCAAGAAGAGCCGTGAAAGCAAAGAGAAGGAAGAAGAACGCCTCGAGAAAAAGAAAATGAAGAGCAAGACTTTTTAGACAAGAGTTTTAAAGACAATAAATAAAATAAAATATGTTAAGCTTGTGTTAAAAATGTTTTAGTTTTTAATAAGGCTAAATATTGTTTCATTACGTTATTTCTTATTCAAATGTTAGTTAATTTATTTTCCCGACTTTTTTCTGAAAATTTTATTACTGCACATTTTCCAATTTTATCACTGCACAATTTAATTTATCTCTGCACATTTTGTGCCCGGCTGCACGTTAAAATATACACTGTCCTCTCTGAACTGATCGACGGGGCTTACTGTGCACTGGTAGGAGCTTGTCAGGTCAGTGGAGAAGCAGTGCAGGACACTCACCTTGAATTTGCCTATATGTAACTCTGTTACTCACTACTACATTTCACGAACATTAATGTGTAATTTGTATTATAAGCTTGAACAATATTATTAAATTGACAATATACCGGGTTATTAGGCCGTGGTCGGTCGCTACAAACTAGCGTAGTAGTCGGCTACGTTTGAATCCCATCCTTGGGGATTTTCTTCAGGCCACAAAGCGACAGAGTATGAAACAAACAAGTACAACACAAGAAAGTTGCTTTGCGGCCTGAAGAAGATCGCCCGAGGGTGGGATTGGAACGTAGCCGACTACTACGCTAGTTTGTAGCAACCGACCACGGCCTAATAACCCGGTTTACTATCTATTTAATATTTAATATTTAATATTTAATATTTAATATTTAATATTTAATATTTAATATTTAATATTTAATATTTAATATTTAATATTTAATATTTAATAATATTAGCGCATACTTGAATTGAATAAACAAACATTTGGTATAGATTTATAGTTAATTTTTATTTTGTGTGTATATTCAGTTTCAGTAAAGTGTAGTCAATTTTTATTTTCAGTTCAAATCTAACCTCTGAAGCTGCTGTAACTGGTGAAACAATTGTCAGGAAAATAAAAATTATCTGTAGAACTGTACCAAGTGTTTGTTTGTCCAATTCAAGTATTAGTAAAGTGTTCCACCAAGTGCCGAAAGACCAGTCCATCAGTGTAATATCAGTGTACGAGTATATTTATATATATTTATTAATATATAAACATAAACATAAATATAAATATATATATATATATATCGTATGTGAATATAGATTGAAATATTAAATATATTTATGAATATTCAATCACTTTCTGCTACAATTCGTTTCTTGATATATATCAAGTATTTATAATTTATATTTATATTACCTCAAGATGTTATTTTTCCTTATTTGGAACATGTTTCGAGAGCTCCCGTGCTCTCATCCTCACCGGAAAAATAACATCTTGAGGTAATATAAATATAAATTTTAAATAATTTATGAATATATATATATATATATTCAATTTATTTATACATTTTCCATCTGACGAAGCCGATTATATCTGCGAAACTAATGCAAAATGCATAGAATTCAAAGGGCAAAACGAGTTCTCAGATCTAAATTGACCGTTTATAAATCTTCTGTCTGTCTTTTTATTAAAATTTAAAGTTTTTTATTTTAATCCGTCTATGTGACCGCTTAATTTTGTCTTCTTACGCGTTTCGGATTATGTTAATCCATCATCAGAGATTAAAAAATTCGTCGGTTAAGAATTCGTTAAAACATTAAAAGTTACACTAAAAGACATTTAAGTATATATTCCACAAACACAGCGACGTACGCGGATGTGAGTGCGCACTCAATACTGGTTAGCGACGTACTGCCATTTTAGGATATGCCTCACAATAACTTTTCAACGAGTCAGCCTAATTCATAAATTCCTATGGCATGCATGGGCCATACGTTTACCTAAAAAATCCCTATTAATTCTGAAATTAATCCTACAAAAATAGGAACAGTCAAAAAATAAGGGAATGAAGTTAAGAAAAGTAACAGAAACCTACGTGGGGTGTCAAATTAAGGAAAATCGTATACAAATTTTAATTTAGTGTTCGGTTTAAAAATCTTATAATTTAAGACCCAAGAAAGTGTAAAATTTTAAAAGGGTAAAAAAAACTGTAAAAAACCATGCCGGATTTTAGTCTAGAAAGAATTACACCGAAATCCATATATAACGTTTGCACGGAAAATGTTACATATGGCAATACATTATGAGAAATTTTATTCAAAATACAAACACGGTATTTCTAATAATTTGACAAATCAACATATTTCAGCACCTATTGCAAATTATTAACCACCTTTAATAAGCTTGTAAGCTATATTTTTAAAAAAACCTTTAAATACTTTCAAGAATTATGTGTTTTGAAAAGTATTAGATATATAATCCTATAGTTATGTATGGAAATATAATTTTGCTGTATGAGTGCAACTTAAATTTTACAACTTTACAACTTATGTTTTCTAAAAATCTGGAGAAGGGTATCAGAGTCTCGTAATTTTTCTGATAGTTGGAAAATTATTTAATACAGAGTTTATTTAATAATGAATGTGGCCTTAGTTTGTTCAAATTAGTGAGAGAATCGTACACATTATGAAACATTGTAGTAATATTGAATTTACTTGCGGAACTAAAATTTATGCCTTATGTTTTTTAACATTGGTCACTCTACAATTGACACTTTGCTGTTTGCGGACGATGAGGCTTTGTCTGCCGGACTCTGAAAACAGATTACAGATAGGTATACATTTGTAAATGGAATCTGGAAAGACTCTGGATTGCAGATACCCACAATTAAAACCAAGGTGATGGGTTTTTTGGAACTGATCCCGTACGGGCAAAAATTGTTATAGATGTTACTGTCCCGGAATAAGTTAGCAGTTTTAAATACCTGGGATACAGCGTGTCTTATAATGCAAGCAACGACGTGGTGCATAAGTTGCATAAGTTCAACTTTATGTGCGGGACCATTAGGCGAACCGTTAAGTCAGCAAGTAAAGGAACACGCCTAAAATTCTACTAGGTGATGGCTCTTCCCACACTTCTTTGTGGGTCTGAGAATTAAACTTTAGCTACAGGCCAGGCCAGTCGCATCCAAGCGGTTGAAACGAGATTTCTCAGGCACGTGGCACGGTATACTCAGATCGTAGAAGAAACACAGATATGAACTGAATATTATGAGTATACTCGACAGGATCGCCCAGTATCGGCTGAATTGGTGGGAACATCTTTGCCGAATGGATGACTGCCGCATCCCCAAACAACTATGGAACTATAAGCCGAGGGGACGAAGAGGTGTGGGACGTCCGAGGAAGCGCTGGAGTGACTGGAAGTCCAGCAGATAGATATTTGCCTATTTGAGACTGGAACAAACCATTCTTGGTTGAAACCTTGAGGATGAAGAAGAAGAAGAAGAAGAAGAAGAAGAAGAAGAAGAAGAAGAAGAAGAAGAAGAAGAAGAAGAAGAAGAAGAAGAAGAAGAAGGAAATATTTTTTAATATTATATAACGCTTAATGTTTGCATGAAACTCAGAACATTTAGAGTTACTATCAACAAACGATGGATTCTAAAAAAAATATATATTTCACTGCGTTATCTCAGCTTTAAATAGGGTATAGCAAAGAAGCCAAAAGAACTCTCTCAGCCAATCGGAAGTTGTACTAGTCATTAATTTCCTGCCAAATATGTCATCACGTGTATACGAGATCACATAACCGTTTTCGACTGCTAAAAGTCCATTCGATTGAGAAGAATGATGGACTGTATTATTAAATTCTTTTGGAACGCAGGACAATAGCGACCTCTAACGAATCGTTACGAATTGTTTTGTTGTGACGTCACAGCCAGCTTTTATTGCTTACTGGTTTGCGCTGGAACTGTACTTGAGATTCTTCCTCAACATAAACTTGAGCCTTTATTAAGACACATTGTTGGTACTTTCCACTATTATGATATGTGTGTGTGTGTGTGTGTGTGTGTGTGTGTGCGTGTATGTGATTGTGCTACTGCACTGTCCTCAATTCCGTCATTTTTAGGTTCCTTTTTTTATGTTATTGGCATTCAGGTTTGTAATTTCTATCGTTTTGTGTAAAAAAATCAAAAATATTGAGGTCGCTACATTTTGTAATCTCAAAGATTCACACATGATAATTAAATAATTGTATCAGATCAGAGAATGATAGAATATATACAGTAATATTTGACAAACTATGATGAATGTGATTATTATACAGGATCTCTCAGATTCCTTTGTAGTCAAATTACTGTAATCAAACAAAATAATGAAAAATGTTTATATATAAACATAGCGTGGCCAGCTTAATTTTTGTTATTGTAGCCAATCAAAGATTATCTCATCTACTTTGTCTCATCGTAAAATAACGTCACACAATGCCTCTACATTTTTAAAACAATACAGAATTCATATCTTGGATGGAAATATTACCTACAATTTTTTTTAAATTTAGTATTTACAACTATTTTACCATCAAGATATATTATTTCCTAACTTAGAACATGTTTCAGGAATCAATTTTTTCCCCATCCTCAGGAATCTTAGTCATCGATCTTGTTTGTGCTCAGGTTAGGTGCTGCTATGGCATCCTGTTGGCTATTGGTAGTTTAAATTAGAATTATTGCGTGTGGGTGTGGTATATGTATTTGTTTTTTGACTGTTTCCAATGTTGAGTATTTTGAAAATTGTGTCGTCTTTGCGTTGACATGTATTTGTTTAGCTAATAGTTTGTCTTGTATTTTGTGTTTTCATATTTGTAAATTTTCTCATATATTCATTATCGTGCCTGTGTGTAATATATGTTTTATCTGTGTCATGTTGGTTATGTCTAGAAATTCGTGTCCTGTGTGGAATTGAATGTGTGGCCAATTTGGATCTATGTATTTTTTTTTTTAATATGCGTTCAAGTGTTCAATTCAATAAACTTTTTTTCAGTTTTTTTGTTTGGCATATGTAACATCTATTGCAGTCTTGTCATTTAATTTTATACATTCCATTGGTCATTGTGTTATCTTTGTTGTGTACGTTATTACATTTTGTAAGTTATTTTTGTTTGTTTTGTAAACCATTATAAAGTCTGTATTTTTAAATAGTTTTGTAATTTTTGCTATACTATTGTTTCTGTATGTTAATGTGGCCCATTTTATATTATTGTTGTTAATACTATTGATGTGTTCTTCGTTTTGATCATTTCTTATAATTTCTTGCCAATTTTGTAACTATGTCAATATCAAAAATTCTGCTGTGCTTTTTAATGTAAATCCGTTAAAAATTGAAAACATTACCTAAAATATTTTTATTAATTTGTCAAAATATTAAAATTGATTTTCTCAAAATCTGGTAGATCAGTTTCTCCGATTCTCCAAGTTCTGTACTACTTGAGGTAAATCGGTAAACAATAAAGTGTTTAAAGCTCAAACGAAGAAAACGAAGTAATCTCATTTTGAGAAAAAAAAAACAATCCGGTTTAGTCTAAATGATGTTAATCCGGTGCCAGTCTAAACTTTCAGCAATTTAGGTTGTGAAATAGGTTACGAGCACGACACGTCATGGCCAGAACTACCAGCTTAGTCACGAACACCAGACGTAGGAATGATTTCAAAGTGTGTGCGGAATTTTGGGCGTTGAACGACAAAGAATATTTTGTAGGCAGTAAAAGTTTTATAATTCATGAGACTTTTAGTATGTTTAAGTGACAGTAACCGTTGGGTGCCTATAAAGAACCCAATTTTAATTTTTAATTTTATTTGAAGGAACTAAAATCTTGACAATAATGTATAAGATACAAAATAAGATAATATGAAAAAATTTAACAATGAAATCCACTTTTAACAATAAACTAAATACTTCCATAAATGTATGGTCAGACGCTTAGGTGACTATAACAAAAATACGAAATTATCAATTTTTTAAATATTTTATTAAATAATAGAGAAAGATGTAGGTTTTGACAAAATTTTAATTTTATCGTGACCTGACGACGTAGTAGAAGAAAAAGACCAGACTTAAATGACACTTGTGTTGCACAACGAAACTACTGTACAGGATGCGGAACCGCGTCCATCCAACGTGACTCCGACACAATGACAACTATCGATAACTAAAACTGTCGTAACAATAGCAGTGGGTTTGAATATTGCCTCGATATTGTTACTGAATGGGTTTGACACCCGTTGTGGAAGTAAGAGCTGCAGCCAAAGGGGTTTCTCTCTCTTCCCCTTCTTTTCAACCACTCCTCTCAATTTCTGTTTTGGCATAAATTTCTCTTTGCCTCTAAAGTTATTTTCTACTTCCGCATCAGCGTGTTGCGTCACCAAACCCGAGGAATTCAATTATCTCGAGTGTGACGAAAACAACCACAAATGTGTAAATAAGAGAGTGACGAGAATTGTGCCCATGGAAATGAACTCGTTTATTTGCAAACTGCGCGGCTTCGCTGCGATAATAACGGCCCTGGCATAACGTCGCTTGTTTACATTACAAAGAAAGTGAAATTACTCCGTCGTGCTTCACACATTTATCCCGTACTTAATTTAATACCACACGCATTATGTAAGAACAGCTGATGTAAACAACATTCGAATGGCAGTGTGACGTAAGAGCGTATCAATGTTTGCGTGACATTACGTACGATGTTATTTGTATGGCATTGGCTGTCTAACTTGATTAATTTCTCACGGCTTCGTCGTGGGTTAGATCCAACGACACTGTATTTCTACCCCATTCAGCTAAGTTCTAACGTCTGGGGAAATGTTTATACTGTTGGTTGGTAATAATTTAACTTGTTAGCTGCAATGTTGTGATTGGGTTTGCTGGATAGATTTGTTTGGTCAGTAACACGCTTTGTAAAGAGTTATAAATTTTTCTTTTCCTTCTTTTTCTTTGTGTAGTTAGTTTTTCTTTATGCTATAAGATGATTCATTAGAGGTCAAGTCTAAGTCCATCTCTTCTGTAGTTGACAAGGATTCCGTTTTCCTAAAGGTCAAGAATCTTTTATTTTTTTATTAACGTAATAAATGTCGCTAGCCGATAGGTTTACAACATGGATATTCCAATCATCTTTTTGCCTTCTAAAAATCTGACTATTTGACTCTGTCGTCTTATGTCACTATTTCGTATTCTATCACGTCTCGTTTGTCCCGAGTATACTCAGTTCTATCGTCCTTAACGGTCGTTTTGTTGTACTAGTCTACCCGCGTGTCAGTACTGGTCGTACTGCTACGTGTATATTTTTACCTTTAAGCCTCAGTTATTTATTTTTCCAGACTTTTTATTAATTCGGGGTCAAAACGTGCTACGACGTTGGCCGATGCCTAATCCCCATTGTTGTCTGTCGTTGCACTTTTTGTCGTTTAGTCTTTTATTGCTAATTTACCTTCTTATGTTCTATATCCATATTTTCTTGTGTCTTACCTTCTTTCTGTGCTCTGTAGGTATCCATCACGTCGTTTTCTTTGGATAGTCGATCTTGTCCCATTCTTTGTACGTGTCCGTACTAGAGTAGTAGTTTTTCTTCAATGAAATCGGTGATTTTCTTTTGTACGCCCATTTCTTCTTTAATTGTTACATTTCGTATTCGCTCTAGCCTTGAAGTTCAAAGCATCCAGTTCTGTAGCTTCAAAATTTCTTTTACCTGTTCTTTTATTCTCCGTGTTTTGGATCCGTACATGAGCGTGCTTGTAATCATACTATTGTATATCCTTTCTTCCTTTTGTTCCCAATTTATGTACTCTATAGAATCCCATTCAATGATCTAATTATTTGTTTTGCTTTGTTTATTTTTGGTTTTATTTCATCAGCATCTGTTCCTTCTTTATTAAAGTTTATTCCTAAATATTTGTAGCTGTTGATTTTTCTATACGTTTGTTGTTTTTTTAGATTAAATCTGTTGTTTCTTCTCCGACACACAGATACTGCGCTTTTTACCTGTTATTTTATTCTCTTATGTTTCGGATCGATACAACAATGCGCTTTTAATCATACTATTGTAGTTTTTCAGATTACTTCATTTAAATATGCAGAAATATTTAAACCACAGTCTCCCACCATTGCTTCTCTTGTGGCTTCTTCGTAAATATTCATGTTATTAAATACGCCTGACCCTAAATATTGGAAAATTATGACTTACGTTGCAATTTTCAGTTTAAATTGAATACGATGTTTATAACATTACCATTGACTTAGTCTTGTCTGTTGAGACCGTCAAGTTACATATTGTTGCTGTTATTACGAATTTTATACCAGACTCATACGAAAATACCAGTCTCAAAATTTATAATAATTCAGAGATTGCGTTGGGCCGGACATGTTATGAGAATGGAGGATGGCAGGAACTCTAAGAGGGCTTTGCTGGGTACATGGGAGGGAACGAGACCTAGAGGTAGACCGAGGAAGAGGTGGGAAGATGGCGTTGCAGAGGACGCGAGAGACATGGGGATAAGAAACTGGAGGAGGGTTGCAGTTGATAGAGTGGATTGGAGGCGGAGATTGGTGGAGGCCAGGGCCCGATTTGGGCTGTAGCGCCATAGGAGAGAGAGATTACGAAATTATGAAGAAGTCTCAGCAAATTATATTCTGAATCCTCTATGAACACTGCGTCACCCACATAACACATGACACCTATCGGCTCACGATACATTTTCTTTTTACCTATTGTCTTGGTGGAGTCAATAAACATATCCGTTATTAGACTAAACACAGCTGGGCTGGGCGAGTCCGCTTGTCGTATTCCATCTACGCACTTGATTTTAGCTGTTAACTTATTGTCTGCTTATTCTTCTGTAGTTGTATATCAGTGTAAATCTTTTACAGTGTTTAATAATGACTTTACTGACTTTCTTCTTCTTTACCACGATGTTAAAACATCAGATTGTTTTACCCAGTAAAATGCCTTTTTAAGAAAATAGGGAAGGACTATTAAGAGTTGCGGCATGGAACATTAGGTTGTAAATTTTGTTATGGTGCTGATTAATTTGGTGACAAATGTTTGGAAATTTATAGTTTTCCAAAACTTTATCTTTGTGTCTTTGAATTAACGACATTTTTATCAGAATCATGTTATAAACAGTAAACTTGCGTTGTACGTTTGTAGCTAAATAGGTTATAAACTAGTGTTTTTAAGTAAATTCGACTACTTAAAGTATAAATTTTAAATTCGACTTTAAAAGTATCGACTTAAATCTTAAAGTATTGTAAAGTTTATGGTTACAATTCTCCTTTTTTAAAGTCTTTGCATTCAGTTTTGTGAATTTAATACGTCAGAGTGCTATTGATTTTGGTTTAATTATTATTATTTTTTCCCTGTATTATTTCTATATTATTATTTCTGTATGTAGACCTATATAAGTGTGTTTTTTTTAATTTTTGTATCGACCATCTGAGGACTACATGCCAATTTCGATTCATTATTCCTTTTTCTTTTCTTTTTCTCCAATATTCTTTCATCTTTTCACTATGTCTCTTGTTTCTGTCTTTAGTCTAGCTTAAACCAGCGTTTTTCTCAGAGGGACTGTGTTTTCAAAGAGGGAATGGATTTGATAATACAATGCGTACCAAACCTATGCCGAAAAAGACTTTTATATTTAAAACTATTTATGTTTTAACTATAATATAGTTAAAAGTAAATGGATGAGAGAGGTTTGAAGCGTTAGGTATAGAAAGGGATGTACACACGCACACACACACAGAGTACTAGAAATAAGTGTAAAAATATCGACATCGGGTAATTGAACCTGCCAGTAAGTTAATAGCCAGAAGGTAGGAGGGTTTACCTGAAGATTTGTTTACGGGAATATGTACAAAATAGAGTTATAAAGGCATTGTCTCGTTTTATTATTGTATATTTCCGATCCGATGATGAACAGTAAAGCTTGAAAGCGCTAATCGGGAAATTTTATTTATAGTGGTGTGCAACAGGAGTATTTTTGTTTGTGACTATAACCAGTAAAAAAACTTTTTTTGTATCGGCCATCTAAGGACAGCATGCCAATTTCAATTCTTCATTCTTTGTTCTTTTATTTTCCTCCAATATTCTTTCATCTTTTCCCTGTGTCTCTTCTTCCTGTTTTCAGCCCACTTTGAACTTGCGTTTTTCTCTCTCCTACCCTGGGCTCCTTCCAGTTTTAATATTTTTTGACCGAAAAATTTCTCTTTCAATTGCTTCTTCTGCGTTTATATTATTTTTTATAAATCCTTTTTGACTTCTTTAATCCAACTTGGTGTTGACTTCTTTCCCCACAGATATTTGAAGATCTGTCTTGTTAATCTATTGTGGTCCATTCTATATAAATGTCAGAAGAAATACTAGTCTTCTTTTTCTGACTGTTTCTGTTATATTTTCTATGCGTTGATATATTTCATTATGACTTCTTAATTACCAACCTTCTGAAGTGAAGTTTTTTGTGGGCTTAATATTTTCCTAATAATTCGTCTTCCAATATTTCTAGTTTCTCTAAATTATAATTTAGTGCTAGACATTTACTTGTATACAGGGATTACGGCCTCACTACTGTACTGTTATGCCTTATTTTCGCATTTTTGTATGTGCACTTTTAATTGTAAATATCTTTAGTTATACGTATATGATATGTTATTATTTGTACTACCTGTACTATTTCATTATTTGTGTTTTCTGACAGTTCTTTGAGTTATTTATACAATTGCGACACAGGTTACAGGTTTCTATATAGAGCGATGATGGTCCATGTTTCCAGTAAGGCTGGAGAGAGCAGAAGTGTTTGGAAGGTGCCAATCTTCGAATAATATCCAGGGTAGGTATAGATGTTTTATAAATATTTCGTATGTATATTTCTAAATATTTTATAAATGTAATGTCTAGGTGACGGCTCTACCTCGGGGTTTAATCTACAAGAGCGGGTAAGGTCATTAAAGGATACACCATAATAAACAACGAGTCGCTGTGATTTCGTGAACAATGGTTTGTCAGTGGACAACGGAGAAGACAACATTTTTTTGCTTAACCCTTGACATAAAAATAAGAAGTATGTTATAATATATAATTATATTATATTTTATACGAATCTTTGGCACATATATTTTTATATGTTAGATATTTATTAAAAACACAAAATATTAAAATTGATACACAATATCCATCAACTGCAGTCACAACACTGAGATTAAGATAGCTCCCAACCAAATTCTTCTTCTTCTTCTTCTTCTTCTTCTTCTTCTTCTTCTTCTTCTTCTTCTTCTTCTTCTTCTTCTTCTTCTTCTTCTTCTTCTTCTTCTTCTTCTTAACGTGAGTCAGACACCAACCTTCTCCAAAGTCCCCTGTCCATTGCCATCTCAGTGTAACCCCTCACATCTATTCTTATGAGATCTACTAGCACATCATCCAACCATCTTATCCTAGGTCGGTCCCTCTTTCTGCTTTTATAGACATACGCCCTCAGGATTTTCTTTGTCATACGCTGATCATCCATCCGCTCTAGGTGTATTTGTTGAGCCTTTATTAATGTTACAATCTCCTCATGATTCAATAGGTGATCTATCTCGTGGATACTTCTTATTCTCCATTCATCATCATCTTTAACCGGGCCATAAACACGTATTTCTTTCAAACCTTCTTAGTGTTTCTTCTTCCTTGTTTATCAGTGTCCCTGTCTTGCTTCCGTATGTAACAATCGATCTGATAAGTGTCTTATATATTTCTAGTTTAGTGTTACGACTAATGAGTTTGCTTCTTAATAGTCTGCTGTTGGCATAATATGACCTATTTCCTATTTGTATCCTGTCGTGTATTGTCCTGTTTATGAGCCCTTCATTATCTATCGTGTTACCCAGGTAACTTATTAACTGCATCAAATGAATTATTCTCTATGCATAAATTATATAGATTTATTTTCTTTTCTGATGCAGAAGTGAGCATGTATTTAGTTTTGCTGATATTTACATTCAGTCCCACTGCAGCGGATTTATTGATTCACCTCCTTGTATACCTCAACTAGTCGTTGTCTTGATCTGGCCATTATTACAACATCGTCAAGCACTTATTTGGCTTGACTTATTTCTTAACCCAATTACCACTAACTAAACACAAATACCACCCGAGGGATAAGTATTTTAGAGGACAAGGGATTAACGTGGTTAATACAATTATACCAGTTGACAAATATCATAACAATACCTTTATTTTTAATTATTTAAATATTAACTAATATATATGTGTGTGTGCGAGCGCGAGTGTTTGTATAAAGATTGTCCTTTGTTTTATAATTCAACAGGCGTCTTAATATCTATCAACTGGTTTGCCGTTATGTATTATATTGTTTCATACTGAGAACTCTCAGGCATTTACATAATAGACTGTAACTGTACATCTATCTACATGTAATAAGATGCTGCTACTTTATAAAATGAATTCCGAGAATTTAAAAACTCAAGAGAGTTTAACTTACACTTTCAACAACACGTCGCCTGCAGCGAGACATCATTTAATTATTTCCTTCTCTCTGTTCATCGTAATTGTATTGCTTACAGTTATACAATTATCCATATCAACATTCACAGCATATTTGTTGTGTCGCTACTTCGTCGTATACAATCGTGAATGTTGACGACAAAAGAAGAGTTTCGATATGATAGAAATAATGATATTGATGTTAATTTGGGTAAGTTCCAGACCATCTGTGGGACAATAAAAGGTATTTGTAAAATCAAGGTACGTCAAGATACAAAATTAAAATTCTACAAATTTATGGTAGTCTCTATAGTGTTCTACGGGTGTGAATTATGGACAACAACTAAGAAACAAGACAGTAAAATACAGGCCTTGGAAACGGCTTTTCCAAGAGGCATGAAAAGGTGTCCTAAACTTGACCGTATAAGAAATGAAACCATAAGTGAAGAGTTACAATTCTTTTTCAAATGAAAAATTAAGAGATTACAAACAACGGTGAAAAGAACACTTAGAAAGAATGTCTGATTCCACACTGGCCAAAAAGTCTGGAAACAGAAAGCTATAGGACACAGGTGTGTGGGTAGGTCCAGGAAGAGATGGCTGGAGGATCTTCCAAGGCGGAGCAGCCACCATCTTGCCTATGCCGTGTTGTGAAGACGATGATGGGAAGAAGAGTTTCCATTAAATTTTATAAATTTTCCAATAAGTTTCCACAGACTGTTGCTAAAACGTTAAAAAATGAACAACATTGTGACCTTTAAAAATGTGCGATTGTCTCCTGGTGTAACAATAACGTAATGTGCAACTAAATACTATTTTGCAAAATTAGTAATTAAATTTTCACTGATATTAAATAAAAGCGTGTTTTTCAAATAAGCAAAACGAAAAAGACAAAGAAGAAGAAGGAGAAGAAGAACAAGAAGAAGAAAGTAGATGAAGGGCTCTAGGAGAAAGGCGTGGAGGAGAATTAGTGAGGGGAGGAGAAACAGAAGAAGAAGGGTGAGGAGGAGGAAGATGAGAACTATGAGGTAGTGGTCAGGGGAGGGGAGGAGAAAATGAAGAAGATGGAAAAGGAGGAGGTTGAGAAGGAAGAGGAGAAGGTAGAGGAGAATGGCGGAGACGGGGGATAAAGAGAGGAAGAAGGAAGAGGATGAGGAGGGTGAGGAGGGGCGGGAGGTTGAGGAGGAGGAGGAGAAGGAGGAGGAAGCTCTTATTTCATTTGGTAACTTGAATTATTTCTTACAAAATTGTGACTCTATAATTGTAAAAGTAAGAGTGACTATTTTAGCTGTTGTATGTAAGTCATCTCCTAATTATTGTAATTAGAATACCCTTATTTATTACAAGTGTTAACCAAATCTTCTGAGTACTGCTTACTTTGGTGTTTAGTAATTTATCCTACTGTCTTAAGATAATGACCCATGAGATCCTTGTAACAGTCTAGTACAAACATATTTGTAGTAGCTTTTGTGGCCGGTGTCAGTATTTTTCAAAATCATTAAAAACCCGGCTGTTAGACCGTGGTCGGTTACTATGTAACAGCGACATCGTCGGCAACCTTTCGAATTCCGTCCTCGGGGATTTTCTTCAGGCCGCACGAACGTGTGATCTTTGTGCAAAAGATCGTGTGAGCAAACGTTTAAGCAAGAGATCGTTACTTTTGCCCGAAAAACGTTGACGGGTCTCGTTCATTCGACTACAACACTCTGTCGCTTTTTGCGGTCTTAAGAAGATCCCCAAGGGCAGGATTCGAACGGTGCCCGTGATGTCTCTATTAAATAACAACCGACCACCGCCTAACCGCCCGGTGTTTAATGATTTTGTTAATATATTTGTAGTAATACTTGTTGGCTTGTTACTATACTCACTTTTTTATAATATTGTTGTTGAAAAGTATTTCTTACAACCAATTTTTATTCTTCAAAACACATTATAAAACAAATATGTCTGTCCTACAAAAATTAATAATATTACTTCTCCGGTTGTTTTTTTGACGGTGAGCTGTTTCAAAGCTAAAGTCTAGTTTCTTTGTTTTTTACGGAAACCTTATGCAAATTTAATGCAATTTCTTAAGTGGAACTTTGTTCCGGAAAACGTTTTTGCCCTAATATTAGTATCTTCACCGTTTTCAGGCCAGTTTTCTACTTTTCGATACGATGCGTTTTCTACGCGTAAGCTTCTCACCGACGTGTACTGCAAAACACTGCGTCGTCATTAGAATGTATTGGATTTTGTTTAATGTTTCTGGTAAAGTTGCAGTACAACTTAGGGTACACGTGAGACATATAGGTTTAGATTCCGATTCTCTAATAACCTCTCAGTTTTGACTAAAGCTGGAAGATTTTAAGATAGTTAATAGCATTTCGTGTGACAATTGGACAACTGCATTTTCCGCTATCAAGCAGAGATGGCGTTGGGAAACGGACGACTTTCAACCGTGAAAAATACTGCTGACTGCCGCATCCCCAAACGAAGGGACGGAGAGGTGTGGGACATCCGAGGAAGCGCTAGAGTGACCAACTCTAGGCTTTGCCTGTTTGAGACCGGAACATACCATCCTTGGTTTAATTCTTGCAGATGATGATGAAAATGATGATGAAGAATAATACTGCAATGCTGAGGAAATAAATAGTACCGAATCGGTAAGGAGTGCATGCGTGATTATTGGCATGCCGCGGTACGCGAGGGTGTTCCAGATGATTAGAGATCATTCTACGCGGCAGAACTGCGTAATGTCCCTTGCCCAGACGTCGCTCTTCTACGCTACCGCCTTGAAGGCCACTACGCTATTCCACTACAATGCAAGGCAGCGAACGTATAAATACCGGCTTCCGAAGCGGTTCAGTTTATTTTAGTCCTGGAGATATTATTCATTTTGTTATTTGAGTTAGCAGTCTCTGTAATTCCAACTTTATCGTGTTTACTTACTGAACTGCTACCTGCCATATTTCGGGCGAGGCCTTTCAGTGTCTCCATAATTATCAAGTTCTAAACCACGACAAACAAATATACCACTGAAACCCGTGAATCCGTCTTCACGGCAGGTCAATACGTAAACACGTCTACTTGTCACTACCCTAATGGGTCAGCTCCGTTAAGCCTGGCCCCTGCTACTTGCTACGAAGCTTCGTCTCTCCGTCTATTACCTTGTTAAGCCACAACCAGCTTCGTCTACTTACCTAACACTCTGACGGAATACACATATCTCACACTTGCAAAATATGAAAAAATATTTCTTCATTACCTAAATTCTGTTTGTATATTCTATATTATGTTTGTACATTCTACTTGCATATACTAAATTAATATATTACTGTTCTTCGTCTTTACCTTCAAAATTTCTAACTCTTGATATAACCTCCTTTTATTTAAATTATTTTTCACTCTTAATATTTCAACATTTTCAAGAGGGATGGTAAATTTTTGCCCTGAAGCAGTTCAGCAAACGAACACGACAAAGTTGGAACTGAGACAATTTAGTGGAAAGTAACGGTTATATTAATTGTGCTAAAAACTGTAGTATGGTGACATTTATTGTTGTATGTTGGACAAGTTGAACTTGAGTCATTATATAAGAGTGCCTTTTTTTGATTTTTAACTGTTGCTTCTCACTAATTGTGAAAAACTGAAGTCTGTAAGTTTTCCATTGGTGTCAGTTATTCTATTTCCACTGTACAACACGACGATCTATGAGAACGTACTAACAATATGTTAGCCTCATTCCAAAACAATTCCTTCGATAACCATTGTACTTGGTAACTTGAATTACTTCTTAACGAAATTGTAAACTATGTAATTGTATAAGTAAGAGTAACTGTTCTAACTGTTGTATATAAGTCATCTGCTAATTATTGTAATAAGAATCTATTTGTTTTTTAGAAGTGTTAACCAGTTTTATGAGTAGGGATTAGAATCTACTTTCCAATTATCCCGTATATAATAGAATATTTCTTGGAGCCCTTACTCTGATGTTCAGTAATTTATTCCACTGTCTTGTCGTGTGGCTACTTCGTCAGGTACCGCAATAAATGTAGACGACAGAAGAAGAGTTTCTAGGAATCAATCACATCGACAAAATTTTATAAATACACACGTTGTGACTACATTTTAATAACGTGTGATTGCCTCATGGTGTAACAGGAACGTAATCTGGAACTAAATTCTAATCTATTATTAGTAACTATGTTAAACTAAAACTAAATACGAGGCTTCTTTTTTTAATGAAATAAGACGGAAAAGAAGAAGAAAAAGAAGAAGAAGATTAAGAAGAAGAAGAAGAAGAATAAGAAGAAGAAGGAGAGAAGCTGCAGGAGGAAAAGGAGTGTGACGTCTCCCTTGTTAAGGCAACACAAAAGTCGGGAACTAGTTCAATTCGTTACCAGTTAATTAAACTAGCTGCCGTTGTTAGTAAAACTTCCTTACCAACAAATTACAACACAATTTTTACATAGGAAATAGACAAGGATTGCACAAATTTATTCACTCACTTGGTGTTAGCAAAAACATCTCTTTATTACTATTCAAATCTCATGATTTACTTTCTTTTTCAAAAAGAATTACTCTAGTAAATTCTGCTTTTAATGCTTTAAAAATATAAAGTGTATTATTCCTTTTATCTCAAAAGTACTCATCTAGATGTTATTTTAAGTGCCTCGGATCCGGGTCTGAACTTTGTTAAAATTTAATTTATCACAATTTTAACCAAATTATTGGAAGAATAATATTGGTTGTAAACTACAGAATTACCTTACATTTAGATATAGTGTTGTTACTACTACTTCATTACAAAACTTACAAATCTGGTAAGTTATTCTTTACATTATTAAAAGTTCTTTAGTGTTCTTTTGTTACTTCTCTTATTGAAACGAATATGTACAAATGTTGTGTTTGGATATCACCTGAATTTAACATGAGGTTGTGGTTGGGTCCTTGGTGGTCATCTTCTGTCGTCTTCTAGGGTGGTGTACGTGGTTCCTCTTGAAGCTACATCGGGTTGATTATATCTGGTCTCGACGATCGGATTTTTACTTGAAGTTCATACTGTTGTAGTATGAGTTTTCTACGTCTGGAGTTTGTAGTTCACATTTTACACCTTAATTATAGTTCTTACTTTGCAGTACTAAAGTCTGGTAAGTTACATATCTTACAACTTACAGTTTTATTTTTTTTAAAGAGATGTGTCGGCTAAGTTTTCCTTTCTTTATATTTTTTTATAACTCTACACACACTACATTATTTATTTTTGTTATTATTTTCCACACTACATTCTTCAAAATAAAATCACCTCAAACTGGATATGTTGTTAACGGCATACACCTACGTGTATGTGGACAACACAAAACTCACATCTTTACATGTCGAAGTTCTATTGGCGACTGCGTGCACAGTTTAGGGGCGAGGGGTCAGTAAGCTGGCGCGTATTTACGCACTGAGAAAATAGTTTGTTCTTTTATTTATTATTAGTTATTCATCAATTAGAATGTAAATACTTTACGTTAACTTTGTTACGAATTAGAGATTTCCTTATTTATATAGTCGTATTTTAAATAATTAACGTAATTATTATTATTATTTAATTAACACCTTTCTTTGCGTGTTGGTACGGGACAATTTCAAGTTGATTCAGGAATCTGGGTATAGGTAAGGGTGGATAATACTCTTACTTGTTAGAAATTAAAATTTTTTATTTGTGCGATTTACTATATTTTTTTAAAATCGTCACATCCTCCTGCACCTAACTATGAAAACGGGGAGGTGGGGTAATAATAGAAAATCTAATAAACACAATTATATTTGGACACAGAATCTCATACTGAAATTTCTCTCTCTCAGATTATTTCTATTCAGCAACTGATTATCTTACACTTACACAAAATATTTAAATTCTAATACATCTACTACACATAAAATACACAAAACGTAAATCTACCTTATTTTAATTCTTACATCTACTACCGGTTTTTTTCTTTGAATTCATCACTCGTTTTACGGAGTTCTACTCATGAGTATGTTACTAATAATAATCACGTATTGTAATAACAATCGAATTACTTTTAGTTTACTGCGCTAGGGATTATTTTTCTTTCTTTCTCTCTCTCGTCATCTTCATTGTCATCGTCAACTGACTTCTCATGTATTATATCATTCTCGCAGGACATTAGCTAAGGTTGATCAGGCCTCGCTAGTATTCGTACGAGGGGTTTTGAGTTTATTCTCACTTATGGTATAGGATGTTGCAAAATCTTATCGTATTTCGGTATAAGTATACAACATATTATTCTCAATACGTAAATAGTATTCTCGGTTTTGTATCTTTCTCGTAGTCGTTCTTCTGTATTTTGACACGAAAAACATTTTTTTATTTGAGACAGATGGCTTCTGCGAACGTAGTTTTCTGTATTGGGTTCATACAGAGCTACAGTAACGGGGGTGATGAACTTATGAATTTGTTAGGGGCCACACCATCGATATGATAGTTTCGAAGTGGTCCTATCAACGGCTTTACTCATAGGATGAGTTTTATACATTACTAAATCACCTACTTTATACTCTGTTTGCCTATTATTCTGCTCATGATACTTCCTTGATTTTTGTAAATTCGCTCTCAAATTTGCACGAGCTTCGTTCCATATTTTTCGTATGTTATTCCCATTTATGTCGCGGGGTAATAACTCATGGATTTTCCACTTTGTGGTTAAAGGATGGTTGGGTTTATACTTGTACAGTAAATCAAATGGTGTTGATTTATGTCCTTCATGATACGCTGATTTGAACGCAAATTGTATCCATGAAATATTTTGATCCCAGGTTGTCTGGTCTTTAGCATGATAAGATATTAATGCTGATTTTAAGTTACGCAAGAATCTTTCTGCTAGGTTTCCTTGCGGTCTGTACTCGGTCACGGTAATATGATTTATCCCTAATTTAAAACACATGTCGTTAAATTCTTTCGACTTAAACTGGGGTCCATTGTCCGATATTAGGTTTAAAGGTGTACCATAATCTTTAAATAGTCTTTCTTGTAGAATTTTAATTGTCGTAGATGCTAATGCACGTCGCATAGGATACATCCACACGAATTTAGTGAAGGAGTCTACACAAATTAATAGCATAGTATTTCCGGATTTAGAACGGGGATAAGGTCCAGAATAGTCTATGTATATCTTCGAGAAGGGGGTGGTAGGTATTTTGGAGATTAATTTTCCGACTTGACTGATTCTTGCTGGCTTGCTCAGGGCACAGATTTCGCATTCTTTCACGAACTTTTTTATTTCACTGTTCATGTTTTCCCAGTAGTATTCCTTGCGAATACGATGTATAGTTTTCCTAATTCCCATATGAGCTCCAATTGTCGATGAATGGTAGTAGTCCATTAACATGGGTTTGATTATTTCCGGGGCGATTATTCTCAGTAATTTTCCGTTTGCCTTTTTAAAACAAAGTACTCTTTTACTCAAGGTATATTTGTCAGAATGGTTTCCTTTTTCTATTTTTTCTATTATTTTGCACAATTTCGGATCTTGTTGTTGGTGATATGCGATATCCTTAAATGCAAGGGGAAAGTTAGTAATTAGCGTATTAACGGTAGTGGTTTCAATATTGTCTTCGCCAGATCTTGTATTGGGTAGTTGGAACATGCGGGATAGAGTATCGGCTACTACATTTTGAGTACCACGAATATGTTGCACTTTGAACTTGTAGCAATTTAATCTTAACACCCATCTTCCGATACGACCCAACTGTTTTGGGTGATTCAATAACCATGATAAAGCTTGATTATCGGTTTCTAGTAGAAATTCTTTGTGTTCCAAAAATGGTTTGAATTTATCAAAGGCGAATACTACGGCTAAACATTCAAGTTCGTAGGCTGAGAACTTCCTTTCTTGCTCGGTCAACGTACGGGATGCATAGCTGATCGGGAGTCTAGTATTATTTATTTCCTGATGTATTACGGCTCCTAATGCTACACTTGAACTGTCAGTCTGTACGACAAATGGTTTACTGAAATCCGCTAACTGCAATACAGGTGGGGATATTATGCTTTATTTAAGTGTTTCAAACGCTTCTTGGTGTTGAGTAGTCCATTCGAATTTCGTTCCTTTCTTTCTTAAAGCATTCAATGGGGCTGCTATATCCGCTAAGTGGGGTATGTACTTATGAAAATAATTAATCATACCTAAAAATCGAGCTATACCTTTGGCGTCTCTCGGCGGTAAGAATTCTCGGATTGCGCGTGTACGTTCGGGATCGATGCTAACCTTACCTTCGGCTGATACTATGTGACCTAAGAAGGAGAATTGTTTCACTGCGAAATTAACTTTACTCGGGTTTACGGTCAGTCCAGCTTTCTTTAACCTGGATAATACTTCACGCAAGTGATCAATATGTTGATCCATTGACTCACTATATACTACTATATCGTCAAGATAATGATACACAAATTTAAATTTAACGTCATGGAAAATTTTTTCTAACAGACTGCTACATACTAAACTTCCTTGTGATATACCGAATGGTACTCTCGTGAATTGATATAGATTAAATGGCACAGCAAAAGCAGTTAAATGTTTTGATTCCTCAGCTAGTGGGATTTGGTGGAATGCTTGGTTGAGGTCCATTATAGTGGAGATTTTCGCTCTTGTAAAATAGTGAAACGCGCTGTGAATGTCGGGCAGTGGTATCGATTCAAATTCTATACTCTTATTTAGCTGTCTATAATCCACGACTAGTCTATGTTTGTCAGTTCCTTTTGGTACTAGGAATGCAGGTGATGAGTATGGAGAAGTTGACGGTTCTATGACGTGCTGATCAAGGAGTTTGTTAATGTGGTTTCTCATTATTTCCATCTTGGGCGGTGATAATTTTTATGGGTGGAGTCGTATTACCTTGTTGTCACTAAGATTTATTTTGTATTCGATTAAATGGGTTAATCCTAACTTGGGGGTGAGTACAGTAGAAAATTCTTTTATTAACTTTTGAATTCTTAGTCTCTCATTTCCTTTTAAATGACTCAGACTCGATTCTTGATGCTCTGAATGAATAGTGGCGGTTTCACAAATAGCGTCATTACTTAACTCGGAGTCGAACTGATATTTTCGAGTACGATCAAATCTGAAGAAATATTGTTTTGCATATATATCAAGGATTAAGCCAGTTTTTCTTATAAAATCCGCGCCTAATATTAAGTTTTGTCCTAACTCTTCAGCTGCTAGTAGGGGAACATACCAAGTAAAATTCTTTATTTTTAATTTCACCGTAATACTGCGCGATATCTTTAGGTTTTGTTTATTTGCGGTGGTACACTTTATGTTCACGTTTTGGCTACGTTTAGTCAGATTATGATTAGCTAATACGGTGGCTAACTGTTTACTAATTATACTACAGGTAGACCCGGAATCAATTAAACCAAGGGTATTCGTTGCTCCAAGGTCTATCTGTACATAGGGTAGTTGGCATATACTTGTTTTACATGCAGCAATAGAGTTGCACTTCTCGATAAATTTTGTTAAGTAAGGGTCTCTGCGTTTATTTCTATTTATTTTTATTCGATGATTATTATTGTTGTTACCTTTCCTTCTGGTGCTTCGGAAGACGTAGAATTTTCGTTCTTCCAGCTTCACATGTTTTTTGATTGGTCGGTTTTCTGTTGGTAGCGCTTTTGTTTACATACCTTGCTAATGTGTCCGGCCTTTCCACAGTTATAACATCTTCTTTCATCATTTACTTCGCTCGTAGGTTGTCGGGGTTTTGGTCTAGAGTATGAAACATGGGGGTAGCTTTGGGTTTTTTATGTCCTTACGAATCGCTTATCGCGGTAGTTTCGGGTATCAGTTCCAATTGGTCGAGTCTGGAAAGAATCTCTGTGTTGAGTCTGGGACATAGAAACGCGTCTGTTCTGGTCAGAATACCAGACGTTGGACGAATGTATACAACATAGTTCTAGTTCGGTGAAAGTAGTTGGTCGCTTCATGAGTGCTAGGCGAGATCGCTCCTCGGGAGATAGTCCTACTAAGATAGTGTCTACTAACTGTTGTTCACTCCATTTAACTTGTAGCAATAAAGCAGATTCTCTTACCTCAGATATATAATGAGCTAATCTCTCGTATGTTCCTTGTACACGAAGTACTAAGTTTCGCTTCAATTCTTCGTAGATACCGGTGGGAATGAAATGTCTTATTAGGGTGGTATGAAGTTCTTCTACTGGGTGATTATACCTTAGGTATTCTAACACTCTATCTTTTAAAGGAGGTCTACATTTAGGTAAAATTACTTGTAAAATTTGGTTATCTCTTAGTTGTTGCAGGTCCTTTAATTGTAAAATGTGCTTGAAAAAATCTAGGAGCTTTGTAATATTCAGCCCATCAGTGATTGGTATGTCAGACAAAATACTTTCTACAGGGTGGGTTATCTTTCCATAGAGATCGGTAGTTAGATTTACTTGAGTCATCATTCTAGGTTTTTCCGCAGATTGATTCGTCCGCAAGTGAGGAGGTAAATCGTAGGTACGGGTCATATTTTCTAGTTCATTAGGGAGTAACGTAACGTTTACAGGTTGGACATTTACTTGTCTGTCAGTTAACCTTTCTTTAAATGGGTCTATATTCGATTCCTGCAGAAGCTGAAGTTTTGCAGTACCGTTTGGCTGTTCTTGAGTCGGGGATTGGGTAGGGGAAATATTTAGTTTCGTCATTGCTTCTTCAATCTCCTCTAATCTAAACGATTCGGATGTTCGACGTAATTCGCGCATGATCTAGGGTAATTGTTGTAATGCTTCCTCGGCGAATTTTTGTACATCATGAGGGGTAACTTTATCACCAGGCCAATTCAACAAATTGGTGATACGGTGGGTCAGATGATCGATCCTTTGGGTGGTGCCTAAAATTACTGCGGGGGATTTTTCATCACGCAGGGTTTGTGCGATCGAAGTTAGTTCTGTATACTTGTGATAACATGTTTCTTTTTCACTTTCAAAGTCTAAAACACTTAAATGATTTAATAATGAGGGTTTGTCCGGTTTATTTTCACGTAACGTCTTGCGAAGTTCGGCAACAGTTACATTTGAGTAGGGAAGACCACGCAATAATGCTTCATAGCTTAGTTCGTCTTTCAACAACAAGTCGGGGTTAAATTGAGCCTTTTTTGTTAATAACAGCTTTAAATACACGACGTATTACGAACGACAAATCTTATGTCATCTATTTTAAATTCTTATAAAACGTGAATTCATTTAAACACATACATATATATCTTATTACATATGGAATCTTATATTAATTAATCAACATAAACTTACCTCACAACAATTCAATTTTCTGTACTGTCATATATAATTAGTCAAAACAAAACGCTAATACCATTGTATAGTAGAGAGAAATTTCATATACGAAAAGTTCATTGCTTTAACAATAGCACAAAGGGTCAGCTGTTTTGGGGAGTCGTCTAGTTGCATAGGATGGTAATTCAGGACAATTCAAAACAGGAAAGAGCATGTCTAAGGTGGTTTGTTTGGTTAGCGAGGGGAGGTTTTGAATGAGATGCGTGCATACAAAAGGGGAGAGTTTACATTCCTCAACACGTATTTAACATGAACAGACTGGTTTCTACCGACAGGTTTAGAATGGAATACTTACCAGCGATGACTTGTTTATTACGGCAAATTCACGATACTAATATTATCATAACTTAATTACAATTTTTCTCATTTATTTTTGTTTATTTCAGAGTGAATAAATTTATGTTTGTCAAAGTTATTGTTAACGAATTATAACAATATACAATTATTATTATTTTTACAAAGAACAGTGACGCAATTTTGTAGGCGTCACGATGCTTACAAACCTATTATATAATTAAGCAGAGCAGTTTTTACACAACAGCAGAGTGGCGCAATTTTGTGACGTCTCCCTTGTTAAAACAACACAAAAGTCGGGAACTAGTTCAATTCGTTACCAGTTAATTAAACTAGCTGCCGTTGTTAGTAAAACTTCCTTACCAACAAATTACAACACAATTTTTACATAGGAAATAGACAAGGATTGCACAAATTTATTCACTCACTTGGTGTTAGCAAAAACATCTCTTTATTACTATTCAAATCTCATGATTTACTTTCTTTTTCAAAAAGAATTACTCTAGTAAATTCTGCTTTTAATGCTTTAAAAATATAAAGTGTATTATTCCTTTTATCTCAAAAGTACTCATCTAGATGTTATTTTAAGTGCCTCGGATCCGGGTCTGAACTTTGTTAAAAATGAATTTATCACAATTTTAACCAAATTATTGGAAGAATAATATTGGTTGTAAACTACAGAATTACCTTACATTTAGATATAGTGTTGTTACTACTACTTCATTACAAAACTTACAAATCTGATAAGTTATTCTTTACATTATTAAAAGTTCTTTAGTGTTCTTTTGTTACTTCTCTTATTGAAACGAATATGTACAAATGTTGTGTTTGGATATCACCTGAATTTAACATGAGGTTGTGGTTGGGTCCTTGGTGGTCATCTTCTGTCGTCTTCTAGGGTGGTGTACGTGGTTCCTCTTGAAGCTACATCGGGTTGATTATATCTGGTCTCGACGATCGGATTTTTACTTGAAGTTCATACTGTTGTAGTATGAGTTTTCTACGTCTGGAGTTTGTAGTTCACATTTTACACCTTAATTATAGTTCTTACTTTGCAGTACTAAAGTCTGGTAAGTTACATATCTTACAACTTACAGTTTTATTTTTTTTAAAGAGATGTGTCGGCTAAGTTTTCCTTTCTTTATATTTTTTTATAATTCTACACACACTACATTATTTATTTTTGTTATTATTTTCCACACTACATTCTTCAAAATAAAATCACCTCAAACTGGATATGTTGTTAACGGCATACACCTACGTGTATGTGGACAACACAAAACTCACATCTTTACATGTCGAAGTTCTATTGGCGACTGCGTGCACAGTTTAGGGGCGAGGGGTCAGTAAGCTGGCGCGTATTTACGCACTGAGAAAATAGTTCGTTCTTTTATTTATTATTAGTTATTCATCAATTAGAATGTAAATACTTTACGTTAACTTTGTTACGAATTAGAGATTTCCTTATTTATATAGTCGTATTTTAAATAATTAACGTAATTATTATTATTATTATTTAATTAACACCTTTCTTTTCGTGTTGGTACGGGACAATTTCAAGTTGATTCAGGAATCTGGGTATAGGTAAGGGTGGATAATACTCTTACTTGTTAGAAATTAAAATTTTTTATTTGTGCGATTTACTATATTTTTTAAAATCGTCACAGGAGAAGGCCTCATATTAATGGAAAGATGAATGAGGAATAGGGGGAAGTGAATGATCAGTTCAGTGGGAAGTGACCATTGTGTAAATTAGTCCAAATCTGTAATTAGGTGACATTTTTTTGTGTGTGTTGGGAACGTTAAACTTGTGTTATTGTATAAGAGTGCCTTTGTTGATTTCTAACTGTTGCTTGTGTCCAATTAAAGTTTGTAATTAGTAACTCCATTGGTGTCCGTTATTCTGTTTCCACTGTGTAAGACGATGATCGTAACAATACCGTCATAACAATTCGTTAGCCTGGATCTAAAGCGATTCCCTTGATAACCCTTACGTTGATACTAGGTTTAAATGCTTAAAGCTTCTTCATATGACGCGGCGACACAGCGTATTAATGATGCTAGGAGGCTGCACATTTAAACAACGTAAATATTCCCTATTACTGGATATATTTTTAATGGTAAACAATGAGCAACAAATAAAACCTCGTATAATTTAAATATTTTTAACTGACATTTAATCAATAATAAATTTACATAAAATCTGAAAAATAAATATTAAATATCTATCAGCAACATTTATTAATTTATCACTAAATTATACAAAATTCATTTAGTATATATATATGCACAATTATTCAGTATTATCTACATTTTATGCACATTTTTTTTCTACAACTAACGGTGTCAATAATGTGTTCTTATTACAAAGAACTAAACTTTACAAAACTCTACATATTTTTATATATTTTTTTAATTTATTGCTGAAAAAATTCATTTAGCTTAAACCAATAATAATTATTATAGTGAAATAAATAATACTACTTAAAATAAAGTATAAACAATTTTTTTTACAAATGTGTTTAGATAATTTTACAAATAAAACTAAGAAAAACTATATTATTGTTGTTGCACAAGCAATCATATTTGGGTCCATTATTATCATTATGTTTTTAATAATCTATGTGGTTCCACTTTCTGTATGCATAATTGTATTGTTGTCATTATCGACAATTAACTTTAGATTATTATCTATTCACTACAGGGTTATTTGCGATTTATTAAAGCTCCTGGTAATTTTGTACTAGCTATACGTATATGCTACATTTGTATCTTCTGTGTGTGTGTGTGTGTGATTTTTATTTTTTGATTTCATTATTGTTTTATGATTCATCTTATTTGAAACTATTGTGTTACATCTACAAAATATATGCTTTTATTTATTATCATATGTTATAGTTTTAAGCACACAGGTCGTGCCATTGTTGAATCTGTTCCATGGGACTGGCGAAGGCCGTGTTCCAGTGGGTCAGTGCCTTCCCTCTGGCGAACATGTACGAGCCCAGGACGCATTTTCCCATCAGCTTATCTGGGAAAAAATAATTTATTAATGCTGCTTATGAGCATTTGGTTTTGTTATTAAAGCAATATGTATTTCAGAAAAATACGGCGCAGGCTATGCAATTTAGGTACATTTCTGTTGTAAATGTGTAAAAAAATTGTTACTTTAAAATGAGTATATTAATTTTATCTCTTTCATATTCTTTACAGTATAAAAAATCACATTGTTTCTCATTCAAAGAAAAATTGTTGGAATTACCTTACAGCATCGATTTAATGTACTGCGGTCGCCAGTTTTCCGTTCATCAAATAGTTCTTAAAAGAGATGTGAACATATTTAAACGTAATATGGTTTACTGAGTACGACTTACGATGAAAGACCAACTGACAAAATTAATCTTAATTACTTCTAACAACAGTAAAATTTTATAATAAAAATTATTAAATGCCTTTAGATCGGATAAAATAATGTAATGTGTTTGATTTAAAGAATACCGTACCTAACTTAACAATGGAGACTCATAAGGAGTAAACAACGTATCATAAACATTGCTGAAATTGTTGAAAGAATAATCGGTTGAAACATTTTGACCGAACACTACGGAGATGTGTGGGACGTCCAAAGAAGCGCTGGAGAGACCAGGTCTAGTGGGACATAGACAAACCATTTTCTATTTAATCTTTACAGAAGACCATGATAACGGTTGGTTACTTTTTGAAATTAGATGTCTGTAATATCCACAGACCGTAAAATTCAAGGTCCGTAAAATCAAAATTTAATGACCGTGGAAAATAGTTGTTAAAATGTATTTTTAACAAAACAAAACATATTCCACCAAAATTTGATAGAAACATGAATGATCGTAATACATAATTATAGGAAAGTTTGTAGATATGATTTCCAAAACAGAAAACCTGTTAAAATCTCAGGCTTAAAGTATTTAGAACGGGCTGTAAAACTAAAAGATAAAAATATATTAAGCTGTCATATCAATATATCGTTTTAAATACATTTAACAGTAATTAACGGTTATTAATTAACAGTAGCTTATGTCAAGAAGAATATGTCATGCTTAATTATTTTTTGATGAAGTGATATTAGAGTTCAATCCATAATATCTATTATTGGAATATTTTTTACATAACATTTATATTTTAGTCTGCCAATGACTTCTTTGCTCATAAATTTAAAAAAAAAATGCTTCTTCATTGTGAAAATCTATTTTATTTATTACACGTATAATCGATTACAGTTAGTGATATGGTATCAACATTATTACAAAGCTGTAATTTAACATGCCTCCTTACATTACCTGTTCTTGGTCAAGTGATATAGTCATTAGAGTGCATCTGTGAATATTGTAATCATCCGCAAAGTTTGTAAGATTTACTTTTTCCTTTCTACTTTTATTTCTTCATTTTGAATATTTACGGATTAAAACCAGTGGGCTTATAAAAACGCCTTAGTAATCATAACAAATAAAAGAGGCTTCAGTTCCCCTTTACTTGCTACTCTCTCTCTTTTCCTCCTCTTCCCCTCTCTCTCTTTCTCTCTCTGTCTCTCTTTCATCTTTCACTTTGCCTGACCGCCTTTATTTCACTCTCTGCTTATCTCCTATCTGCCTATACTTCTCTTTTGCCACTTCTCCCTAACTGTCTGTCTCAGCCTCCCTCTTTCTCTCTCTTTTTTTTTGTTTCTCTCCGTTTACTACCGTCTAAAAATTTCACGCAATAAAACAATTCGGAGAGCACGATCGTCGGGAAAGGTAGACTAGTTAGGGACTTTTAATTACCCCAGCATTTGTGTTGGTAACACAATACAGTAGAGAATTGTTTCAAGTAGACGTGGGATGGAGTTAAAGTTCTACGAAAAACAACAGCAGGAGGGGGCCAACACAACAACACGCGCATGCATTGTATATAAATGAACACTATCACAAAACCAACTAGTTTTTGTGCCAAACAGTGGCGGTGGCTCTCTTTCTGTTTTTTTACTGTCCAATTGGTAGCGACGACCTTCATCAGAAAGTGTATTGAATTAGGATAGGAGTCTGCGTGTTGAAAGGGGTTCTGTTTTGTCACATTCAGTATTTTTGTTTGTTTGTTTGCTACTGTTTGTGGTTGATTGGTCGAAAGGATAATTCATCGTAGAAGTTGGTAGGAAAACGATCGGAAGTGCCGACATGTTCAATTTGGCAACTACTTCATCAAATGTTGTATTGTCGTTTGCAAATTAATTACAATCTGTTGCCCCATATTTTATTTGGTAGCCATATTGTGTAACTGTAATTGGAGGTCAGTAACATAAATTATAATTACGGTTTTGAGACAGTCAGTAATTAAAAAGTAAACATCGTGTCTTAGTATACAAGTTCTTAAGCTTTCACGGCCGGCTTCAAAATAATTGTTATTATTACTATCGGCCGCGACGTTAGGCCGTGGTCCGCAGTTGTTGTTATTGACAGACGTTTCGGTCCCACCATCGGAGGCAATCTTCAGTGTCTAGATTGACACGCACGGTGTCCGCCAATTCACCGTAGTCTCTACGTCATATCTGAGGTGAAGACTACGGTAGTGAGAGATGAGACAGAGACTATGGTGAATTGGCGGACACCGTGCCAATCTAGACACTGACGGTGGCCTCCGATGGTGGGAACGAAACATTTGTCAATAACAACAACTGTGGACTACGGCCTATCACCCCGGCTGATAAAAACAATTTCAACAACCTTGTGTTTTAGTGTTCCTTGAGGAAAAACAGCCTTCAATTGACTTGCCATAACGAAAAGAGAAAATAACATAACCTACAGGTGTACATGCGTGTGTATGAGTTAAGCACGTACCTTAGACACACGTGTGCGCGCGCGCGCGCGTGTTGTAACAAGGCTGCTGTTTTTCCCATACATTGTTTAAAATTTAGATTAGGAACGTTCTTAATGAATGGAGCAGGAAATGCTTAAGAATGGGAATAGAAATCGGATCAGAGTTTAAATTAAATTTGCTATCCCATTACAATTCCCTTTGTATTTTTATTGCAATTTTGTAAACCAAAGAGGCCTAAGTAAAGTTTTTGAACCGTTAATATTGATTACACCAACCAAAAATTAACAACTACTTTTAAAAGTTAATGCTGTGTAAACATTTACAGAATATTTTAATTTTTAAACTTCTAGAATACTCTGCCACAAAAAAAAAACACTTTTTTTATACAGCTTGTGTTCACTAGTTTTAAGTTGCACTTGAAAAATCTTACTGTCTCAAACTTGAGCACTTTGGTATCATGGGAAAGTAGAACCCTTAGTGATCTTATTTTATAGGTTTCAAACTCTCTTTAAAGTTATTATTATCTACATCTTCTTCAACAGTTTTTAGCCAGCACCTAGGAAATACGAAAAACCAACCTACAAAGCTTTGTGATCATACTTTTAGTGCTAGAATATACCAAGGGATTAGTGGTAAAGCTATCCAAGTCCAATGATGTTTCAAAAAAAAAATATATTTTTGTTTTATTTAATTCTGTTTTTCTTTTAACTTATGAAAAGCTACGCAATCAATAAATAATTCTTGCAATAATAAAATGATTACTTTTATTAATTTTAACGACACAGAATATATGTTTAGAAAATTGAAAGAGGAGTACGAGAAATGGTGTCTAAACATAAACATTACTAAAACAGAATATCTGAAAATAGGAGACATGCAAGAAGAAGACCATAGAATCGGAAAGTGCAGCAAATTCACTATTTGGAAATCATTATTTCAGAATATGGAACAACAAAAAATGACATCAAAAATAGAATACAACAGGGAAGAATTCGTTTGCGTTTGCTATTCGTTTGCTAAACTCGTTACTTTGGTCGAACAAAATGAAACATCAAACTAAACTGACAATCTACACAACTATTGTAGAGTTCATTTTATCTTATGGCTGCGAATGCTGGCAACTTTCAGATAAAGAGAAAAAGATAACAGAAACTGTGGAAATGGACTTCTTAAGAAGAGCGTGTAATAGTTCTAGAATCCAACATGTTAGAAACGAAGATATAAGAAGAAAAACAGGGCGCGTATTTACAATTGCAGAAAGAATAGAATCCAGACAGTTGCTAAGGTATGGTCACGTAATGAGGATGGAGGAGGAGCGATGGCCAGAGAAAGCCATCACACACCACAAAACAGGAGAAGAAAAGGAAGACTGACAACACAATGGATAACAGGAATTAGGAAAAGCATGAGAGATCGAGCTGATGAAGATGACGACTGGAAGGATATGGAGAAATGGCGACCGAAATGCGGGATGGTGGCATAGACTGTAGAAACCCCGCTAATAAAAAAATTTAACCTTGAAAATCAGCTTTATAATTTTATAAATTATCATTGCACCTTAAAACATTTTATTTAATTTTCTATAAATTCACCTAAGTGGACTTGGGTAACTTTACCAAAACCCCCACGATATCATGTAGAATGAATGAGTGAATGGTATATGGGACTTGGGAAGAAAGTAATATTTTATTAATTTTTTACACTATATAAGATTGTGTACGTTCAAACATTTGTACACGTTTAAAAAATGTATACGTTCTAGTGCACATTTTGCCTGGTACTGACTTCTGATAGCGAGCTGTTACCTTTTCCGTAACTGTTTCCCGGTTGGTAGATCTGCAGTATGACACTGGTCACGTCCATGTTGTTGGACGGCACGCTGAAGTTGAACCCCTGCGAGTAGCTGGGTGTCTCCGTGCCCCTGACGGTGGTCGTCCGTTTGACCTTGACGGTGCGGTAGTGTTGGTTCAGCGTCACCCTCACGTAGCTGTCCAAACGGTCGTCTGGAAACTGCAACAAGTCACCACACTTTGTACATCTTTCTACAGCCCAACTCACCAGGGTGAATGTACACGTATAGTGGTTTCACTCCCACACAAGGGACAAGGTCATGCCCCTGGTATTACCTGACGCTACTTGCCTCCTCTCTCAGGGTATATTTTAAGAAATTTTTATCACTGGATAAATGTGTAGTTTACCAAAACGGGGTTCGGGGGATCTCCCGCTGGGAAATTTTCAAAAATTAGACCTGTCAAAACTTTATTTTAGTGGTTTTCTAGTCTTCCCTATCCCTATTAATTCTAAAATTAATCTCTACAAAAATAAGGAGAGAGAAAAAATAAGGGAATGAAGTTAAGAAAAATCACGGAAACCTATGTGGCGTGTCAAATTGAAGAGAATCGTATAAAAAAGTTTAATTTATTGTACGGTTTTAAAAATCTTATAATTTAAGACCCAAAAGGGTGTAAAAATTTAAAAGGGTAAAAACAAAACTGTAGAAAACCATGCCGGATTTTAGTGTAGAAAGAATTAAACCGAAATCTAAATATAGCGTTTGCACTGAAAATGTTACATACGGGAATACATTATGAGAAATTTTATTCAAAATACAAACACGGTAGTTCTAATAATTTGACAAAATCAATATATTTCAGCACCCATTCCAAATTTTTAACCCGCTTTAATAAGTTTGTAAGCTATAATAAAAAAAAACTTAAATACTTTTAAGAATTATGTATGTTTTGAAATGTATTGGATATAGTACTATAGTTACGTATGGGAACATAATTTTGTTGTATGAGTGGAACTTAAATTTTACAACTTTACAACATACGTTTTCTAAAAATGTAGGTAAGGAAATCTGATTCTCGTAATTTTTCTGACAGTGGGAAAATTATTTAATATTGAAGTTTATTTAATAATGAATGTATGCCTTTTTTGTTCAAAGTAGTGGGAGAATTGAACAGATTGTGGTACTTTGTAGTAATATAGATTTTAATTGCGGAACAAAACTTTATGTCTTAGGTTTTTTAATATTATATAACGTTTAATGTTTGCAAAAACTCAGAATATTTAGAGTTACTATCAACAAACGATGGATTCTAAAAAAATATATATTTCATTAAAAGAACTCTCTCAACCAATGGCAAGTTGTACTAGTCATTACCTTCCTGCCAAATATATCGTCGCGTGTATATGAGATCACATAACCGTTTTCAACTGCTAAAAGTCCATTCGATTGAGAAGAATGATGGACTGCATTATTAAATTCTTTTGGAACGCAGGCCAATAGCGACTTCTAACGGATCGTTACGAATTGTTTTGTTGTGACATCACAGCCAGCTTTTATTGCCTACTAGTTTGCGCTAGAACTGTACTTGAGATTCTTCTCAACATGAACGTGAGCCTTTATTAAGTCACATTGTTGGTACTTCCTACTATTATAATGTGTGTGTGTGTGTGTGTGTGTGACTGTATTACTGCACTATCCTCTATTCCGTCATTTCTAGCTTTCTTTTTTATTTTAATGGTATACAGGTTTGTAATTTCTCTCGTTTTGTACAAAAAAAAATCATAGATATTGAGGTCGCTACTTTTTTTTTAATCTCAAAGTTTTACACATAATAATTAAATAATCGTATCAGCTCATAGGATGATATAATATATACAGTAATATATGACAAAATGTGATGACTTTGATGGTTATTCTGTATCTCTCAGGTTCCTTTGTAGTCAAATTACTGTCATCAAAATAATGAAAAATGTTTATATATAAACATGGCGTGGCCAGCGTAATTTGTTTATTGTGGCCAATCAAAGATTATCCCATCTATTTTGCCTCATCGTAAAATAACGCCACACACTGCCTCTACATTTCTAAAACAATACAGAATTCATTACCTATTATTACCTATAAATATTACCTATTTTTTTATTTAATATTTATAACTATTTACCATCAAGATATATTAAGTCCTACTCCTACGTCCTCGAAGACATAATTTATTTATGTCGCGTGGCTTCAGGGTGCACGTTAGATAGCTAACAGGAGAGGCCAAATGGGGGGGTGTTCCGGCGCCTTAAAACTGGAACATACCAGCTAAGGGAGTAAACCCAGATAAAAAATCCGGCTGGTCAAGAGGCCTAGAGATGGCAGCCCCATCACTTGACTTATCCAGCTTCAGGTTGGTACCTGTACTGGAGACAATTTAAAAATACTCGTAATTCTCACAAAGTACCACGAAAACGGTGGTCGTAAGTTTTTGAGGACGGAACAGGCAAATGCCTAATCTTTGTAGTCCAGAAGAAGAAGATATATTATTTCCTAACTTGGAACATGTTTCACGAATCAATTATTTTTTCCATCATCAGCCATCTTAATTATTGATCTTGTTGAATCTTATTTGTGCTCAGGTTAGTTGTTGCTATGGCTTCCTGTTGGCTGTTGGTAGTTTAAATTGGAATTATTGTGTGTGGGTGTGGTGTATATATTTGAATTTTGAGTTTCCAATGTTGAGTATTTTGAAAATTGTGTCGTATTTTGTGTTGAGTTGTATTTGTTCAGCTATTAGTTTGCCTTGTGTTTTGTGTTTATATATTTGTTAATTTTCTTATATTCTCATTATTGTTCCTTTGTGTAATATATGTTATCAGTATCATGTTGGTTATGTCTGAAAATTCGCGTCCTTTGTTGAACTGAATGTGTGGCTAATTTAGATTTATGTATTTTTGTTTTTGTGTATGCATTCAAGTGTTCAATATACCGATTTTTTCAGTTTTTGTTTTTGTTTGGCCTATGTAACATCTATTGCAGTCTTGTCATTCAATTTTGTATATTTTATTGGTGATTGTATTATCTTTTTTGTGTAGGTTATTAGATTTTGTAAGTCACTTTTGTTCGTTTTGTAAGCCATTATAACGTCTGTATTTTTAAATAGTTTTATAAGCTTTGCTATCTTATTGTTTATACATGTGAGTGTGGCTCATTTTACATTATTGTTGTTATTACTATTTATGTGTTGTTCATTTGGATCGTTTATTATCATTTATTGCCAATTTGTTAACTATGTAAAAATTTAAAATTATGTGCTTTCCAATGTAAATCCATTAAAAATGGAAAACATGACCTAAAACATTTTTATTAAATTGTCACAATATGAAATAATTTTCTCAAAATCTGTTAAAAGTTAGATCAGTTTCTCCGATTCTCCAAGTTCTGTACTACTTAAGGTAAGTAGGTAAACAATAAAGTGTTTAAAGCTGAAACGGAGAAAACAAAATAATCTCATTTTGGGAAAAGAAAACAATCCGATATACCTAGTCTAGGTGTTGTTAATCCGGTGCTAGTCTTAGATTTCACCAATTTAGGTTGTGAAATAGGTCACAAGCACGACACCTCATGGCCAGAACTACCAGCTTAGGTCACGAAAACCAGACGTAGGAATGATTTCAAAATGTATCCGGAATTTTGGACGTTGAACGACAAAGAATACTCGTATCTTGTAGGCGGTAAAAGCTACATAATTCATGAGACTTCTAGTATGTTTGAGTAACAGTAACCGTTGGGTGCCTATAAAGAGCATCTAAACAAATTTTATCTGAAGGAACTAAAAACTTGACAAAAATATATAAGATACAAAATAAGATAATATGACCAAATTTAACAATGAAAGCCATTTTTTAACAATAAACTAAATACTTCCATAAATGTATGGTTAAATGTTTAGGTGACTATAACTAAAATACAAAATTACAAATGTTTTAATATTTTATTAAACAATAGAAAGAGATGTAGGGCTTGACGAAATTTTAATTTTATCGTGACCTGATAAAATAGTAAATGGAAAAAGACTGGACTTAAGTGACAGTTATGTTGTACAACGAACTGCTGTACAGGATGCGGAACCGCGTCCATCCAGCGTGACCCCAACACAATGACAACTATCGATAAACGAAAAATGTCGTAAACAATAGCAGTGGGTTTGAACATTGCCTCAATATTGTTACTGAATGCGTTTGACAGCCGTTATGGAAGTGAATAAGAATTGCAGCCGTGACAGCCGATAACTTATATAATAGTGTTGTTATTGTCATCTTGACGTTGTACTTTACTGTTTTACTAGACAAATACCAGCGGGAGAAACTGTTCTGATACGTTTATAAGACAGTTGTAGTTCTGTATATATTGTTTATGGCTTGAAATAATTACGTGCTACAGTATCAACTGATTTCTTGTTAGTCACGAGATGGAAAACTGTTACATGACACGGATTTAGAGACCCACTAGGTAGTTTTTCAAAATTAATTATTTATTTATTCGATAATTTGATAATTATTTTTATGCAGTGAGGTGTTTTTAAAACTGCAAAAACAATTGTATAACAGTGTAAACATTCTAAACAATCTCTCTCTCTCCCTCTCCCTCTCCTTCTCTCTCTCTATCTCTCTCTCTGTTATCAGCACACAGGGTCTGGTTGGCAGCGGCTTGCCATTCTTGTGGCTAAAAAATTTTAAGTCTAAAAACGGTAAGAAGAAGATTATTTAATTGCTATGAATTTCAGTAAGATTTGTGCTGTTCAATAGACTAACTTCCAACGTAGAATTTGCACCCGCCATTACCAGTTGAATTTACACAGTTGTTCAATTACCTAACTTCCAATATTAGTATAAACCTATGTTCCATGTGCAGTGGTTATATGTGTGTGTTTGTGTGTGTTTCTTTGTATGTAACTCGTTGAGTTCCTTGCAGGTCTCCCATGTATTATCTTTAGATGAATACACTGCAAGTAGATTTATTTTCACCTGACGCACGTTTCACAAAAATTAATCTGTAACTTCAGAGGATTGTTTTAATTGTAATTGGATGTTTCGCTTATAGTATACTTAAAGGATAATAGATTTTACTTCGATTCTATTTTTGATTGTTTAAATGTTTACGTAGTCAGTTATCTAATATATATTTAATGTTTATTTTATCATTATAATAAACAAAATTATACATTTAATAAAATAAAAAAATAAAACTTGAAATATATAATAAATAGCTGACTACATAAACATTGAAACAATCAAAAATAGACTCAAAGTAAAATCGATTATACATTAACTTTACTTTACTTCCGTTAACTTTAAGCGAAACATTCAATTACAATTCAAACCAACCTCTGAAAGTACAGAATAATTTCTGTGAAACGTGCGTCAGATAAAAATAATACTACTTGCAGTGTATTCATCTAAAGATATTATAAACACACACACCAACACACACACTAATGCACAACATATCAGTATACATATAAACATTAAATATTAAATAACTAGTAGTTAGTAACAAAATGTTAATGCAACGGAAAACAGGTTTTTTTTTGGTTGACATAAAAAGCAACAGATTCCGGCGCTTACAGTGTGAAACGAAACATTAACCAAACAATGGCAGCAATGTGGCCAGTAAAATAAAGACTCGACGTAAACATTTTCGTAATTAATTTCTTGAGATTAAATAAATTACACCAGCGAATCATGAATCATGTCAACGAAGACTTTTTTTTGTTAAAATTTATTACAACACTTGTTATACTTCTTAGCACAGGGGACGGAGAAGTAAAACTGCTGAATAAAACCACGGTAACAGAGAGACGCTTTAAAAATAATGAGTGCGATCCGCTGTTTGAAATATAAGGAATTAGTGTGACGTCACAATTCAACTGGTTACTTCTGCAAAAAAGTAGAAACAATTTAAAAGTGCAACAATAAAAGTTGTAGACTGAGCAACAATGCGGTCTCGGTCAGTTGCGAAGAAACGATGTAATTGCGCCGCGCAATTTTGTTACTGACCGAATCTGTAATTTACAGACGCCAACTCCCTTCGATGCGATTTCAATTGAGCAACTTTTAATTTCTGCAAGTAACCTATTTCGTCTAATATGTTTGTTAGGTTAGGTTAGGTCAGGTCAAGTGAGGTTAGGTTAGGTTAGGATAGGTTGGGTTAGGTTACGCTAGGAATGGATAGAATTATAATAGTAATTTCTGTATTATTATAATAACATGAAAATACAATTGATCGCAACTGACCGTATTCAAATTTCCTCGTCGGTCGACCGCGTTTTATACGATTGGGTCGCAACTGACCACGGTGCCAACAATGGAATAGAAGCGTATTTAAAAACTATACACAATAGTAATAAAAAATACCACAGCCTGAATAAGGTGTCATTCAATCGTCGGGATAATGTGACTTGTAAAGCACTAAATGTTTTAATCACTGAAATATTACACTAAATAATCCTTTGAAAAAATATTCATTCAATCCGATTTTTATCAACCGACAGCAATTTCCAACTAAAGCATAAGTTTTTCACTAGACAACGGATCATTACTGTTGTCGATAAGCGTGCTGCATGATGCAGCATTATTATTGAAAACCAATTACCTTCCAAATATATCTTCATCGTATACATAATGATACAATAACGTGGAATACGATATCGTGGATACGATACGGTCCATGACATGGGAAGGACCAATATTAAAAAAAATATATTTTGACTCTACTGCTAAGTTTTACGCACGAACACACAACAAAAGTGAAAAACACATGATAATTATTACGCGAATGATAAGGCGAAGAACCCACTGACAGGACAATCTTCGGTGAGGCCCTGAGACTCTACTGAGGTGAACAATTACAAACGACCGCAGGAGCTTGAGAGTGATTGAGATTAAGTTTAGAAGTCAAAGATCAGTACGTGTCGTAGAACCATGCCAAGGAAAGATAGTTTAGCTTGTAGTTAATAGGAAGCAACTTGATAATTCCTCGACCAAGCCTCCGGAAGAGACCTCTTCGTACATATTGTTAAATGCAGATTATTATATAAGAGTCAAAAAGTACATAGGTATATTTTTTAAAAGTCAACAGATCTACTTACAAAATTTATATAAAGAGGTTTTTAAAGTTGTCTTGATTGTTCATCATCTTCTTTCACAGAACTAACACTTTATCTAAAAATGAAACTTTTTCTTGTGAACTTACTGTTTTTTCTAACCTAACCTCCACGCACCACCCCCACTCACCTTCCATACAACAACCGTTACTAAATGCTGGCAGTCTGTCTCTAAGCTGAAGAAGGCGAATACGACGCCGAAACGGGTTCGACGAGAAGAAAAAACAGTAAGTTCACAAGAAAAAGTTTCATTTTCAGATAAAGGTTTTTAAAATATATCGACTTTATTAAAATTATTCATTTACAATCGCCGAAACAAATGGGGTTTAACAAAATATAACGTATGAAATATTTGAAACTTGATTAAATTGAAGCTAAGTTTACTACTTCGTAATTTCACAAAACTTGTTTTATTTAATAAAATGTGCAAAAAGCTTTGGTGATGAAACTGTGACATTTCGACTGTTAATTAGATTTTTCATCCCACTTAGCCCGTGGCTGCCAATGAAAAACAGAAGAGGAGGTGGTATGGCAACACAAAATGACTGTGATGGATGAAAGCACGTCATAGAGAATTATTGTCTGTTGTAATGAGTAAGTAAGTAAGTGAGTGAGAGAGAGAGAGAGAGAGAGAGAGAGAGAGAGAGAGAGGGGGGGAGAGTGTCGTGACGTGACGTATATGACAAATTACAGCAAGGATAGCTCTGCTAGTAGTAATTTGGTGTAGGCTGCACGTCGCTAGCGGGCATCAAGTCCATGATTAACAAACCGCACCAGCTAGTCTACTGAACTGTGTCGGTCACGGCTTTGATCAACACACAGACACTGAGATAAACATTCTTGATTACAAGCATTATGTGCATGATTTAACAACCTGTTTGAACGTTTACACTAGGCTATGAATTGAAGGAACGTTGATTGTCGACTAGTAATGTCAAAAATCCACATGAAACATTGCAGCATGACCGTGACAGTTCAAAAGTGAGTGCTTCTGTACACTCAGTAAGTTTAAAGTGTACGACACGTTCTTTTTTTATGAAGAAAAATATTAATGGTGTCGTGTATCTGGGTATTTCCTCATTTTACAGTTAGACTAGTACCTCGTGCGTAATGGCTGCTACACTGTCGGCGTGGGTTCGATTCCCGCCGGGGACATCTGATTTAGATACAACCGTTCCCCCTCGCAAGGCAATGGCAAACCAGCGAGAGGTATTCTGCCAAATATAAACACTCGCCAACCATGCCGTTCGGATCCGGCGTTAAAGTGTAGGTCCCATACACTTGGGAGAGACTCCGTAACACACGCACCGCGGGTACATGCGGGGAGGGTACAAACTAGTCGAAAGACTGAAGGTCCCAAGAAGAAGACAGTTAGACAAAGATGACCACGATCGCCGGTTTCACTACTAACAAACGGGACACCGCCTAACTTCAGCTTACACACACGGGATTTCCTTGATAACCGATTACCAGGTCGTTGGATTAGTCGTCAGGCCCTATGGCCACCTCGCTATCACGAAATGACCCCTTTCGATTGTTTCTGCTTTCGGGTTTCTTTAAAAACCGAATGTTAGTTCCACTTTTACCTACTGATGTCCGTGAGCTGAGAAATTGTATTTAAGCTGGAGTTGCAGAAGTTAAACCTGACGTAGTGGGTTGAGTTTGGAATGAAATTGACTTAAAGTGTCTGCCGTATCGCAAACATGAAACCAAAATGACATTTTGATAGAGAACGTGATATGTTTCGCTTTAAAATAACACATTAACAGACTCTGTAAGACGTATGAATGCATTTCTTTCATATAAATTTTGATTTTTTAAAATTTATTAATTTGTATGTATGTTGATAGTTTATACTATCAAAACAGTGTAATATATTTAAAAAATACAAAAAAATATATTTTTTTAAAAAACGTTTTACTGATTAATAATATTAAGGAATAAATTTCACTAAAATATCACAAATCATGTTGGGAAGAAGGAACAAACACATTGAAATATACTGTTTGACATTCGCATTTGCTATACTTTCTAAACATCTGACATCTGCAGTAACACAAGCTAATTTGTTAGGGAACATAGCCAGTAAAACAGGCTTAAGAATTTCTGCAGAAAAAACAAATTTCTTACAAACATTAAAAATGTGCCAAAATCCTGCTAACAGATACTGATCGAATAGAGAGGGTCAGAAAATTTAAGTATCTATGGGAAATATTTCACGAGAATGGTTTAAAAAAATCTGTTATATATTTACAATATAAAGTGCATATCTAAAAATGCGTAAATAAGGGATTACAGAAGTAGTGAGGCCAGAATGCCTAAATGCAAGTGAATGTTTAGCATTGAATTATAATTTAGACAAACTAAACATTTTGGAAAGACAAGTTATTAGGAAAATATTAGGCCTACGAAAAACTTTGGAAGGTTGGAAATTAACAAGTAATGATGAAACATATCAAAGTATAGAAAATATAACGGAAAAAGTGAGAAAAAGAAGACTAGATTTTTTTTGAACATTTATATAGAACGTACGACAATACGTTAACAAAACAGATATTCAAATATCTGTGGGAAAAGAAGTCAACATCAAGTTGGATTAAAAAAGTCAAAAAGGATTTAGAAAATAATAGTATAAACGTAGAAGAAGCAATTGACATAGATGTTTTTCGGGCAAATGTGTTAAACATGGAAGGAGTCCAGTGTAGGAGAGAGAAAAACTGAAGACAGGAAGAAGAGACATAGTGAAAAGATAAACGAATATTAAAGAAAAAGAAAAGAACAAGGAATAAAGAATTGAAATTGGCATGAGGTCATCAGACGACATATAAAAAAAAGAATAATTATCTATATGTTTTCAAAGTTCTTAAATCTTTTTTGAATCAGCTTGTACAGAACCAAAGGAAAAAGAAGACAGATCAACATATTTTTAGAAAATAGATATTGATGATGCCGTGGCAGCAGGAGAACTACAAATAAAGATATATTTAACAGACGAAGTTGGATATTAGAACGGGAAATACTTTGGCAGCTGCAAAGTATTCCACGATAATGATGACGTTGACATTAATTATTATCATCATCATCATCTTCAGGGATTAAAGCAAGGATGGTTTGTTCCCGTCTCAAATAGGCAAAGATTAGAGCTGGGCCACTCCAGGGCTTCCTCGGACGTCCCACACCTCTCCGTCCCCTCACTTATAGTTCCAGAGTTGTTTTGGGATGCGGCAGTCATCCATTCTGCGAAGACGTTCCCACCAATTCAGCAGATACTGGGCGATCCTGTCGAGTTTACTCATAATATTCAGTTCCTGCCGTATATCTGTGTTTCTTCTATGATCATGGAGAGTGTACTAAGAAATCTCATTTCAGCCGCTTGGATGCGACTGGCCTGGCCTTTCATTAAAGTCCAATTCTCAGACCCATAAAGAAGTGGGGAAGAGCCATCAAATTGTAGAATTTTAGGCGTTATAATAATAATAATTATTATTTAATTTGTTATTAGAAATGATAATGTTTCAGTTTTATAGTTTAACACTATCTTATTTTTATGCAGACCCAACGTTTTGCCCAATATACGCTAATGCGCCGGCAATGGCTGGCTAGAGGAATAATCAAAATTTGGGAGAATAAATTCTGTCGATGCCATGGAGCCTTGGCTGTTGGACAAATCGGACGTGTCACAAAGAGTAACTCTCTGCTGTCCCCAGAGTCCGTATGAGGGAGGATCAGCGAGCACATAACTTTGACAGCAAACCCGCCCCACCCCCGTTAATTATGAAGTGATTAATTAGACTTGAACCAACGACAGCAATCAGGTCCGGCGGGACACGAACTTGCGGCAACGACAATGCGGTGAAACGTGAACTTGACCGAAATCGATATCGTCGTCAGCCTTGAGTACGAAAAAAATACAGTTGATAATTTTCCACTAACTAATGTACCCGCACTACACTTTTGATATTCGATTACGAGATGTAGTGTCTCGTAATTACGAGATTACGTCTCTATCGATTTGTAGTGAATGTCGGTTATGCGTTTAATAAGGATAAGCCAGAACGTGTTAATGAGATGTTTCGACTAAGTAATCAGTTTCTTTTGTTTTTATAGAAGTTGCTTTTCATTGTCACTTAATTACTATACGGATCGTTTGCAGCAACAATCATTTCAAAACTGCGTCATTGACGGCAAAACTTAGTGTTAGGTTGAACACACACACAATAAAGAAGAAGAAAAACAATATAGTTCATCTTCACCACTTCAGCCCAACGTGAACCCTGTCTTCCAACATCAATCTTCTCCAACGTCTCCTGTCCATTGCTATCTCAGTGTAACCCCTCAAATCTATTCTTCTAAGATCTTCTACTACATCATCCAACCATCTTATCCTAGGTCCCTTTTTCCGCTTTTAGTGACCTGCGTCCTCAGAATTTTCTTTCGCATTCGTTCTAGGTGACCTAACCATTGTATTCGTAGAGCTTTTATAAATCTTACAATGTCTTCGGCGTGATTCAATAGCTCATCTATCTCCTAGTTATTTTTTATTCTACATTCGTCATCTTCTTTAACCGGGCCATAAACACGTCTTAAGATCTTTATTTCAAACCTTTTTAGTGTTTGTTGTTCCTTTTTTATCAGCGTCCATGTCTCGCCTTCATAAGTAATCAATTTTGATAAGTATATAAGTCAGCACGATTTGGTACCCTTTACTTTTTAGTTTGACTGTACGTGAGTTGACTGATCGCACAAATAATGCAAGCGGCTTAACACCTACAGGGCAGAGTCTACTTACCGGACCACACACCGCCACTTCTACACTATATAACTGAGTTCACTGGCCAGCCTCATCGTCACACAGACCTGAGGATACTCGTTGTAATACGAGTAAAACGTTGTCGTACAAGACATTTTTGACGCGGTCCATACCGGAAGAATACTTCAAAAACCTAATGGACACTCTCCACGGAAGCGTACGTGAGAATATATCCTAATTACAACTGTTCGGTGTCGAAATAGAGTTTACTAGTTCATTGATCCAACAGTTTGCTCTAAAGGTTTAAAGATACATTGAAGTTTTACACGTTTGATTTTGCCGTACGTAAACGGCTTTAAAAAAAAAAGAACTTTGTCAAATTTTGTTGCTTCCCTGTTATATATACTTTTTCCTCGAACGAGGCCTTTCGGTTTCGCAACCATTATCAAGTTCTTCCTACAACTTGATAATGGTTGCGAAACCGAAAGGCCTCGTTCGAGGAAAAAGTGTATATAGCAGGGAAGCAACAAAATTTGACAAAGTTGTTATGAAGAGTGCTAACATAGAGAAAATAACTGATAAAAAAAAGAAATTAAAAAATTTGCTTCGGTAGGCAAAATTCCAACTTACCTTAATTTTGCGGGCTTCTATGACGGAGACAGTAAGCCTGTGGATGTTCTCATTGTATAACAGCGTCACCAACATCTCACCGACGTCCGATACTGAGTCCACCGACTCCTGAAATAAATTAAAATTCTTTCGTAAAACAGTGAAAAATAGGGGAGGAGATCATACACTAAACCAGCACTACGTGTAGGCAAAAATATAATGTATGTAAATCAAAGTTTCTCAACCTTGTTTTAACTACGATTCCCTCTTCAGAACTACTTTACTTCTTGCGACTATATCCTGTCCTTGCGGGGAGGGGGAGACATTTGTTTGCAAAGACATTTGTTTGCAAACAGGACGTGTTTTGTATATGGTTATCATAATTATTACAAAGTACGATTACAGAAAATGTTTCCTTTGATCAATGCAACATTTATAAGTAACTACCAGAAATAAGGTTTAGTGTTGGGAGTTTCAACAAATACCATCGGCCACCCTTTTGCTTCCATGTTCCGTAAGGATATTGGAAGTATGGTGATGGCGAAAAAATCGTGTTCGAGATAAGGGCTGATTCTGAGTTGAACACCCCTCAGAAACATGAAGAAAGGCCATTTTCAGAAAAGTCTCTGTGCGTGTGTCTGTCTGTGTATCTATGTGTCTGTGTAAATTTTTTTCTATGGCAAACGATAACTGTCCCAAATTTAAACAGAAGCAAATAATGTTTTGCATATATGGCTGACCTGTAGAGGACTCAAGGCCTATTGATTTTTGTGAAGATCGGATAAGGGAAAGGGGTAGTTTACCTGCAACGTTTTATCTTTTAACAAGAGTAAATTACTTAATTTTGATAAATAATGTATCCTGAAAAGAACGTCATAATAATCCACTGTAGAAACGTAGATGAATATGTATTAATAAAAAGGGTATTTGAAGGGGGAGGGGGTAATTTTCTATAAATGAAAATAATAGTTGAAGGGGGGGATCATTTTTTATGTGTGTACTACGTTATCGACAACAAATAAGTAGTTTGTATGGAAATACTTCATTTCAATTTGTGAAACATGAAACTCAATTTACAAGGTGGGTGATATTATTTTAGAAATTATCGAACCGAATTCAAATAAATGATTTTAAATATAAATTTTAGAATATGGAAGTCGTGTATAGTTCTCAATCGAGATATTTTTGTTATAAAATGTGAAAAACCTTCAAAAGCGACTAGACAAGGCTCTAGGGTCTGACTGCCTGATAGTGTGGGATTTATATCGTAGTAAAAAAACCGTACTGAGCCTACGGAGTTGGCTACGGAGCCGTCAGTCGGGGGCCATGCCGTCGCGTACCTTACTCCTATGGCGGGAAATGCATTGATAGACTCCATCTATAGTCGACCACTACTCGAACACAATTAAAGAAAATGGACCGCACAGTTGCATGTAACAATGGAAAAGTTTAAAGATCGCTACTGCCCATGCGCCGTGTTGCCATGACAACCAATTTCGTGTATACGACCCAATCAGAAGTTTGTTTTACAACAGCTCTCAGACATATAGTTTTCTTAATAGAGGAGTTGATTTTTTTGAAATACGCAGAAGAGTCAAGCGCCTGAGAAAAATTAATCTAGATTAACAAGCCATATGGCAACTGAACTACGATATTTTAGTCAAAACATATTGTGCCAATCAAAACACAATAATTGAATATTATTATTATCCGGGCTTTACAGTGCTTACACATTTTCCGGAACAAAATATTAGAGAAGTGATTAAATTCTCATCTTTCACTTCATCCAAAGGTATTCTTCAATTTCTCGTTCCCTCTGTATAGTCTGAATTTCTTCTATACAGGTGATAGGTGGTCTTCCTCTTTTCCTTCTTCCTGGTGGGGTCCATTCCATAACTCTCCTTGTCAATCTTTCCTGTGCCATTCTTTTCGTGTGTCCATACCATTGTCATTTTTTTGTTTGGATAAAATCAACAATTGCATTTTTCACATTCATTCTGTCCTTAATGACTTTACTTCTACTTTTCTCACGTCTAGATACACTTGCAGAACGTCTGCAAAAGTCCATCTCTGCTGTCATTAATTTTGTTCTTTTGTGTTTATTAGTAGTCCAAACTTGTAAGCCGTAAGTCATGATACTTCTAACAATGGTTAAATATTTTGGTTTTTGTTGCTATTGTAATTTGCTTAATTCCATAGGATTCAATTTAAAGTAGGTATAGCCACATTTTCCGAATTAATTCTGGATTGTGTATTCTGTCTTGCTTCTCACTGGCCGTAATTTTTGCCTCTAAATACTTGTATTCCTCTGTATATGAAATCTTCCCCATGTCTTCCTCCAACATGAAGTCTTAATGAAGGTCACCTATCGCCATGTATTTTGTTTTTTTTTGTATTTACCTTTAGTTCCAATTTCTGATATTCCTGTATTAATTTTCTAGCCACGTATTCTATGTCTTTAAAATCTTGAGCCAAAAGTATTGTCATCAGCAAACTTAAATGAATAAACTGTATCACCATCAAGAAGAATTCTCATGTACCTGCACATTTTTCCAAGTCTCTATTGCTTTTTCCGTATACATTTTGAAAAACGTGGGTAATAGACATCATATATATAATAATGTCTCCCATGTGTACCACCGAAGTAGCTTAGGAGAAAGCAGAGTAGGCTGCCTTATGTGAGCCGTACGGCATACAAGGAAGGCAGTGTGGCCAGCACTACGCTTCAGCCGACCATTATTATCCCCAGGATGTTATCCCAGGTACTCATTTTCAACAGGCTGAGTCCACCCGGGGGCTGAAAAACGCACCTTGATTTTATGGTGCGGGCCCGGGACCTCTAGGTTAGTAGCCAGGTTGGTAATAGACATCATCCCTGGCGTAAACCTTTGGTCACTTGAAAGCCTGGTGACAAATTCTTTCCTATGTTTAATAATTGAATATAAATGTATAAAATCAACAAACAAAAATAGACCCTTCTAACGTTTTGAAAATTATATTATTCTGTTAACTACAGCACGCTCTTACAAAGCTCACGCAACAGAGTTCTTATACCTACGACTTCAAACAAATAAAACACATTTATAACTTAAGAATTAACCGGTAAGGTGTCTCGTTTCATTTAATTTATTTAATATCGTAACAACGTTATTGCTATTCCCAGTTAATTTGAAAAGTACAGTAATCAATTAGTTCTGTTATTATTCAATTAATTAGTGGTTTCTGAATATGTTTGCCGTCTTTAGTTTTGACCTCCCGAGGAAACAATGGAGGTGGCAATACGATTCGACTAAGTAAACACCGGATCTCTGTGGTCGCAGCACCGTTTCAATCAACATGTTTTCGATTCAGTAAACAGGTCAATTGCAACAATTTAGTACGCCATGCCTGTTCGTAAAATTAAAAACTAAGCGTTTTACAATTGCTGGCAATATTTATAAAATAATTGTAACAATAGTAGTAATAAATATTACTTTATTAAATAATTTATTTAAGGTATTATAATTTTTGTAAATCTGTAAAAACAGAAAACCTCAAGACTTACAAGTTATACTTCTATAGCTGCAGATCTGTGTTTGCGTTAAACAATTTTTAAATATATGTTGATTACTTCTTATTATTACGTTATTATACTGGAAAAATACTTATTAGGGTTAAATTGAGGCTATCCGCTAAATTGAGTTGGTAACATACTTGAATGTTTTCTTTTTTTTAAACGTCGAGTAGAGTTTGAATTGCTCCCAAGTTCCTTTTTGAAAATTCTGCCACAAATGTAGTTTTACATTTCTATAGTTTGTACACAAGAGACAACGTCGAGTTAAAATAAGAAACACCGACGAAATTAAGTAGCACGTGGTGTTTGCCCTTGTACGTTTAGGTTATATTGTAGTCTCACTGATTAAATAATTCTCTTTATTATTTTAGTAGATATGGTTTCCTAATTATAATTTATTATATTTCTCATTTAGTCAAGGTTTCCAAATTCAGGATTACAGCCGACCCAATCTTCTTAAAGATTTCTAACAGAGGACCAGAATGAATATATTCTTACGTGAATAGTGTTGTAACGAGAATCTTATCGAACAGGCTAGAACATTCTCCATTCTTCCTCCCGTCCAGTGTGGCAGGTGTTGCCTCAGTCAAGGCCGCTCACAAGTAGGTTGCAGTGTATTCAAGAACACTTGAAATACGCATTAAGTAGCGTGAAGTGAGGATGAAAATTTTCTAGAAGGTTTGCGCTACATATAAAAAGCCATAGTAGCCGGCTTGTCGTTGTGTTGAGCGATTTCTTCAGCGCGGATCGAGTGTTTGTAGAAGTATTATAGTGAAGCGTTGTTGTGTTATAATTAGTGCGGCATTCTGACATTGTTGTACTTGAGTTGTTATAAGAGACTATTCTGTTGATTACAAATTATTGATTGTGATAATTAAAGCTGGATATAAGTGACTTCAATGGTGTCTTGTATATTGTTTTCCACTGTACCATACGACGATCAGTTAGACCGTCGTAGCAAAATGAACACCTTGGTGTGTGCATTCTGTCTAACTGGGATGTATTTTGGTGGGAACGTGTAGGTATTCCTACAACAAATTTGCATCAACTTCCCAATTGTAGAAGCATACAGTCCATAAGAATTGTTGAGGTTTTAGCACTGGATACAGAATTGAAACAAATTCAGGAAAAGACAAGAGGAAAAGAGAGAGAGAGAGAGAGAGAGAGAGAGAGAGAGAGAGAGAGAGAGAGAGAGAGAGAGAGAGAGAGAGAGAGAGAGAGAGAGAGAGAGAGAGAGAGAGAGAGAGAGAGAGAGAGAGAGAGAGAGAGAGAGAGAGAGAGAAGGGTCAGGGGCTGTTCATGCCAATGGAAACCCTCTTATCCATTCCAAGCTTCGAATGACCTCCGGAAGTGACGACAGTAATGAAAATCTGTTGTCAATATACCGTAGACGAAAGTGAGATATATAGTAAACACATATAAAACAAACAAGTGACATCAATTTATAAACATATAGATTTCTAAAATAGATAGATATCCTAGTCAAAGTCTCACCCTAGTATGTTCATAACGTTCTTCCTAAAGTATTAATATTCCCATTGAAACAGTCAACGTCTTCACTTTTACAAACTCTGTTTGTCATTTCGATGGATTTCGCCAATAGAGCCAACACACGTCGTCGTCACTTCACGGTGTAGGCTTATAGTCTATTCCGTCTTCATTGCAGCCATCTCCTCCAGGGCCTACCAACAGATCTTCTGCAAACTGGTTTGTAATCTACAGCGTTCTTTACTAGCCTCTGGTGGTCCATTCTGCAGATTTTCTCTATCCACTGCTGCTTTCGTTATTCTATCTTGTCATTGATGGAGAATATACCTAGATCGAATCTTATATGTTCATTACGCATTCGATCCCTTAGACCATAACCATTCACGTGCCTTAAAAAATTCATTTCAGCAGTTTGTATAGGCTGCTTTTCATCATCATCATCACCACTCCAAGGGCGTGGCCTTAGATCTGTTCCGGAATACATCTCCTCCTCCATCTACCAACATCTCTCTTCCCAGTAGGATGATAACTCAAGGCTGCCACAGGTAGACGGATATCAGGTATGCGATTCATGTGTTCACACTATATGCTGCTTTTCTTTCCCAGTTATCGTCCATGTTTTACTAGCATATGTAAGAACAGGTATGGCCATTATTTTATAAAAATTCATTTTAGTATCACTTTTTGTTTTGTTTCTTAGTGTTCATTGTATTGTACCACACATCATCTGATAGTTATTTAGCCAACACACTCTGCCGCAATCAGCTATATAAGCCGTGGCTTCTCTCTGTCTTACGTAAGGAATTCTGTAACCGCTCTCGGAGATATGTATTTCGATGAGACCTTGTACACTCTTATATATAAATAACGCCCTTGTATTTTCAAGGGTCATAATGCCCCAATTTTCATAATTTGCCTTATATAAAGGAAAACGCAGACTGAAGCCATGATATTGTAGAGAAGAAGAAACTCGTTTTTTGACTGTCTCAAGCTTCTGATCGGTGTCGTCCCTTATAAATATCCACAAATACGGAAAAATACTCTAGAATTGATGGAACAATGATTTGGAATAGCGACAGCGTGGTATTAGCTGACTGGTGTAAACAAGACCGATACTACATGTAACGCAATATTATGAGTATAAATAGAAGTACTGGGACTGTCAGTACAAAAAAAAAATTTCAATGTTGTTGGGTATGAGTACAGTACTTGATTTAAAACTGGAAAACAACCAAGAAGTATCAGATTATGTGTAACTACATAGATATTTTGATACTCAAACGGTTATTGTAAAGAGTGAAGAAAGATATTGGATAAAATTTACAAAAAATAAATAAAATCAATTTGTAGACAAAATCCGTTATATATTAGTTTATTAATGAGGAATCCAAGTGCCACAGATGTGGTTTTAAAGCAAGATGTTTTGAGTTTGAGTCTTATAATAGGTGACCTCTAGTTTGTGAGGTCACGCAGGACAAAATAAACATCTCACTTAACCATTGGGCGCGGTGCTGGTCACATCTCCTTACTTGTACACTGTACGGCTTAAGTAACGAATATGATGTACACTGGAAACGAAAGTCCCATGTCAAGGATAAAGTGTGGATTAACAAAGTACGGATAATTGGCAGCAATTAAGTTAAGCAGCCCGCGGTAACTGGCAACTTTTAGAAACTTTTATTTATTTTTGTAAATTTAACACCCTTATTTATACTTTTTCCTTAAGCTTAAAGTTTTTTTAAGGAAAGACATTTTAACATGATGGATATAATATACAAGACAACAATTCCTGGATGCGGAAAAAGGCTCACGTTTTAAAAAAGGGTTTGAAAAAATGAGTGCTACTCTCTGACAAATGTCTCAGTACAATGTCGGACTACGTAAAGAAGTAGTGTACACTTAATTATTTTGGAAATAAATATTTTTTTATTTATCCAAGTTATCTAAATAATGTTATAAATTGGATAAGTAGATGTTAAAAGTTTATGTTTGAGGTTGCAATATAATTTATAATTTAGAATTTAGAAAAAAAAAGAAAAAAGAAGAAAAAATACGAAATTTACATTACTTGCAGAAGAAACAAATTGAATAACATCACAAAATTAATTTATAATTTATACAAAGCACAAGTGTTAATACAAATACAGTAGTTAGTGATTATAAGGTATATAAGGTTAGTGTTAAGTAAATGCCAAACGATCAGTGGAACAACTGACTCTCTCTTGAAAAAGGTTGTTCCCTTAAGTCGGGATACAAAAAATAAAAATTCTAAAATATTATGACAGTCCCTGTACTGTCCTATGGGTGTGAATTATTGACAACAACCAAAAAATAAGACAATAAAATACAGGCTCAGAAATGGCATTCTTAAGACGAGTTGAAAGGTGTTCTAAACTTGACTGTATAAGAAAGGAGTTAAAAGAAAAGAGAGTTACAAGTTTTTAATTTGAATGAAAATTAAAATATTCCGGTGGAAAAAACACTTAGAAAGAATGTCAGATTTTATACTAGCCAAACAATTCTGCAAATACAAACCTTTAGGAGACAAGTGTGTGTGAAGACCCAGGAAGAGATGGCTGGAAGATTTTTGAAGGCGGAGTAGCCAGCACCTTGCCTATTGCACGTTGCTTATTGTGAAGATGATGACGATTTTCGATAAGAGCGTTACAAGCTGATATAGGAATAATATCCATAGAGCTAATGGCAAAGGAGAGAAAGAATCATTACGTCACAGTAGAAGGAAGACCCTCAGCAGAAAGGCAAGAAGAAAGATTACAAATAGCAGAAAGGAAATATCAGGAAAGAGTATGTAGCCGACAATACGCTAGTCATGGGAAGGGACCTTTGGTAATCCCTGTATTTACTATTATATCTTTAAGGTATCGCATCCAACAAAAGTCTTTTGTTCCAGTTGGATTCCAGAATATTCGGTGAATTTCATTTTTGTGCGCGTGTGTGCATGCGTGTGGGTATACAAAAAAAATGAAATATCTCCTATATTGCTGATTATGTTGTTGTATGGAAAAACAATTATTTTTTCCGTTAGAAAGTAAACACACTTGACTGGGACTAGAGGAGTTTGAACAAAGAGGTAGACTCAGTTTAATATATATAACAAAATAACAAAGTTTTGTTGTTACAGATTAGAGTTTGTTGGTGGCTGGTGGCAATCGATCCACTTAGAGTGACGTATGGTCGGACAGTTTCGATACCACTCGAGGGGGACGGCACCGCGACCGCAATACACGTCCGATGTTTACAAAGGTATATTGAATCGCCCTCACAATACGTCTTTGTTATCGACTTTAAACTCAAACTACAGTAAACTGACACTGTAATTGATCGCACTAGAGTCGATGTATTCATAAATACGGTCGCTCCTGAGCCACTATTGCAGTCATTTGTAACTGACGTTGAAGAACGTGTAGCGATAAATCCAATTGTTGTTAACAGGATCGATCTGAAGTATTTGTGTACAGATCGTATTGAACACAGTTTCAATAATATTTTTAACGTAAATTGTAATTATAAAATCAAAATTAAAGGCCTAGTAAAAAACTAATTTTTTAGTTTAGAAAAATAACAGGTTTCTCAAATAATAAAAACTTAATAAATTAAATAGTTGAAGGCAATTTATTAAGATTTAGAAACAAGTTTATGATTCTTTTTAAGTAGTTTAAGTTTTTAAGTAGAATAATTGTTTATCAAATTGATATTTATTTTTATTTTGGTCTATTTTTTGTATAGAATTACTTTTTGCCAAATTGATATTTATTTTTATTTGGGTGTAGTTTTGGAGTAGAATAACTTTTAGTCGACCTCATACAAATGTATCAGTTTAGATTCCAGAATGAACCTCAAAGTTAATTTACTGTTATCAATAATATCAAAGTTATGTTTTTATATTATTAAACGTACATAGAAAATAAAGTAATAATTTTCTATTAAACGTACATAGAAAATAATGAAGACTCATTCCTGAAAAGTTAAGTACAGAAATAACGGCAACAGTAGAAGAACAAGTTTCGTTACCTTTTCCAAATCCATTTTGTGCAGCGTGAGTTCGGTGGCGACGGCCTCGTTCGCCAGGTCCCTGAGAGGGAGCGACACGTGACCGATGACGCCGCGACGCTTCGTCCTGCCCGTGTCTATGACGCTCATCTTTAGGAAGTGATCCACCAGCTCTCTTGGCGCTACCTGCAACGAAGCGTAGTGTTAATGGACAGGTTTTGTGTGTGCGTGCGTGTGTGTGTGTGTGTGTGTGTGTGTGTGTGTGTATATACATATATTGAAAATTGCTTTCACGTAATGAGACTACGGTGAAGGAGTCGTGTGGTAGTCCATAATGTTCGGGAAAGGAAAGGAACGAGGAAGAGGAAAAGGAGGAAACAAAGGGAAAGAAGAATATAAAGAGAAGAAACAAGAAGAGTAAGAAGTATAAGAAGTAGGACCACAAAAATAAAGAGAAGAAGAAGAAATGTATTAAATATTGATAAAAACAGTGGAAGAAAATAGTAAAAAACTGCAACAGAAATTTTAAAGTAATAAATTTAAAATAAGAAATTTAAAATTACATTTATTGAAATTTGAAGGAATAGGAGAAGAGGACACAGTAGACAGTTTGTTGTTTACCTGAAATACGAACGTCTCGTCGTAACAGGGGTTGCAGGTTTTCCTCTTCTGTCGCGACTGCTGGTATCGCCTGCCGTTTGGCGTCACCCACAACCTGTAGACAAACGAGCGTGTAGTGCGAGTCATTATATGTACAGCGCGTTCTGTACTTATACGACACACAGTAGAATAAACACTATTTAACAATATAATACTGTAATAGGACAAGTTGGTTGCGACAATGTATTGCCCATTCTGCTCAATCTCTAGGGCGAAGGCTTGGAAGGAGGCGGTGGTTTAACAATAGAAAGAAGAGTCGACAACAGAATTAAATATGATATCCATATACGCTGAAATTTTTCTTGTTATTTTAATTATCATTAATAATAAAAAAAAACTTTTAACAAAAATATATTTTTTTATTTTGTAAATTACGAATGTTTCGATACTAATCGAACTATCATCATCAGATATAAATAAATAAATTCAAAAATTTAAATCAATTTTTCAAAGCTGATGTTTTATATGTTGACTAAATTTAATGTTTTTATATGTGTATATAAATATGTTTATAATTAATTGTAAAATATAGTATAAATATTGATTAATTTATTAAATTAATAATTTTAAAAATATTATCATTTTTGTATTAATCTGAATTTGTTCTGATAATTTATTACTTCTTTTATGTTTAAATATTTCTAAATTTTCCCATAAAATCATTTTTGAACCATTGGGAATGTGTTTTAATGAACTGACATTATTTAGATTTGGAAATGTGTGTTTGTTTCTTATTCAAACAGCTGTTTTGGACAAGTGATTTAAAATTTTGAATTTATTAATTTATATCTAATGATGATAGATTACTATCGAAACATTTTTAGTTTACAAAATAAAAATATATTCTTGTTAAAAGTTTTTTATTATTAATAATAATTATTAAATATGAGAATGTCTTAGGTCTGATACCGAAAAACGAAAAAACTCTCAATACATGTTGGAAGAGATTGGTGCAAACACAAAGGAACTGTCTAATGGAAAGCAACATAGTCTAGTCAACAGTGGAAGAATATTGAGGAAAGTACTTAGAAAGTTTGCTAACGGAAGGCGCCTACTTTATGGGATAATCATATCACGAATTGTATTGGCAGAGACTGCATTCACTAAGAAGAGATCGATTCAGCAATTTGAGATTGATTTTGTAGACGAAACTAATAAAGCGTTACATTTACACCATTCCTATAACACAAGTACACACACAAAATAAAAAGGAACCAACAGATGATGATTATTACGCGAAGGCCAAGGCGAAGAACCCACTGACAAGACAAATTTCGTGAGGCCCTGAGACTCTACTGAGGTGAATAACTAAAAACGACCTCTGGAGCTTGAGAGTGATTGAGAAGAAGTTTAGAAGTCAAAGGTCACTACTTGTCATGGAATCATAGCAAGGAAAGATAGCTTAGCTTGAATTAATAGGAGGAAATTTAATAATTCCTCATCCAAACCCCGGAAGAGACCTGTTTGTAAACATTATTAAAGACAGCTTTTTTAAGAGTCAAAAAGTGTAACGGATCTACATATAAAATTTATACAAAAGGGTTTAAAATCATATCGATTTTATTAAAATTATGTTCATATGTTATTATGTTATTAAGATTCAGCAATTTGGGAAGATTTTGTGGAAGAAACGAATAAAGCGTTATATTATCACTATTCCTATCACACATACATGCGCGCGTGAACACACGCACACACGAGGCAACAATATGGACACTGAGTAAAATGGAAAAATACCTGGAAAGCTTTGATATACGTATTATACGTATATATCTGGAGAGAAAAACATTAAAAATGTAAAAGCTGTCAGGAAACAGGAAAGGTGATACGTGAAGAGGTCTTAAGAAGAGCGACCGAGAAGACATTATTCCTGAATTATTAGAAAAGTAAATTAAATCGGTCGTCTACTGAAAAGATATTGCTTATGCATGGCGTTGTTAAGGAATGATTCGAAAAAACTGTTGGGTTTGTAACAAGAAAATTTAGACGTGGAATGATTTAAAGAAGGAAAAGAAATACAGTGAACCGAAGCTAACTCCTTCAAGCTAGCTCCTTAGCTGAAGTGAACTTCCTCAAGCAACTCCTTTACATAGGGTAAGTTGTAAAGGGAAATTCGAAGATCAAATGACAAGATCTACCGTCAGCCATGGTACTCAACAGTAGTAATAGTAAAAATTTTAATAATAATAATATTAGTCATCATCATAATCATCATCTTCTTCAAGAATTAAACCAAGGATGGTTTGTTCGGGTCTCAAACAGGCAAAGATTAGAGCTGGTCACTTCAGCGATTCCTCGGACGTCCCACACCTCTCCGTCCCCTCGGATTATAGTTCCGGAGTTGTTTGGGGATACGGCAGTCTTCCATTCGAGAAAGATGTTCCCACCAATTCAGCCGATACTGGGCGATACTGTCGAATATACTCATAATATTCAGTTCCTGCCATATATCTGCGTTTCTTCTAAGATCATGGACCGTGCCTGAGAAATCTTATTTCAGTCGCTTGGATGCGACTGGCCTGGCCTTTCGTTAAAGTCCAATTCTCAGACCCATAAAGAATTGTGGGAAGGGCCATCACCTTGTAGAATTTTAGGCGTGTTCCTTTACTTGCTGACTTTTGAGTTCGCCTAATGGTCTCGCACATAAGGTTAAACTTATGCAAATTATTCACAGCGTCGTTGTTTGGATTATAATACACACTGTAGCCCAGGTATTTAAAATTGCTAACTTGTTCCAGGACAGTACCATCTATAGTAATTTTTGCCCGTAAGGGATCAGTTCCACGAAAAGCCATCACCTTTGACTTAAGAGTGGATATTTACAACCCAGAGTCTTTGCAGATTCGATTTAACAAATGTATGCCCATCTGCAATCTGGGTATACTATTATTGCGTATACCATCTGGGTATACTATCATAATCTGGGTATAATATTGTGGCACATTACCCTGCTGAGCCCCAAAACGCAACACACAACATACACCAGAAACAATGAAAATACTTAATACTACCTAAGTCGCTTTACACAATGTAAGATACTCCTAAAATACTCTTAATGTGTAACACAATTACCTAAAGGCGGAGGTGTGTATAAAATTAAAACTCAGTACAAGCAGCTAGTGAGCAGAGTACACCCGTTTATTTTAGAATAAAAGTAAACCTCAGAACGTTATTTAATTGTGTTTCAGCCAGAGAAAGATAAATTACTGAGTCGACCAAAAACAGAATAAATTAAATCACAAAAATCACAAAAATTCAACAATAACATAATTCAAATACTAGATTAACCAATTACTAAAAATTCCACAATTGCACAATTCCACATTGCACAATTGGGAGAAATCGTTAAAAATTCAATAATTGCATAAGTCAATGCCAGTTTACAATTTGTAATATATAGCTTACAAGCTATGATTCGTTCATTAAATTTCTTAGCACCTTCTTTATACTGTAAAGTCCTTGCAAAGATACAAGTTCATATTGCATAAAATGATAAATTTACTCCATCTTCCCTTTGGCTAGTAATCTGGTAACGTGAAACTGCAGGTGAATATAACTAATGAATAATAATGTTACTTGAACAGGTGAGTTGTTTTTGCTGGCGGCCTGCTGTTTCTGGTCACACCGTGCGTAAGCCAGTCATGGAAAGCCGTGTTTCTGCGCTGTTCATACGGCGTGGCGTCGTACGTATTCTTGAGAGTATGAAGAAATCATGTGGCGAATCACTATTCTCATGTTCGTGGGCCCATACGTGGAACCAAGCTTTACTTGGTGATGAGACTTCCAACCAAAGTACCCACCAGGAGACGACGGGCGACTCTGCTCACAGCGCAGTTTGATGGTAGACTGACTGAACTTGTCGAGCGAAAAGCTTTACTAGAAAAGGGACGGGGGGGTGACGTCAGGGAACGCTGACCAAAGTACGAATAATTTCCCGTCGCGCGACTATTTAAACTTATTTTAATTGAATCGGTATTAACGCTTGTTGCATTCGGTAAGGGGTGCTGAATAACTGCAACAATATGATAATAATAATAATAATAATAATAATAATGAGAATAATAATAATAACAATGGTCTGTGCAAAAGCTAACCTAAAGGCATCTTCGCTAAACTGCTACACACGGGAGCAACAAACACTTGGCTAAACAGCTCCGTGTCCCCACTCACAAAGACGAGCAATTTACAAGAGGCAGTTGTGTACATTGTATCACACACACACACACACACACACACACACACACACACACACACACACACACACACACACACACACACACACACACACACACACACACACACACACACACACACACACACACACACACACACACACACACACACACACACACACACACACACACACACACACACACACACACACACACACACACACACACACACCTATGGTGTAGTGTTTTTGTTTGTCCACGGCTGTTGGCGTGTCCCTTACACAACTTACCCTTTTCTCTTGTTTTTGCTTCCGTGCAACACATTTACAAGTGCGCCTCAAGTGACTATAAAGCCCGATTCCCTCACTGTTGCACACTTGTGTTTCCTTTTCACTCACGTATGTAGTTTTACAATATCCTTTTCTAGCCCAAGGTAGTACGTACTGACGTAAACCTTTTTCCTAAGTATTTCTATACAAACTATGCACACATATAAATGCAATCAATTCTAAACGTGATAGTAATAATTATTTCTTTTTTTTTTCAAGTGAAGCAAATGCTTTATGTCAGCGGAAACCGTCTGTCCCCTCTCACAGACTCTCACCACTCTAACCTACTACAAAACCCAACTCTAGGTATTGATATCTATACTAGAACCACTAAGTGGATTACATCAGGATGCAATCTATTCCGCACTTCTCTAGCTCTTTCTACTATCTCTTACGTGCTACCGCCCGTATGCATAAGAGTGTCTTTGTTGATTTCTAACAATTACTTATGTCTTCTTCTTCTTCTTCTTCTTCTTCTTCTTCTTCTTCTTCTTCTTCTTCTTCTTCTTCTTCTTCTTCTTCTTCTTCTTCTTCTTCTTTTCAAGGATTAGGTTATACAAAGCTGTTCCGGCACCCATCTTATCCTAGGACGACCCACTGTGACGAACTCTAGTTTAGAGACGGCGCAAAACCAGTATATAACGGCCTGTAAGTTAAACGCAATACTAATTTGTAGCGCTTTAATCGCTGCTGCACTCTTGTAGCGAAGATAAGGCACTAATTCTCGGCTTATTAAGTGCCTGAGAGTGCTGGCATCTGGTGCCAGACTCTGTAGGCAAGCGAGAAGCACAGGAGTTTTTCTGTTTAAGTTCGTCTGGCTTCAACCTCCATCGATAATGGCCGCCTTGTTCTTCTCCGGTAAGATGAAGATATTAACACCTTTAAGCCTTCACACTATGTCAGGCTAGGTAAATACACGACTGCGGTAAGTCTCGCCAATACTTTCATATTAATTGTATTAAATATTTCACTAAAGAAAGTCTTGTATAATAGGCCTAAGTAAGTGGATTTCTGATAACTTGTAAAAACCGCATGGCGGTTGTGCAATGCGTAATTTGGTCTAAGTTGAATACAACTTTTACTAGTATTGATAGTAAAACTTTATTCATATCAGGAAGCTTACTGGGGCACCAATTGAAAGTCATATAATAACCAAATCGTATTAATTAATATAGTAAAGACGATGTAATCAGATTTAACCTTCTTGACCACGTGGTACCAATATATTCAGACTATGTTAAAGCTTCTTAAAATTGCAACAAGCCATAATTAACTATCAAAAATTCCAACATGGTAACCCGCATGGGTGAAGTTATTATTATAAAGATTTACTGTACTAAATATTTTCAAATGGGGCCTGTTGGCCATATAACTTTGTCAAGTTTTATATTTAGGTAGCTCTAAAGCTATGTTAACTTTATATATATGTATTTTGGGGGGTGTGCGAATTTCTCGGGGCAGTGTGTTGTGTACTCTGGCTGATATAACTAATGTTGTGTAATTAGGGTCCACCGAACAAGTCGAGAGAAAGCCTGACAACATGACCTGAACCTGTAACACCATAAAGCTCTCTTTTCATCTGCCGGAGGAATAGCCAGAAAGCCACACCAACACCTGTAATGTAAGCCACGAGATTGCCACCTCACCCCATGGACAAAAATCAGGTGATCTCAAACCAATATATTATGTACACGTAGAGTCAGCAGTCAATAAGACCCAGTGAACCAGTTCTATCTATCAACCACAACACTTTCAAGTTTTTAAACATTTAATTGGATCCCCAATTAACGGGACAGTTTAGTGTGTGAACTGGGTGTAAAATTGTTTGCAAATTTTATTAAATTTCTTGTAAAATTGTCAGCTCAGAGACTGGCATGTATCTTCGACAGTTCAACATTCAAACGTATAATTCCCTCTTATTTCAGTATATGTGTTTCTTTACAGCTTTTAAGTCATTCATTTAATTGGTAATTTCTCGAGTTCAATTTAGTGTTCATTTTATATATTTATTTTATAAATTTTAAATTCAGTTTGGTTCATATTGTATAGAAATTTCTGGGGTAGTTAGGTGGATTTTCACAAGTTTAATCCTGAGTGGGTGCATGTTCATACAGTATTAAACGGGTTGTTCAGACAGGTTAAATTAGGCACCGACTGGCCAACGAACATGTCGGTCTCTGGGCCAAAAGTACTTTTTAAAAGGGTTATAATATTCATGACATATTTCTATTTTCACTACTTAGCAATGTTTCTATGTATATAAATTCTATTAATTAATTATGATAACTGGGGGGGGGGGGGGGTTCATTGTTTTATAAATTTTTATTTCTCACAGTAATAGAGCCCAGTGGGGCAGAATTGTATAACAGTATTAGGCACTTGGCCAAAGTTTGGATTTTATTATGTCCTGGGGACTACTGGAGTTGCATAAGCATTATCTAAAACACATGTCATGTGTAATGAACCAAGTAAATATTGTAATCCTAACAGTGATGTCTATAAAAGAATTAATAATATACTACATCGGGGTAAGAAAAGGGCGTGGCAAGGAATCTTTGTATAATTGTATTGTATTGTGGAACATGTGATGTATTGTACATTTGTGTGTGTATTTTAGGGGGTTATATGTATTGTACATTTAGGTGTATTTTTGGTGGGGAGTTTAGATATAGGGTTTTTAGAGAAGAAAAATGAAACATAGGATTATATATCCTTTTAATTTTAATAACAAGTATTTATTCTATCTCAATTAAATTTTGCTGAATATTTCTTCTAAGAAAGTAATTTATTTTAATTAACTTGAATAACAAGGATGTGGATTTGTCACTATTTAATATTTTAATTAATTTGTTTGAGAATTTGTTATTCTAATTTGTATTATCAAGAAGTCTATGAAAATTATCTCCATTAAGTTCAATGGATCATTTTAAAGTGAACATAGAAAATAAATTTTATATTATTAATATTTTGCAGGAAACTTTATTTCAAGAATAGTAATGATTTTAAATTTTAATTCATTTTTAAAGAGAGATAACAAATATATTTTATTTGTGTTAATAATTTTCAGGTGACATTGTTGAAGGTGTATAAATTATAAAGTTATAAAGTTAAACGACGAAGTGCTGGGTCCAGTCATCCAAAATATCAAGGAGGGTAACGTACAGGCCCCTTATTTCTTGTCCAAGGGAGTCCTCTGTTGTAGAGAGAGAAAAGGACGTGCACCTAAAATCGTGCTGCCTAGCAAGTTAGTGCCCATGGTCTTCAGTTATTACCATGATTCCCCAGTAGGAGGCCACAAGGGAATTTCTAAGACCATTTCCAGTATTAGGAAACATTTTATCTGGAAGGGCATGGATAGGGACATCGCGACAAGGGTTAGGAGCTGTCATCTTTGTGGCTTGAGCAAGCCTGCCCAGAACACCAAACTAGGGTTGTTATCATCTGAGGTGGCGAGCAGACCGATGGAGAAGTTGTTCATCGACTACGTGGGGCCATTCCCCCGTAGCAAGTCAGGTAATGCTTACCTGCTTGTTTGCGTGGATGCTTTTTCTAAGTTTGCCTGGCTACTGCCCTTACGGCAGGCAACAGCTCGTTTAACCATTAACGCGCTACAAAACCAAGTGTTTCAACATTTCGGTCTTCCGACCATCATTGTTTCGGACAATGGCCCGCAGTTTATTTCAAGTGAATTCCGGCGTATGTGTTTCGCCAGTGGGATCAAACACGTAACCACTTCCCCTTATTACCCACAACCGTCCCATGCGGAGAGATTCAATCGGAATCTCCGGTCCGCCCTGATTGCTTATCATGCAGAGCAACAAACCACCTGGGATCAGAATCTGAAGTGGTTACAATTAGCTTTCAACACGGCCCGACACGATAGTCATCAGGCCGTGCCCTTTGAAATTCTGTTTGGATTCTCGCCCGCACTCCCGTTGACCAATCTGTGGGATATCGAAGATCTTCTGCCGCGGGAGCCCAATAATAAAACAGCGGAGAGGTGGAAGGAAGCTCGGAAGAATTTGCTGCGAGCGCACGAGCGGGTCCGTCGGCGTTATAATCAGGGGCGAATTCCAAACCCCTTCCGAATTGGTGACTGGGTGTATTGCCAAAGCCACCCACTCAGCTCAGCCGCAGACAAACGTGCCGCAAAGTTATGTTACCGCTGGTCAGGGCCATATCGCATCCTGGGATTCACGACTCCGGTAACGGCCCGGCTGGGCGTACCGGGGGACGATACTAAAAGTGTGGTAAGCCATATTTCAAAATTGAAACGCTGTCGGGGGCAATCGAGAACTTTTGAAGGGGGTTAGGCCCCGTAGAGATAGGGCGGATGTCCTTTTAAGGTGGCAGTCGTGTTCTGGCGTTAGTGGGCAAGCCTCAGGAGGTCGGAAGTCTCAACTTGTGGCCCCTCTTTAAAAAAAAAAAAAAAAAAAAAATTAAAAAAATAATCTTTTTTTTTACTGCCTAAGTTAAAGAGGGGTTACACCACGTCTCTTCTTCCAGTGGCTTTATAGTTCAGTGTCTCTTTCGGCAATCTATTCTCTGTTATCCTTTGCAGATGATCCCACCATTGTCTTCTGTAAATTCAAATAATTTCATTTATGTCCTTCTCTTCAAGTTCTACTCTGATATCTTCATTCATTATTCTATCTTGTAATGTATAATTTAAAGTATTTCGAAGAAACTGCGTTTCAGCACACTGAATCTTGGCGCTTTTCTTTTTTGTCATGACCCACACCTCAGTCGCATAAATCAATGTAGGTATTGGAATTGTCTTACAATAAGTAATTCTTATTCTGTGTCCTGCTTTATTTCTAAGATGTCTGTGAATTTCCTAAATATTTCTGCGATTTCTATGATCCTAAATATTCCTAAATTTATTTTATCTTCTCTCTTATATCATATTCAGATTCATAGCTTACTGCACAACCGAGATGTTTGAAACGGCTCACTTGTTCTAAAGTGCTGTTGTTTATAACTATCTTAGTCTTCACTGGATATTTACATTTAAAGGCCATGGTTTTGGTATTTATTTCTGAAATTGTCAGTGAGTACTCTCTTGCTACGTCTTGTAATTAAAACATAGCTCTTTATAAATCATCCTTATTTTCTTGAATAAGAACTATGTCATCCGAATATAGCAGGGAACCCATACAAATTGATTTGTTAAGCTGTAAAAAATTAAACGCTGTTAATAATTAACATTTTTGGGGAGGGATGGCATAATTCCGTCCATCTACACAATAACAAGGCAGCCTATTCCAGTCTCAGCCAATCAGATAGTCTGTAAAACGTTTTCTTGGTAACTCGTTTGACAATAAACAGTCATCAATTTAATGTGGACACATTGTCGAACATTCATATATTTATTTCCCTTTATTCTATGTTCTCGTTCTTAACCCTAATCGCTGCTGTATATTGATACACGTTGCTTCAATTTGTCTTTGATTTCAATTTTTTTAAAGACCATTAATTTAGAGATATTGCCAGATTCTATTTGCTGGCTTTACATATTAACCGCCTTACTTCCTGCAGCCACTGTCTTTCCTGTCTTCCATTTCATTCCGCTTCTTCTATTTCAACGTCTAAAATAAGTATCGCTTATCAGTCTCGACCTATTCATTCCTCATGCCCCAACTAATAACATTTTCTGAATGTTTCCATTTGTACCTCATTTTCTGATGATAGAGTCTGTTTTGCAGTTGTATTTATAATTTATGTCGTACCGAATCAAACAAAAACAGAAAGCTGTTAATTAATTAAAGTTTTTGGGACAGTTGTCACAATTCCGTGCATCTATACAATAACATGCTAGCCTATTCCAGTCTCAGCCAATCAGACAGTTTATAAAAAGTTCTCTTGGTAAGAACGTATCGAAGCTGCAAGCAAATCCTTACATATATTATCACTGGCTGATAACAGCTCTATAAATCTCTACTTTAGTCGTTTGAAATATTAATTTAAAGCTTCAACTTCTACACGGTGATGCCCCCCATGGTTCTGTATGAGTTTGAGAATTGGTCTTTAAAGAAATTCCAGGCCAGTAGTATTCAAGCAGCCATTGCTCAGACACATCTTTAAGATCGAAGAAAAAAAATTGCAGACATACGGTAGGAACTAAACATTATGAATATACTTGATAGGATATCCTTGATATCCCAATATCGGCTATCGTTAGGAACGTTTTAAGTAAGTGGATTAGTGCCGCACCCCCAAACCACTATTGAATTATAAGTCGAAACGATAGAGAGGTGTGGCTCGTCCGCTGGAGTGACCACCTGCAGTCTACCTACGTGGAACCGGAGAAAAACATTTGCTTTTTTATCTTTGTTAAAAATGATGATGACTTTACGACCAAATTTACAAAAATCTAAAACCGATAGTACAGCGGTCACCCACGTTTTTCCTTGTATCAACGATTTCGAACAAGAAAAAATATTTAATGAAGTCGTGACTGTCATCTTTGTTGTACGTTGCAATATTTTTCTCTTCTGACCAATAAAAAAAATATAAAAAGTTTCATAATCTTTTAAGGCATAAAACAAAAATTGTACAGAAAACTCAATGCCTGTATGCATATTCAGATAATTGAAAATAACCTAGGCACAATTTTATTTTGTTGATCACGATGAATGCGACGATATAAATACAGACAAAAAGAGATACATTTTTAAATAATCAAAATCACAAGTTGAAACGGTTTTCATCACATCTCAAGGTGTTTTCGTGCGTGGTTTTTACAATAAACCTGCAGTTTCTTGAAGTAATACTAGGTCTATATTACATTAACACAATATCCACATAAATCGACTTTGTTCTTCTACAGAGAACAAATTACATTTAAAGACGCATTTTTATATTACTATTAATATAATGGTATAATATATAATATAATGTAATATTTCTCACAAAAAAGTATATTTACATATTTATAATATTTATATATTGGTTATATACACATAAAATATTTCCCCGTCAAAACAGATAATTAAGTAAATAAACATTAAAAAAATCGATAGTTTAATTCAAACCAATCGATTATTCGTTTTTTTTGTATTAAAATTTAATCATTTTAATTTTTTGTTAATTCCTTTATAAACCTCTGAATATACTGATTCTATCAGTGACACTTAGACAGGTCAATTAAAAAATAATACCAACGACTTGCAAAAGTAATTATAATTTGATAATATATAATATTATTTAAGAATATTGCAATAAACTCAGAGTTACTTATAAAGAAGTTATGGATGTGTGTGTGTGTGTGTATGTGTAAAGAGAGAGAGAGAGGGGGTATAAAGACAGACAGACACTTACATAATACATATTCCTGATTATGTAGCACGCGCAATATAACAGACGAAATTAAGTTAGACTCTCCTAAAAGCATTATTAACGCCAGAAAAAGAAGCATCCGTTTTAAAAACCTTTTTAGAAGAGGTCGCGCGTTCGACGTTCTACTTCTGTTCCGACAAAAGGAAAACTTGCCAAAATACCAACACCAGCAGCATCAGCAGCTGCAAAATTAAAAGCGTTCATTCAGAAGGCAGCGGAACGCTCTTAGCCAGCGATTAAGTTGTAATTTATGAAGTCGTTAAGCAGGCTGTGTAAATTAATCGCTATGGCTGTGGCGCGCCGGTCGAATATAAATTACTCGCAGATTTATGGCGCAGCTTTCTTCAGCAGTTTAAAAATTAATTGCGCAAACCCATTGTTTAGTAGGATTATTGATCGAAACCGTTTGATAAGTTATTCGAAGTGCAATTTAATTAAGTGGCTGTCATTGACGGCGTTATAAGTAATTAAAAACAAATGTTGAGAATGTTAGGGTCTGATTGCAAGCATGATAGGTCCAAATATTGAGCACAAACTGTATATTACAATGTAGTGGTGTAAAGTTTAGGTAAAACATATTTGTATTTTTTTCATGTCTTATGTGTAGGTAACTGTTGATTGTGTCTTACAACATCTCTATATAATGTATACATTTTCAAATATTTCTACTAGTAATTTTGTACAAACCACTATGTTGTCTTTGGTATTGACGAGCGCTTTCGGCAGTCAAACCATCTTCAGGTCATTTACCAACAACTGGTAAATTTTCAAATAATTAATACTTCTGAAAGTATATTTTTTGTTAATTTATTTATCTTTGTATTTTTACCTGACGCACGTTTGACCAAATCAATTTGAAACCAATCTAAAATAAATTCTGAAATGTAAAATCAACATTACTGATTCCTTAGAACGTGCGTAAATTAGAATACAACGATAATGAATTGACGAAAATACTTGCAGACTTGTTTCTCATATGAAAACATATATTTTTCATTTGTGTAGCAATTACTGATCAAGACTTAAGATAGTTTAGCGTTTGTCAGACTAAACCAATAATTTTTGTTCAGAAAACGTACTTTCAATTTTAAACTTGTAAATAAATTAATAAAAGTGGGCCTGCAGCCCGAGGGTTGTGCGGGACGAAGGGTAAGTCCGTCGCCCGCTCGTATGACGCGTTCCGAGCTTCTTACAGACCTCCTGCCGCAGGGGCTATGCGGATATTAAGTGTGTGCTCTGTTACCGGCCGTGGGTGCCAATTAGTTACCTAATTGAGAGTAAATGTACACCGAGGCCGGGGACAAGATTCACCCGGTGCAGACGGGTTGCGACAGAGGACGCTAATGAGGTGATTGCCTTCAAAGCAGGCGTAGCGGCGATAAAACTTTTGAGAAAGTGTCTATATGGTGGCGTTCAGGAAATGGACACACAGGGAGTCTTGTTGGAAGTCAGGTAATGGGCTTTGCATGTGAACACCAACTGCAATCCTTGGTACAGGAGCTTATGTGTGTAGACCCATACAGGGATCGCGTAGGTAACCATCGTGGTGACGATGCGCTTCCCTAGGCGGCGGGTTATATAGCTGCTGCAAAGCGGAGGACGGGCTTTGTATAGATAATAGAGGGAGGAGGGACGGCGATGCAGGTGGAGCCCGGTACTTAACACCGGGACACCAGGGCAGGGGAGTATCGGCTACGTAGAGGCTGCCTGCGAGCCTTCTGCGTCTGTAGAAGACTACGGCTGTGCTTTTGGCCGCGTTGATTGCATCCATCCATTTCTCTGCCCACTCAAGGTAGGAGTCAAGTTGTTCCTTCCATAACGGCTAACTCGACTGATCGATAGCATTCTTCGCAGTGTCGTCGGCGAACTTGGCCGACCTGGCTTTGTGCAACTTGGACACGTCGTTGACGTACACAGAGAAAAGCAGGGAGTCCAACACTTGGGTCTTCAAACAAAATTCCATTTAGTGAAGGCCTATTATTTACCTTGTTGTATGACGTAAAGGTAAGCTTCCTCTTCTTCTTCTACTAGCGTTACAACCCAGTATGTGTTTTTAGCCTCTTAAACGATTTTTCTTCAATCGGCCCTGTCATTACATAGTCTTCACCATCTTCTTATCACCATATTCTTCGGATCCTACTCAACGTCCTCGATCCATCTCTTCCTTAGCCGTCCTCTTGCTTTCCTACCTAATGACCTTAATTCTAGAATTTTTCTGCAAATTCTGTGTTATTCCATCCCCATTGTGTGACCCAACCTGACAGGCAATCTATTCTTTATTGACCCTACTACATTAGTTCCGTAATGACTTATTTCATGATTTCTTTGTATTCTTTATGAACAGTCGTTATTTTGAATTGATCCTAAACATTTGTCAGTACTCTCGTTTGAATATACGTACTTAGATACTGTTCGTATTTTTGCATTAATACGCACGTTTAACGTGCATACGTTTCTACTGATTTAATTATGGTTTGTTCATTCATATTTTTAATGGGTTTTCTTAAAGATAAACGTTTAGTTTTACTATAATGTCTTTTGTGGTATGACCAAAGTAGCTTAGACAATGTATGGATTATGGCCCACAGTAATCTTCAGCCCCTCCACAGGTACCCGAAGATGTTATCACAGATATGTTTAAGATTACTACTTGCTGATTCCAGTGACGTCTTTGATCTTATAGTTCTGACTGGTAATGAGATGGAAACATTTGGTAAACCCTAGTATTAAGTTATTACAAGACAGATATTTGAATGTGCTGTTGTTTGCTGACGACTTGTCTGTAATTCAAAACACAACGTCTGATTAGCGAAAAGCTGTTTTTAAGCTTCATCAGATTTTCAAACAATACAATATAAAAATCTCCACTATAAAAACAAATGTAATGGCATTTTGAGGCAAGGAGCCAATAAGAACAAAAATAATGATTAATGATCGAATTCTAGAAGAGGCTAGCCGCCTTAATTATTTGTAAAATGGTATTGGCTACGACAGGAATTATGATGTTGATGTTAAGTTAGGTAAGTCCCTGATGATCTCTGGAACAACCAACTTTACTTTAAAAACAAGGTGCTTTGAGATACAAAATGAAATTTCTACAAAGTTATGGCAGAGTACAAGGTTATATGGGTGTGTATTATGGACAACAACCAGGACAAGACATTAAAGTACAGACCTCGGAAATTTAATTTTTAAGAGGAGTTAAAGCTGCTCTAAACTCGACCGTATAAGGCATGGGGCCGTAAGAGAAGAGTTACAAGTTTTTAACTAGAATGAAAAGTGAAAAGATTACAAAGGATGGAGGAAAGGGCACTTAGAAAGAATGTCAGATTCCAAACTGGCGAAACAAATATGGGAATACAAACGTATAGGACACAGGTGTGTGGGTAGATTTAGGAAGAGATGGCTGGAGGATCTTCGAAGGCGGATCAGACAGGACCTTGCTTATACCGTGTTGTGAAGAAGGAGAAGAAGATGATGATCATGATTTCTATAAATTAAATCGTAGATCTGTATACTAGTGCCATACCATGGTCGGCTCTAGTAGAAGGCCGGAATATAATACATGGCAAAGTTGCGTCTGAGGCTTATAAGCAGAGTGCAATAAAATAGCTGAAGTAAACATGTTATAATTTGATTTAATTTCATAGCATTACTAAAATCATGCGTAGGCTTATTTATAGCTAACTCTAAATTATAGGTCTATGTGCATTTAGTACTATACTTTTAAGTTGAAGAAATTAGTGAATTAGTGTTAGGCCTAATGAATTAATTTTGTCTGAATTATTGAATCCGCATCACATGAATGAGTTAATATTTCTTAAATAATGTAACAGTAGTTTACATAATAAACTTTTAATTTTCAAAAAACAAATAATTATAAAACTGCTGTTATCCGGCAATTAAAAATGATGCGATTTGATTATTGAAATATATAAATTAACAGATCGTCTAGTCAGCTTCGAATATCAGCTGATTCCAGTGTTGCCACGTTTAATATTCCAGCCTTCTACTAGAGCCGGCCATGCCCATACCCATTAGTATTGGGTAATGCCCAAGGAATTGAAATTTTAGGATCACTAAGAACTCACAGTTGGGTGCAATGCGTATTAGTTAGCATGAATATTAAATTGTTTGACAAGGTATGCGGTCCCACGGCCCATACATACCTGATGATTGGATCGCAGTTGTTATTGGTGCCGACCGTGCGACTGGGTAAGTTCTTCACCTTCATCAGAGAGACCAACAGTTTTTCCGACGATACTTCGTATCTGATGGAAAACCATATCCTGCCGAAGTGGCCTTCCGGATAGTCGAGGTCTTCCTCGAAGTTAAGTGTGCCCTGGTACAGCGCTGGGTCTATCACTCCCAGTCCGTAACCACCTGAAACGGAAACAATGATAAATGAATTTTAGGCATTTAGAAACAGAGAAATGATAAATTGCAGAAGATAAACACGTAAATTACACGTTTGAGACCTCGTCTTCTTTGCCGCTGATACGATATTTGTTACTGTTTCGACCTAATTGGAAACATTATTGGCCAGGCTGTTAGCCGAGATCTAGAGTGTATGTTGACTGACGTTTCGTCCTTACCGTCTCAGTATCTGTAACGATTGGCGCGGAGTCCGCTGACGAGGTAACTGTTCACCACAGCCACAGCCACAGCCAAGTAAAGTTTCCTACTATATAGACGCCGGCCGTCAAAGCCTCAGCAACTCTAACGTTTCGACAGTTTTAAATTACTGTCATCATCAGAAATATAATGCACATTGCAAAAGAGAATAAACAATATATTCTTGTGTTAAAATATAAAGTAATTTTTATTAATAAGAGTAATTTTTCCGAATATTAATATATTATATTATATGCATATATTCATCAATGCTAAAATTTTTCTTGTTTCACACACACACACACACACACACACACACACACACACACACACACACACACACACACACACACACACACACACACACACACACACACACACACACACACACGCACACACACACACACACACACACACACACACACACACACACACACACACACACACACACACACACACACACACACACACACACACACACACACACACACACACACACACACACACACACACACACACACACACACACACACACACACACACACACACACACACACACACACACACACACACACACACACACACACACACACACACACACAACTCGGAAAACTTGGAAAATAATGTAAATAATTATTTATTTTGGAACATAACATTTAATTTAATTGGACTGTAAATATTGGCACCAACCAATAAGGGCAAACATTATTATAGACGTTATAATGTATATAATATTAAATATTTATATGATATTACCTCAAGATGTATTTTCCTTATTTGAAACATGTTTCGGGATGCTTTGTGTTCCCACCCTTAGCCTTACTTGTTTTGAGTCTTGTGAAATACTTGTGTGTTGGTTGGTTGTTGTTTTGGTATCCTGTTGGCCTTTGGCACTTTAAATTGGAATTATTGTGTGTGATTGTGGTGTATGTATTAGTATTTTGTGTATTTTCGATGTTGAGTGCCTTGAAAACTGTGTCATGTTTTGTATTGATTTGTATTTGTTCAGGTATTAGTTTGTTAGTGTTTTATATATTTGCATATTTGTAAATTTTTCTAAATGTTCATTGTGGTGCCTTTGTGTGGTATGTGTTTCATTAGTGTCATGTTGGTTATGTCTGGGAATTTATGTCCAGAGTTTATTGCATGTGTGGCCAAATTAGATTTATATATTTCTATTGTTTTGTATGCGTACAGATGTTCAAAATAACGTTTATTCAGTTGTTTGTTTGGTTGTCCTATATAACATTTATTAACATTTATTGCAATGATGATGATGATGGCTCAATGCTATTGAAACACTGTAATTTACAAAATAAAATAATATTACGTTTATGTGTAGCATTTATTTTATGTTACTTATTTATGTATTTTATATAATTATATTTTTTGGTATTAGTTTTCAACATCTTCAGAGCAAATGTAAAAGAGTTATTTAAAATATAAATTTTTCTTTCCTCATTCACTTACATGTTACGCTGACCACCCGTTTCTGTATGTCGGTTAAAGGTAGGCCTATATGATATTAAATTATAATAGACATATCTCTGATATAAATATTTATAATTAAACATTTCGTAAGGGTTTTGAACATTTGTTTCAAATTTTGAATAATTATAACGTTTTATATTTACTTGCCCTTGTTTTTTATCAATAAATTATTTAATTTACATTTAAAAACCTATAAGTCTCCATTGTTTTTACTTTTTACCTTTGCAAATATTTTTAATTAATTTACATTACCGTTTCAGACTTGATTAATTTTACAACATTGATGTTATTTTGTAACATTTGCAAATTTATAAGAATTATTTATGGAATACACAGCCAAATTATGTGTATTGTAACAACACAATTTCAATGTAAATTTAATTTGGGTAGCCCCACGCTTTTGGAGCGCCAAATTATGTAATGTAACAACCCCAAATTTATTTAATTTGGGGAGCCACAATCATTTGGAGTGATAAGTTATATAACATAACAACTTTTACTTGTTTGGTTTGGGTGTAATTGTAATAACAAGACAATGTTATAAACTTTTTAAATGTTTACATTATTTAATTATCAACCTCTTTACTTATTTCGGTAATACAAAAAAAAATATTCATTATTCCTCGCTTGTGCGATATTATGTATGTGATTTATGTGAACAATTTATGTCTAAACAGTTTATACACAAATCGTATTATCTACTCTTAATTATCTATTTCTGCTCTCGGCTTACTCATTTAGTGTGGCCATCTTTTGCAATTGCTTATCAATTCACAATGAATTTACTTTTGTTTCAATTATTTCTTTAATTTTTTACTTGGCTTTAATTCTCTTTTAAATTTATAGCATATGCATTATTCTTTTAGCAATTAAAGACTCTACTAATTATTCTACTTTACTTCACTTTAAAAATCAAGCATTGCTCTCTCATAGCATTTACGTTATTCCAATATTATTGTCTCAACATGAGACATTATTCTAAATTATAATAAGACTTTACATTATATGTACAATTTAAATCCTGTTAGCAACAGTTGGAATGTATTTCATTCTAGTTTTAATATTGTCTTTCAATTGTCTATTTATTATTATGGTTTGTTATCACCTCGTTTGATGTGGCAACTTCAGTGTGTCCTCTTCCGGTCCTCGGGTCCCGTCCTTCGTGTCCTTGGATCCATTCCCGTCCTTGCTCCAGTCTTTTCCAGTCATGTCCTCGCTTCCTCTGGTCCTTTTCCAGGCTTTCGCTGCTTGTCTTTCTTAGTTGTTGCTGGCTCTGCTCACATCATGGGTTGTAGGTGTGTCCATCGAACCTCTGTTCTGCCACACAAGTCATCAGGTAACGCTTACTGTAGATTTACGATCACGTAGTTGACTGACATAGACTCCTACGGTAACGGTTGAATATCGAAGAAGGAACTTTATTAGCGCGACCTGGTATTTATAGCCAGGTCATGCAAAAGCTCAAGTCTGAACAATTTTCATCTTGTCAGAGTTTGTCGAAGCGTCTTTACCCCAACTCTGGTACAATTCATTAATTTCGCCTATCTTCGCGAATTACGAAGTCTGTTTCACACTACACGAAGCTCAGTCGAACGTTAATTTTTATATGTTTACTATACGTAAATTACACTTCTTTATTGTAATTATAAAAACAGCTATTCACTTTTTACTTATAGTAATTGCACTTTTCGTCACTTTGGCACGATCTTTTAACCCTATGTTCACCTTTATTTTCTACACCCTCTGGTGTCTTTCGTTTTACAATATCGTACATATTTTTCTTATAACTAAAATAAAACATAAAATCTATCGATATTTGAAAAGGAATGGTTACTGTTCAGGAACGGACAGGCTTCACACACACAAACAAAATACACATGTACACAACGCTAGCGACAGGTGGGCCAGATATGCGTGTACGTGCCTGAACGGTGCGTTCCCTATATTTTAAACAATCCAGCTTGCAATCTGAATAATGTTTATCAACCAATATTTATTTATTTTTATTATTTATTTAAATTATTTTGGGAACGCACAGTACCGTATATGGTTGTACTGTCGCAGTATGTGTGTGTGTGTGTGTGAGAGAGAGAGAGAGAGAGAGAGAGGGAGGGAGAGAGAGGGAGAGAGAGAAAAGAGAGAGAGAGAGTGAGATGTTTTAAAATACGAATGTAATGAGAAAGGCTAAAATATATTGCATGACAATAGAGAGGAGAGTGCATATAAGAGTAAGAGAGGAGAAAAAGACTGAGAGACACAAAGACAGAAACGGACAGAAAAAAAGAATAACTGACAAGGAACTTCATCATATTAGAGAAATAATTGGTTTTCTAAATAATATTTATGAATCGCAATTAGGAAAAACAAAAGAATTAAAAAATAAAGAAAATTGAAACCTAAAAAGAAATGGAAAAAGACAAAAAGGGAGGAAAGGATTTACCACCCTATAATTAATTTTTATGTACGGTGTCCAAGAAATATGTTGTTATTTGTAAATAAATCAATTTCTACAAATATTAAACAAACGTTCCTCTTTGGTTGGCCGACGTTACATGAAATACAACGCAAAACACAGTAAAACACAAAACGTCGTTTAGAAGTTAGCACTCACTGGCTGTGAACAGTTCTATAAACTAATGTCGTTAATCATGTGTGTGACACGGGGAAATGAAACGCGGCATTGAACGCGTGGATTGATGGAAAGTCGATTATGCACGGCGAGGAAAGTTCACATATCGTATAGTGCTGAGTTAATATATATGTAGGAATATTGAAAATGTTAAATGAACGAAAGGAGAGAAACGCTAAACACGTGAAGTAAGCCAAAGTAAAAAACACTTTTTAAAATTAAATTTGTGTTTTCATTTATTATTGATATTACCTTTATCATCACCATCATCATCATCATCAACACTCCAAGGATTAGGTCCTACACCTGTTCCGGAACCCATCTTCTCCTCGATCTACCAACATCTCTCTTCCCATACCGACATAACCCAAGGCAGCCACAGGTAGATGGATATCAAACATGCGATTCAAGTGTTCACACCATCTCCTTTTGTGGTCTTCGATCTTCTGGTGCAAGATACATTGTTTAATTGCATTTAACATACTCATTCCTTCTCCGATCCAAGGGAGAAGAACCTTGCGTCAGTCTTAGATAATTCATTTCGGCTGCCTGAATCCTCTGCACGTCCCTTTTTACCACTAGCATACAGAAATGTGGGAACAGCCATAGTTTTATAAAATTTTATTCGGGTATCTTTCCTTGTTTTATTTTTCAGGTACCTACGAGTCGTTCCACAGATGCGTCTAAATTTTATTAGCTTATTATCCCAATCAATGTCAGTTCTATACGAGATATTACAACCCAGGTAATTAGAATGGCTAACCTGATTTAAAATCTCATTATTCACGACTATCTTAGTTCTTACAGGATACCTGCCCTGAAATCCCATCGTTCTAGATTTTGTAACTGGTCTTCTGTTTTCTGTATAATTACCTTGTCATATTACCTTTATAAATGCCTATATTAATGTAATCCATAAGCGGAAACAAATTTTTAAGGAAAAATAGATATAAATCAAAACATGCCTTATGTGTTTATATACTCATGTATGGGGGAAGAGTTAGATTGAAAACGTAATCCGCGCAAAGCGATGGCAGAATAAGAAAGTTAAAAATTTTTTAAATTAGACAGATATGTGAAGGATACAAAATGACAGTATCTACGCAAAAAATGAACAAAATGATAGCGTTTATATGCAAAAGATCGTTACGAACCAAGAGGTTGTTATTGATAACTGAGCACTAGAGCAGGTCAATGTCACTCGTAATCTTACTTGGTTTTCGTTAATAACAAGATAAATAAAACAGCACACAGCACAAGGATTACATTTTATAAGACAATTGGAATACCCACGTAGATTTATGCAAGTGAGGAGTGGGTCTTTGTTGCTGAGTGCTGAAATGCAATTTCTTCTAAATACTTCAAATTATACATTGTAAAGTGGAATAAGGAATGAAAAGATCATAGCAGAACTCGAATTATAGGACATAAATGAAATTATTTCAATTGGCAGAAGACAATGGTGGGATCATCTACAAAAGATGACAGAGGATCGATTGCCGAAAGCGGCACTGTACTATAAAGCCATTGGTAGAAGAAACGTGGGTCGTCCGAGAATGAGATGTGTGCCGAAACAGGTTTATATAACCTAATCCGGGAAGAGGAGAAGACCTCCGTTCCCTTATTATTCCATTTCTTACGTGGTGCAAAAATTATTCTAATTTTTGTAAATTCCTATCATTTCTCTGATAACAAGCGTAAAATATGTACAAAATGTTTCTCCAGTGATTGTTCAGTCCGAACAAGATATTAAACAAAATTTAAGATAATCATTCAGTCAAAATATAAACTTTTTTTGTTTTGGCAATATTAAGACGAATTTTATCTTTAAAAAATAGAAACATTTTTAAATTTTGACTTGTATTAATCGCGATAGATTTTATTTAAAATTCAGTTACAAATAAAGAAGGGCTGAATATAACTACTCACTGAATGAGTTGGATCTCTGACCGTGATGCTTTGGTACGACAGAGAGTGTGTCATTGTTGACCGCTTCATCGCTGGCAGATTGCTCCCGCGACAGGTCGTCCAGCGACTCTGAGTGCCGCAGCTGAGGCAAACTGAATGCAATCTCTTTGGTCCTGAAACAGTAAAAACATATCAAACCTTCTTGAACTTACTTCATTTTAAGAGTACGGTTACTCGTACGTTTAAATGACCATTAAATAATGTACAAATCAATTTTTAAATTACAAAATTACATTATTTAACTTAAAATATGCTAATAGTAAATACTAGATATCCGAAAAATATTGGAAAATTAACTTAAATGCCATTAAAAGACTTTAAGCTGTGACTGATATAACAAATATTATACTGTTATACAAAATTAAATTCTTTTGTCCAAAATGTAAAAATAGATAAATCTAATAACATTTTTGTGCTGAATTCAGATATGGTTTAAGAATTTATATATTTTTAAGAATTTTTAGAAACATCTATTTTAATTTTACAACAATACGTATTTAAAATGCATACTCAATACAATATTATTATACCTAAAAATTAGTAATGTTGGATTTTACTGTATATGATACTTTGCCTCATGAACATCTCTCTTTAGAGCCCAACAATAGTCAGCTAGCATGCTCGGACTCCACTTGCCCTGGCACCGCTTTTCGATGTCCGAAATATCCTGGATGGAACCGTTCACCATTTTCGTCGCTGACTGCTACTAGTTTTGGTGGGAAGAAATCTATGTGTGAGTCCAAGAAGTGAATCTTTAGTGACATGTTGCATCCCTTGTTTTTATAAGATTTTAAAAGATCATCCACTATTTCTGTGTAATTTTTGGATTTATGGTTTCCTAAGAGGTTCTGGCAAATGCTCTTAAAAGACTTCCATGCAACTTTCTCCACCCTCGTTTCACGTACTATCAAAGTACGTTATTAAAGTTGTCATCTTTAATTAAGTCTCTTATTTAAGGTCTTAAAAAGATTCATCCAAGCTCATTTCGATTCATTGCTTTCACAAAATTGTTCATGGCCCCGGCTTTATACGTAGCGAAGGTAAATAAACTTTTTTGAATCAATAAGTGGTGCTTTAACAGGATTCTTCTTTCTTGGAGTTAATGATACTCGTTTTGGTTACTCTTTCTGTACGTAATGACTTTTTCGATCTCTGCTGTCCCACTCGCAATTAAAACAACAGTAATTGGTGAAACCAAGTCGAAGACCTAGCCAAAGAGCAATTACTTTTAAGTGACCACAAATATTCTACTTAAATATTTTCGCCTTTACACTTTATATTATCCAGCAGAAGTTTCATGTTTTCATGAGTTTCTTTCAAATAAAATTCTTTCAAGTAAATTCTTTCTCGTAGGTTTCTCAAGAAAGCAGCCGTCTGACTCATTATTTTTGAATTGGGTCATCCAGCAGTTATGACTAATATTGTTTATTGTTCTATGCCATTTCAGACTTTCGTTCACATCAAATTGATCACTTTTAAATGTTTAATCAATACAAATTTTTGTATTCATTTATGTATTATAAATAATACCACAACATAATTGCATAATTTCGATGACATATGTAACACTTAAGAGAGAGTAACATAAAAACTAAGAGTGATAGAAAATGCTGTCAACATTTTTGAATTCAGGGGAAAATACATATAGAACACGCTTTTACTTGCTTTGGGACAACATAATTTTTTTAGCTGTTATTAGTGGAAAAGCAGGGACAAAAGAAGGTGTGAGGTAGAAAGGTGGTAGCACTGTTGAGAGTATTGCGGTAGAAAGTATAATATAAAACTGAGGATAATAAGAAATAATAGTAAACAATACTTCCTGAACTAGTAATATTATTTGAAAAACTTATATTTATTATATTATTGATCTATCCTTAATTATACAATAAGCCCCATTTACTGTGTCACAAACAAGCACCTAATTTACAACAAAGTCTCCGCCAACCAATATCCCGCCAAAGAAATTACAATCAATTACTTCATAATTTAAAACATAATATACAAAAAAAAATTTATTATTTTTACAATACAGAAAGTATTGAATTTTTGTTTTGCTTATAACGATTCTGTCGCCTTATTTAAAACATGTTTCCAACAGCTACAAGTTTCTGGGGGTTCGGAAACCTGTTTGGTTTGTTGGACATTGTTGGTTGTTTGCGAACATTGTGTGCGGAATTTGCTATATAAATAGAAGAGGGTTAAGAGTAGTCACACTGAGGATGGCTTATCATAGTAGTATGGGAGAAACGTTTGGTTTTAAGAGAGATAAAACGACGCGCCGGAAGACAGTGTTGTTATTATGGAGTGTTCCAAACCGGATGGCACCCTTGCTCTCGCACGCGCCCGGCCAGGCACGACTCAGCCTGCTTAAGTATAAGTATACGGTCTAATTCAAAACTATAAAACTTTTAATTTAGCTTATAATCCAAATTAAACTATAATTAATTTTTTGTAATCTCCGTGAAATTATGAGAAAAATGAGTCCAAACAACACATAAATGCGATTAATATAACTATTTTAGAGATTTCTAAAGCAAACGTAGAATAAGAGTACTTAATTTAGATTTTATTATAAAGTAATAAGTATGTTGGTGATAGCTTGATGATTAAAAACAAAAATGTATTTACAATTTACATTCATGGTGCAAAATTACGTTGGTAATAGGAAAATTTGTATTCTTTCTACAATAACAAATGCTGTCTTGTATGTAATATTTATAAAAAAATATTCATATAAAATATATCATGACCACGTCGTGTTTGGTGTCATTTTCATTAGACGTTTTTCAAGATTACAAGTAGCTAAGCTCGTTTGTTAAAAAACTCAAATTATGAAAGTTGCAGTTACGTAGTGGACGACCCAGTAGATGATTCATACAACAGGCGTGCGGCCAGCTGCGTTTGTGTGTGTGTGTGTGTGTGTGTGTTAGTACGGGACTCCTAATCCCTCAGGTACCATGCGACTTGGAACGTCGTCTAGGTCAGACAATAATGGACAGACAACTCACCGATTTCGGCACACAAGATAGGGAAGCTCGTCGTATTAGATGTGGGGCATAGCGGTCGCTGGAAACAACCCACTTAGTATGTAATCTATCTAAACACATACAGACACACACACACACACACACACACACACACACCAAACATAAAATGGAATGCTGACAAAATTGTTTTTCCCTAGTGTGAAGCACAGACTGTCCTCTAGGTTTGCACTGTCTCCTAATTTTACCACAATGGTGACTGGTCATGGCATGCTTAGAGCCTACTACTACCGTTTCAAGATAAAAAATGATCCAATATGTGTCTGCAACGACGGTGACCAAACAGTGGAACATTTGTTATATGAGTGCAATATGTTGAATGAAGAAAGACGGGTTTTCAAAAATAGTGTAGTAAGGAGTGGTGGACGATGGCCTTCAAATAGAAGTGAATTGACTTCAAAATATGTTAGACAGTTTATTAAATATGTTAATAACATTGATTTTGATTCTTTGTAGTGTTTATTGTTATTGTGCTTGTCTATCTATTTAGAATCATTGTATGCGTTTGTTATTATGAATTAACTTACATATTGGTTGAACAGCTTCATCATGCATACATACATACAAACAGTTTTAACATGTTAATAATGTAATACTAATTCATTGTATCATTGTAAATGATTGATTTTTTATTTTTCTTGTTTATTTTGAATCTTTGTAATTGTTGTTTTGTTGTTGTAATAATGGAATTGCCTTTATATGTACTGAGAATTAGCTTGTAATAAGTTTATATATAGCATGTAGTATTACTTTATTTGTAATGGAGCATGCTGATAAATAAAGGTAATAAACACACACACACACACACACACACACACACACACACACACACACACACACACACACACACACACACACACACACACACACCTCAGTGAGAGAGATAATGTGTGTGTATACGGGTCCACTGTGAGTTTCTGAGACTCTCATACCAGTCTAAATATTATTATTATTATTATTATTAATATTATTATTATTATTATTCCGGCTGTACAATTTTTACACATTTTGTGGAACCAAAGATTACAGAAGTGATTGAATTCTCATCTTCCACTGCTGCTTGTCTATCCAAAGACATTTTTCAATTTCTCGTTCCTTCAATATAGTCTGAAATTCTTCTATCCAGGTGATAGGTGGTCTTCCCCTTTTCCTTCTTCCTGGTGGGGTCCATTCCATAACACTTCTTGGCAATCTTTCCTGTGTCATTCTTTTCGTGTGTCCATACCGTTGTAATTTTTTTGTTTGGATAAAATCAACAATTGAGTTTTTCACATTCATCCTTTCCTTAATAATTTCATTTCTAATATTCTCATGTCTGGATACTCTTGTCGAACGTCTTTAAAATCTCATCTCTACTGTAATTAATTTTGTTCTTGTGTGTTTATTATTAGTCCAAACTTCTGAGCCGTAACTCATGATACTTCTAACAATGGTTTTAAACATTTTGGTTTTAGTTTCTGCTGTCTCCCACAGGACTCCATTTAATATAAATGTTTAACATAACGTTTAAATGTTATAACCATCTTTCCCAAATTAATTCTGGATTGAGTTTCTTTGCCTTGCTTCCCACTGGCCGTAATTTTTACCTCTAAATACTCGTATTCCTCTGTATATGAAATCTTCCCATGTCTTCCTCCAATATCAAGTCTTGATGAAGGTCACCGAGTGTATTGCCATACTTGCCATTCTTGGTAAGAATATATTGCCATGTACTTTGTTTATTCATATTTACCTATAGTCCCAATTTATGATATTTCTGTATTAATTTTCTAGTCATGCACTCTATGTTTTCAAAATCTTGAGCCAAAAGTAATTGGTTATCAGCAAACTGTAATGAATAAACTGTATTGTATTACCATCAAGTGGAATTCCCATGTTCCTGCACGTTTTCTCTAAGTCTCTAACCAGTCTTAAATAAATACTAGTATTTGTTTCCACCACTTTCTCATTGCGGTCTTCAAATAGAAAACGGATTACTTACGCTGCTTTAAGTAAACTGAAGCGAAACTCGTTGTGGCTGTATAATCCTGAACAAACAAGAAACAGTTTGTGCCGCCGAAGAGAAGAGATATTTACTTGCAATTAATCACTGGTGTTGGTGTGTGGGTGTAAATTTAGATTTCATCCAGACATCGCCAGAGGGCGTAGTGTATTCACGTCGTACAGTATTATGTTTTGCAAGTGTGCTGTTCGAAATTATTTGTCAGTGCTTAATTAATTTAGAGAAACGTTCCGTAGTCGGAAACAAAGTCAATATACTCTAAATAATTTTTGCGCAATTGAATAACAGAATAAGAAGGATTATACAATTTTAATGATAATATTTAAAAATAATTTTTACGCTTTGTTTTTTGATCTATACACAACTTCAATTATAATAATAAACAATTCAAACGCTTTAACTATTACAAACTACTATTAAAACCATTTTTCTTAACACCGTATAATTTTAAGGAACTTTTAATTAAATTTCTTCTTCTTCTACTTTATCACGTCTTAGACTGTTTAATCTGTTTCGGCTCCATGATCGGACCATCGGACTTGGGTATTCTCTTCCTTTCCTGCTGATACAATAAAGCTACCTTGGGGAATCTGTCATTGTCCATTCTGCTAATGTGTGGTTTCCAGCTTTTTCTATAGGCCTACGTACTGATGATTCCGTTTACATCTTCAACTTTCAGTTCCTCTCTTATCTGATTGTTTCTTTTTATATCTAATTTTGTGTATCTAGCTATGACACACAAAAAATTCATTTATAGCCTGAATTTTTTATATTTGTCTAGGAGACATTGTCCACGTCTATTAACAGTAGGAACTGCTATGGATTTGTATAACTTTATTATGGACTCCTTTTTGCCTTGTGTTTTATAGCGCGTCGGAGAGCTCCTGATGTCTGGTTAAATTTATTAATTTTTTTCATTAATATCCTCTTCATTTTTATATGGGAGATTACAACTTAAATATTTAAATTCTGATATTTAAATTTCTGCTGTTTTAAATTTAAAATTATTAATTTGTTATAAAATTAGTATAAGTGTGGTAAATCTGAATCTGAAAAGTCGTTTACATCTTTCATGTGCGTGAAATATTTAATTTGAGATTACCTTCTAGAAACCGTAACTTGAAAACAAACCTTTCATAGGCCTCTTTTATTTTTTAATTATATTTTATTAAACATTATTTTTATTACTAAATAATATGAATTTGGTAATGATGAGAAGTCATGAAAATTAAAAAAAATATATAATTATTAAATTGAATACTACACCCACAGTGGGTCCGTATGCGACAATGGGAATAGACCCAGACTGCCACGGTAGTCCGTATGCGATTCATAATAGCTATCTTGCAACCGAGCTTTGTATGCCCGGCCTGCGTGATGATAATACAGCGGTCTTATATTAAATTACCAGGCTCGATAATTAACAAAGACATACAATACGCCCCCCTCCACACACACACACAATTCCCTTACATCGTGACTACTAGGTTGCCGATTTGTCTGTGGTGGTGGAGAAACATAAGTTGCGTAGCAGGCCGCAGGCTTAATGCTTGAAGGCAGAAAAAAGGAGAAGGGAATATATTTATATTTAAAATATATGACGATAGACTGTAAGTTATATGTAAACATTGGAAGTACTGGCTTACTGACTATTAATATTTGAAGAGTCAAAAGAAGTATTACTTACAAAAATTGTGGCGCGGTGCCCTGATAAGACGGGTACACCACGATGCTGGGTCCCAGAGAGTCCAGTTCGGCTTTGTTGCCACGCTGTCGTCTCTTCCACACAACGTACGTTGCTATGGTAACGACGAGTATTACGGTGACCACGGCCGCACATACTGCTGGAAGCACCGAACCTGCGGACAAACAATGGTTACTAGGTTAGCATTTATATTCAAAAAGAAAAAAATCGGTATGGAAATACTGTACTTCCATGTTCTGAGATTTATATTTAAAATCATTTCCAAATTAATGATTTCCATAGAAACTACTTCTTTTTACTTCCTTCTTCAGCCTTAACCACAGTACTGTGGTCACTAACGTATACCAGCTCACGTTAGCGGAACCCGATTTCCACTGATGATGGCAGTCGATGACACTGCCGAAACGTCTGTTTTACAGAAAACATTGGACCATGGTCAAACAACCCGGGACGGAATTTTAACAACAAACTACTTCTTTGTTGCCGATGACGAAGTACACATATAACTATCCCCTCCCCTTCAACTAGCATTTTTATTTATAGATAATTACCCCTCCCCTTCAATTGCCCTTTAATTTATAGATCTTTCATTTACCTTTCTACAGTGGATTATTATTTCCTTCTTTTCAAGATACCTAATTTATCAAAATTAAGTACTTTACTCTGGTTAAAACATAAATCGTTGCTGGTAAACTACCCCTTCCTCTTAACCTTAACGTTTACTAAAATCAATAGGCCTTGAGTCCTCTACAACTCTGGCATATGTACAAAAAATTATTTGATTCTGTTTGAATTTGCGGCAGTTATCGTTCGACATAGAAAAATTCTACACAACAACACACAGACACACAAAGACACTTTTCGGAAAATGACTTTTCTTCATGTTTTGAGAGTAGTATAATCAGTATCATCCCCTATCTCGAACACGACTTTTTTTCGATTACCATACTTTCATTTCCTTACGGAACATGGAAGTAAAAATAGGGTAGGTAGTGTAGTATAGGGGTTTCTACCTCTGAGGTTTTTGGCGAAAAAAGTCTTACCCTGGCGGTGTTGTTGGGACGGGATGTTTGTAGGTTTAATAAAAACGAAACGAACAAATTTGCACGTCATTTGCAAACTTTCCATTTCGTTTACATCAGAGGTGTTAATCACTTGGCCCACAATACCATAGTTGCCCTTATATCGAAGACGCCTGATTTGCATAAACGGTAGTCGCGGAGATATTAGACGTTCGCTGAGTGGATCTAACGACGGCAAGTGCGTTTGATTCGGTGGATACTTGAAGCCGTTACTCTTACTCAATGTTGACACCTTTCCTTGTTTTACAGATGTCCAGCAGTTTGAGCACAACATAAACTGTTGAACGTCTCCATCTCTGAATTCTTGTTGTAAGAATAAGCAACAATGGGCTGCATTGAGTCGTTTTGAAACCATATGCTATCACAAATTCCACAAACAAAACCCAACTTGTTGCCGTAGAACGACTTTTCAAAGTGCTCCGTCGCAAGGCGCCAATGGGTTATAAATGCTAAATCTTGATTCTCAAACGTCTCGTCTGCTTGTATTTTGTAGCATTCCATCAGTTCTGCTTATTGTCGACGTTCGTTGTTTGTGAACTGGCGTTAGACCTTGCGGTGTCTTTGCAGCTGGTCCTCACCTCGACTTTTCGACGTTGCCTCATTCCCCGCGTTCGCTTTGCTGCTGTCATAGGTATCTTTCTGGATACCTCATTTATTCTTGTTTTACTCGGTAACCGTTTACTACAGGCCGGTGGGTTATCCGGTAAGATAAACTAACAGCAAAATGTACTACCTGCTCGAGTGGCAAAACAGATAGAAAGTGTAAGTACGTTTTCACAGTTAAGAAATAGAATTCAAAGATGCCAAAAACACAAAGTATATTTATTTCAACAAAAGTTCCAATGTAATTACTCTTCGATATTTCTAAATTAATCTCAAGTTACTAGTTAACTGTATCTTTTCCAGTTGATTACTTTCATTAAAAAAAAGATTATTCTTCAAATTATTATTAATACAAAATATTACCCATATATCTTTCCTTCACACGCACAGGTGTGTGCTACGCACTGCAACCCTCTGGAGTTGGTGCCTATCTCGCTTTTCGGTTACTTTATAATCTTGTTTACGAAAGCTGAAAGTGAAACTTATTTACAAAAGCGTCTCTGTACTCGAGGCAATAACGAATTTACCAAGTATCACTTTCTGTACCTTCGGAAACTAGTCTATTCTGAGTTCCATACGTACCCCTTAAACCAATTCTAAAACATATTTAATTACGTAAAAAACAAAACATTTAAATTATACAACATTGCGATACGACAAAGAAGAATTGGAGTAACTTAATGACTACAGAGATAGACTTGCTAAACGTAGATGTAGAATACTAAGGAATTAGGTTATGCGAGAAAGAACAAAGACGATCTCCGGCTAGAAATATGCAGCTTACATAAAATAAGAAAAGAATATAATTGTAACATATTTGAATGAAAGAAAAAAGTAATACATAATGTTATCATCGACTTTACAGGAGATGAACAGGGTTCGGACCAAACTATGCATAGACAACACATGCATAGAACTAGTAAGACATTTCAACTATCTTGGACGTGACGTTATTTATGATCAAAATAGAGATATAGAAAATAAAGTGACGAATTTCACAAGAATGTGTGGAACGATTTAGACTACGTTGGGAAATAAATGAAGAAAAGAAACTCAATTAAAATTGTATAAAACAATGCCAATTTCTACACTACTGTATGGTTCTAAAACTTGGGTCATAAAAAAAAAGTGAACAGAAGATACAAACAGCAGAAATAAAATGTCAGAGATCAGTTAAAAGGTGTTATAGACAAGATCACATAAGAAATGAAGAGATAAAAATTGATTTAGATAGTTTTGCAGTTAGTGAAAGAATTAATGAATACAGAAGAAAATGACTTCAACAAATAGATAGAGTGGAAGAAAGTAAAATACCGACGATGGCGAAAGATTACAACCCTAGAGGCAGAAAAGTAGTTAGAAGACCTATGAAAACGTGACTGTGGAAGAGGAACAGGTACCTAAGGCATAAAACAGTTAGAAAGATGATGGTGATGATGAGAAAGAACAAAACGGACACAAAAATTAGTGGAGAAAATTGAGAAGAAACAATCTGCTTAGGGTATAGTGTTTAAAGTATTTTCCACTAACATACTCAATATAAATATAATTATTTCACTACCGACACGGAACACAAACTTTTTTATGGGTAAAAACGTAAAAGTTTTATCTTATAGCCTGGACCGGTTTTCGCTTTTAAAAAGCTTCTTCAGAGGCTGCCGCTGGGAGCACTGTCCGTCTCGTTGTTGGCGACGATGTCGACTTTTGAAAGGCACTACACTCCACTACAGAATCCACCTCTGCAAACCACCTCATTGAAGCAAACCACACATACAAAAACATCGACATTAACATGGACATTCAACACGTACACACAAAAGGCCGGAAACTAGACACTCTAGAACAATTGGAAATATACAAACACACGAGAACACTTAAAAACGACATCCTAAACGAACAGGCACAATTCAAATCGCACGCATTATTTGAACATATCACACCCCACACACACAATATCGATCTTTTAAAAGTCGACACCGTCGCCAACAACAAGACGGACAGTAATCCCAGTGGCAACCTCTGAAGAAGCTTTTTAAAAGCGAAAACCGGTTCAGGCTATAATGTAAAACTTTTACGTTTTTACCCATAAAAAACTTTGTGTTCCGGGTCGGTAGGGAAATAATTATATTTAGTTAAGTAACGGACACGTCATTGACAACGAAATCCAAGATTAATCAATATGTTTCTATATAGCTTCCAGTAGACATAAGCACGCACAGACCGACGTATACGTGCGCTCCCACGCAGAAAATCACCGCCTCTAAGATTATTCAACGTCGGTAGCAATCAGTAATACGCACAAACTCGGTGCCTCTGTCTGTCTCAGTACCGCCAGCCATCTCGTACGTCTTATTTCACATAAAAAAAGAAACAAAATTACGGTAAATTGGCTTGACGTTGTCTCCTGTATTTTTGTCTCTCCGTCTCCGTTTGGTCCCCTTATCACCGTGTACTTTTATTTTCTCTTACTATCATTTTTATTCGCATCATCATATTGCCTCAAGCCAGTCCTAAATGTCTCTTCTCTCGTTTCGTCGTTGGGTTTCTCTTGGCTCACAAGTTTACAATCCTTTTGTCTCTGTAGCTTATTGCGTTTTCAGTCTCTTTGCTTCGAGCCTCTATCCTCTAAATGTGTGTTGAGCGATGTGCTATTACGGCGTTGAGGATACGGCTGCTACATTTTGTCTCCACACTACCGTAGTTACCATTCCGTCTGAGATATATCATAATCCTTCATTACGTTTACATAATTGTAACATTGATATCCTTTGTTTGCCAGCAAATATACATCCAGCAACATCGATACCCTTTTAGTGTAGCTAATATACCTTACTGATTACAAACATTTTTGATTTGATTATGGGTCAAAATTCTAAAAGGTGACTGCTCTCTTTATGGGTTTGAGAATTGGACTTTAACGAAATCCCCGGTCGGTCTTATTCAAGCGGCGACAATGAGATTTTGTATGCACGTGGCAGAATATATATTCTTCAATATCACCAAAGGAATGTAGACGCACGGCAGGAACCGTATGTTATGAGTATGTTCAATAGGATTGCTCAATATCGTCTAAAGGGGTTGGAACGTCGTGACCGAAAGAATGACTGCCGCATCCCTAAACAACTATCAACATTTAAGCGAAAGCGACAGATAGGTACTGAACGTCCAAAGAAGCGCTGCAGTGATCAGTTCTAAGCTATCTGCTTGGAACAGGAAAAAACAATTTTTTGTTTACTGCTCGTAAAACCTGATGATGATGTTGACGAAGAACTCCAAGAGTTATTAATTTCTTAATTTATAAATTTTGATTGCCTGCCCTTAAATTACTTAGCACTGAAGGGCGCTTTAGTGTTTATCTACCATTTATGATCAGGTCGGATATAGAAGTAGACGTTCAAAATTAGCTTTTGACTGCAAAGCTATTAGCGGTTGGACAATAATATTGATGATAAATGAATAGCAGTTCAACCAGTCTATTAAAAAACAGTACCCGACCGAAAAATTAATTTCACTGAATTTTATTAAGTGTGGTAAACGGCAAGGATTACAAAAAAATACAAAAGTGAATTTCAGTTAATTTTAAAATAACTGACTCGGCAGGAAAACAGTCGCCCTGAATAAGCTTATTCCAGGTCTACGCCAATGGAGTGGGAACATATGGTACGTGTTACCAACTTTTCAACAACAAGAAAAGTTTTTAGGAAAAGATTAAGTAAAGGAACAACGACAATACACTATCAACAGACAGTGCAAGTAGATTAGAGAAACTGTCAGTCTTGTTACGTCATCGTTGAGGAAATAAAAAACAATATTCGTATGGCATGTGCATGTCCTAAGAATGGAACACAGCTCACATCCAAAACTTTCCACAAATTTATTGTTAAAACTACTATCCGAGAAAAGTTTGAAAACCGTTTCCTTCGCGGATGACCAAGCTATATTCGCCACATCAGAAGACGATCTCCAGCGAGCAATATACAACCTGCATAAAATATGAAAAGAATATAACTGTGACATATATGAATCTAAGACAATGTAATGGCCTTTACCTGTAAAGATGAATCGGTTCAAACCAATATATGCGTAGACAACGCATGCGTAGAACAAGTAAGCCACTTCTACTATCTTGGCCGTGACATTACTTATGATTAAGATAGAGGTATAGGAAAAAAAGTGACGAATTTCACAAGAATGTGTGGAACGACTTGAAGAACGATAGGAAATAAATGTAGAAAAGAAACCCTAATAAAATTTTATAAAACAATGGCAATACCTACACTACTGTATGGTTCTGAAAGTTGGGTCATAACGATAAAAGATGAACAGAAGATACAAACATTAAAAAGGTGTGTTAGACGAGATCATATAAGAGATGAAGAAGTAAGTAATGATTTAGATATGTTTTTCAGTTAATGAAAGGATTAAAGAATACAGAAGAAAATGGATTCAACAAATCAGTAGAATGGAGGAAAGTAGAATGGTGAAAGGTTACAACATTAGAGGCAGACGAAAAGTTGGTAGACCTAAGAAAAGGTGGACTGTGGACTAGGAAAAGGCCGCTAAAGCCTAAAACCGTTACGAAGGTGATGATGATGACTAACCGAGCTGCAAAGAGGCCGTGGTCTCCCATTTTCTTCTTCGTTTCCAAAGGTGTTGACTCGTACAGACGGTTAGGCCTCACATCTGAAGTCCATATTCTGTGTAAAAAGGTCTTTACCGTAAGTATACTACAGGACTGTGGCCGAGCCTAACCGAGGCAGTACTGTGGACGTATTATTCTAACAGGGATTAGGCGAATCGCCTGTACAGATCCTGAAGGAAATATATCCACTTCAACATTGTTTCCTACGTCTTCTTACACTTTTGTCCAACACACTTGTATTGCCAAAATTTCTTAGGCTACCTGCCATCTGGCGTCGAGCAATCCACCTCTCTTTGCTTTCTGTACGATCTTAGATATTAAAAATGTTTAACTCTTTGCATGTGTTGACTCATGCAACAGAGATGCAAATCTCTACACCACATCGACAGACTCTACATTAGACTGTATAGAGTCTGTCTCTTCGTGTGTAGCCTTTATCATATCTTAAGAATCTCTTATCTGAAGCCTGTATACTACTCTGATGTTTCTTCTTCACTAGAACCCAAGTTTCAGATCCAAACAACAATACTGGCTCATGATTTACCTAATAAAATTTTAATCGAGTGTTTTCTCTGTTTTCCTCTATACTGCTTTGGGTATCGTTCCACATGTTGACTGAAACTTGGTCAATCTATTAACAATATATGGTCTACATTGTAAGTGATATCACACACAAGAAACTGGAAATGTGACACTTTCTCTGTACTCTTATTATCCAATACAATCTTAGTTTGCAAGAGTTATTTACCCATAAAAACCGTAGTTATTGTCTCCTGCACAGAAATTCTACACTATAATTTCAACAGACTTTCTGTAACTCTATCATCAATATCTAGAGTTTGAATTCATTGTTTTGTATGATTACTTGATTATCTGCAAAAAGCACAGCTTATTAAAGTAAGTTCTATTATTAACTTTTGTTCTTAGAGCCACTCTAAATTTAGGCTCTCTAACTATGTATTTAAAGAAAGTTCATTAGTTACAACAAAAAAGTAAAAATTATATAAGATACTCATTAGACCGGATGTTGATTATGGAAGTGAGACGTGAACATTAACAAGAACACTAAGAAGGTTCGAAATAAACCTATTGGATGGCATGTTTGTGGTCCGGTTAAGGAAGACAATAAGTGAAGAGTGAAACTTAACCTAAGCTATTAAAACATAAGGACATCTTAAGATTCATAAAAGTCTAACGAATACAGTGGCTAGATCACTTAGAACGGATGGAAGGTAACCGTATGCCAAAGAAAAGGTCCTAAAGGCACAGATGTATAAAAGCAGAAAATGAGTTTTACCTAGGAGCAGATGGTCGGAAAATGTGATGGAAGGTTTCAGAAGAATGATAAGGGGTACGCTGAGATGGCAACGGAAGCTGAGACATTGGAGAATATCGGAGTTGGAGTCCATGGTTCAACGCACTAATGGCCCGGAGTTAGGCTATAGTGCTGATGAAAAAGGAGAAGAAGAAGAAGAAGAAGAAAGAGAAGCAGAAGAATAAAGACAAGAAAAAGAAGAAGAAAAAAGAGTAGGAGGAGAAGGAGGAGGAAAAGGAGAAAAAGAAAAAGAACAACAACAATAGCATTAGAAAAAGAAGAAGAAGCAGATGAAGGAAAACACGAAAAAAAGAAGGAAGACAAGAAAAAGAAGAAACGGGAGTAGGAGGAGAAGGAGGAGGAAAAGAAGGATGAGGAAGAGGAGGAGGAAAAGGAAAATGAGAAGATGAAGAAGAAGAAGAGCTTTGTCTTTGAACAAATTTGGAAATTTGCTGCAGCCTTTGCGCACACCATGGTTATAGTAAATCTACTCTGCCAAATCCTTGCCTATAGGCAATACAATACTTCATTCTACAATAACACTAAGCTTTTATTTTATTTTATACAATGTATAAAACTGTTATGTAATGTCTGAAGGTTAAATGTGAAGTGGGCACAAATAAATGTAAGTTGACTCAGTAGTACAGGTTACAATAGAGAACGGTGTTTATTGTAACATGTGTTTTTCTAATTAACGTTGAACACACACATGCGCCTGGTAAACAGTGATCATTTTTATTTTCCAAGCTTATACAAACACATAACCATTTACGTTTAGTAAAGTGTTACCAACACATCGTCGTTTACACAGTGTTATTAATTTATGAAACGTGACGGATACTCGCGCGCGCGCGCATGTGTGAAAATTTTATTAAACTCTTTACAACAGCAGCAGCAAATGGGGTGGTATTCTGTCGGGGTGAGTACGTACAAAGCCCAGCAGGTGGTAACATCGCTCCCCGCGCCCTCACCCCCGTTGTACAGACACCTACGTACTGTACGCTATATCCCAAAACTCACATGTATTTAAATTCATACCTAAGGGTAACATTTATCACAATGAATTATGGGTTACAATATGCAGTTTAGATTTATTCAATGCTGTGGAAACCTGTATCACCGAAATATTATTAATATTCCCATTATTGTTATTATTATTATAAACATATGGTTTTTTCTTCCAATGAATGAACACACATTTTTAAACATTTAAACCTATTCTGACAATTTTTTATTGTTAATCAGAACCTGATGCGCCTAATACAGAAATAAATAAAACATGAATACAGATTTTTTTTTTTGTATCGGCCATCTAAGGACCACATGCCAATTTCAATTCTTTATTCTTTGTTCCTTTATTTTTCTTCAATATTTTTCATCTTTTATCTGTGCCTTTTCTGGCTGTGTTCAGTTCACAAGAACCTGCGTTTTTGTCTCTCCTTCCTTCGACTCCTTCCATTTTTAACACTTTTGCTCGAAAAAACGTTTCTTTCAATTGCTTCTTCTCGTTTATATTATTTTTTTCTAAATCATTTTGGCCTTCTGTAATCCAACTTGATGTTGACTTTTTCCCTCCATAGATGTTTTGAAGATCTGCTTTGTTAACCTATTGTTGTCTATTCTATATCAATGTCCAAAATATAATAGTCTTCTTTTTCTCATTGTTTCTGTTATATTTTCTGTACTTTGATATGTACAGATTGTTTATTATAGGGATTACAAAAAGTCAAATCAGATTGAAACAGATAAAGATGCTTCCTAAAAAAATATAGTACTTTGGTTTTGAAAGAATGTTCAAATGAATGTATCTAATTTTCTCTATTATAAAAAGCTAGTTGGCACTATGCACTGGTAACGGGGTAGCAAGTTTTACATTTCTGGAAATGGATTCGAATAATACCGAAATAAAATCATATAGCAGAAGAAATAAACAAGAAATCTTTTTTTTATTGGAAAACGAGAATATATTACAAATAAAAACATCGTTTGATAGGATACCAGAAAACTGGTAAAAATAAAGAAAAAAGTTTGTATAAACATACGAAGATCTGGAAACGTTTTGTTTTCGAAATACGGCTTGTGAAAAGTTTTGCTCTGTTTCCTGCACCGGCAGCAAAATAAGTATACACTAAAATTCTGGAGACAAGTTTTAGATAAAATTAGTGTTTCTTATGTGTCTTAAAGTAAACAATTATTTAACTGAATACCAGAACTGCGCATTTTGTGGTTTCTGAGAAAACTGTCGTAAATTCTTCTGAAACCTTACGTCAAAAACAATTTTTTTTAGGTTTAGCGTGTTAAATGGCTAATGAAAGTGTAAATATGTAAAAAAATCGTAACGTGTTTAATTTTAAGAAAACTTGTGTAAGTAAACTAAATACTAGAACTGCACATTTTATGGTTTCTGAGAAAATCGTTGTAAATTCAAAAAAGCTTAAGTCAAAAAACAAGTTGTTTTAGTTTTAGCGTAAATTTACTATGTAAAATTGCTAATAAAAGTGTAAAATATATATAGGAAGGTGTAACGTGTTTAATTTTAAGAAAACCTGTGTAAGTAAAGATAATTTAAAACAAGTTAAAGTCTAAAAGTCTGAATTTTATTTAGAATTAGGCAATGAAAAACGCTACAACCGCTGCTCCACTTCCACGTAGCGCTAACAAAAGCAGTATGATTTGCTTAACACTTAAATACTTTGGAAGTATCAATCCGAGTCATTATTATTTATTAGTTTTAGTTATATTGTTTTTCTTTTATATAAAAAGATTTATAGATTTAAAATTGTTACATTTCCTGCTAAGTTTCCAAAGGACCTAATTAGTGTTCAAATGACACGAATCGAATGGAAGATGAGCCGCAAAACTCATGATGCAGTCGACAGTGGGAGATTCGGTTGACTACAATCATGATATTACTTTTTATACAGTTTTAAACTAAATACGTTCTATTCTGGGAGTGCCTAATCCGTGTCAAAGTTTAAGTGAATCAACCTGAACACAAACTCCTAGTCCTCTAGGAAACGGGTTAAATTTTATGGCCATTGCCCTGCACGTGCTGATACTATATTAGTTGCTTAACAAAAAGCTGATAAATCTTCTCCTCCTTCCCCTCATCAGGGATTACGTTATATAAACCTGTTCTGGCACTCATCTCATCCTTAAACGACCCACGTCTCTTCTATCAGTGGCTTTACAGTTCAGTACCGCTTTCGGCAATCGATCCTCTGTCAACGTTTGTAGAGAGATGTTACTACGAAACGTTCAGTATCAGAATAACTGATACAAAGTCACCAAATTCTAACTCAGAGAGAGAAGGGTGTGGGCGAATCTCCTGCGACTCAAAACAGGGGCATTTCGGGTAAGGTATGGTAACCCTGACAAAATAGTCTCTGGTCCTCCTGGTAGGGGGGTTGTACATGTAAAACTTTAAAATATTTGTAGTGTCCAAAGCAGCCTCGGAGTAAAGTCTCGAAACTGTGGAAGTTGGATCCTGGCAAAGAGCAAGGATTTGAATAAATAAATAAATGTTATTATATATAAATAACTAAATTCGTAGTGACCGTCAATCAATGAATTTTTTTGGTGAAGGGTTTGGGAGGATATAATAAATATAATATAATAAAAATTTTAACTGATTTCACTATTGAGGTAGTTTCTTTTAAATCTATTCGCACTGTTCACAACACTATTATACAACTGTTGTTCCATGGTTTGACGTTTAAATTTGAATAATAAACATTGTCGAAACGTCGACACAAATAAGTTAAAATTTGTATTATATTTTTTGACCGATCCTCACAAACCCTTAACCAAAAAAAAAAAATTATTAAATATAAACTTAACACCACTTTTACAGAATAAACGTATTACTCTAAAACTCTGATAAATGATGGGTAAAGAAATATTATTAATAAAATTCAAACACTTTTTGCTACTGTCTGTTTCTTGATGTATATAATGTATATTTTATATTGACTTTACCTCAAGATGTTTTCTCCTTATTTGGAACAGTTTCGGGAAGCCTTGTATTCCCATCTTTCCAAAATCAGGAAGGCTGAAGATGGGAACACAAGACTTCCCGAAACATGTTCCAAATAAGAAAAAAACATCTTGAGGTAAAGACATTATAAAATATGTATTAATAAAATATATATTACAAATTGTAAAACGAATAATAATGGGATTGAACGAAGTTAAAAAAAATCAAATGCGTTATACAACGTAAGAAAACCTAAGAAACTAAGAAGAAGAGTACGAGAACATCAACTATGTAAGGGATAAAGTTACAGTAGTTAAGGTCAGTGGAGTTGGATCCCTGCGACGTGACTAGTGTTGAGCGAGCGAGTATTGCCAAGGTTGAGGGTCGTCTTGTGGGGTAGAAGGAGACTAACAAAGGTGGGGTAGTGCAACGAACTGATGATTGTTAGTAAATGATGTAAAACAGGCCAAGGTCGCGTTAAGGGTTGTAGACGCAAGCAGCGCAGCGCTTTAGCCCCATCCCCCCTGTATACGTCTAGTAACGTCACCACCCTTCCGGCTACTCGGCACAGGTGTGCAAGTTTACACAACGTTAGTTTAATACTATCCTATCCTGTACTGTACAACCCCTCTCACTATCTTCCGTTTCCGCAACAGTCACCACACAACCTCCTTCTTCGTCAGACTTCTTTTCCTTTCATAAAACAGATCCTGTGTATCAGAATAATAAGCTAATGCAGAATTGGATAACGTCGCTACCCCAAAAGTCGTCAAGAAAAAGAAGAACAAGAGAAGGGGAAGCAGAAGAAGAAGAAGAAGAAGAAGAAGAAGAAGAAGAAGAAGAAGAAGAAGAAGAAGAAGAAGAAGAAGAAGAAGAAGAAGAAGAAGAGGAACAGCAGTCTGCTTACATCTTTTATACATATATGTTGTTAAAAAATAAAAAGCACTGGATACGTATGCGATACACAATTTACACTAAGTGTTAAAAATAATTCTATGTATACTCTTAACAAATATCTGTCAATCAAAGTGATAAACAAAGTTGCAGTTTATCACCTACTCTTTTTTAACATTTATTTTGACGATCTGGTAAGGAAATGGAAACATCTAGTGAACCATGGTATTAAGTTATTACGACACAGATATTTGAATGTGCTGTTGTTTGCTGACGACTTGCTTGTACAAAAATACAGAATATTCTTTGGAAACATTTCTTTTTAAGCTTCGTGAGATTTGCAAATATAAAATATGAAAACATGCGCTACAAAAACAAACGTAATGGTATTTCGAGGTAAAGAGTCAATAAGAACAAAAGTGATCAGCGATCGAATTCTAGGACAGGTGAGCCTTTTTAATTATTTGGGAAATGATATTGGCTACGATAAGAATTATGATATTGCTGTCAAGTTCAGGTAAGTTCCAAACGAACTGTGTGACAATCACCGTATTTTTAGAAACAAGGTACGTCGAGATACAAAATTAAAATTTTACAAAGTTATGACAGTCCCTGTACTGCTCTATGGGTGTCAATTAATGACAACAGCCAAGAAACAAGCAAGTAAAATACATGCCTCAAAAGTGGTGTTTGTAAAAGGTGTTCAAAGGTGTAAACTTGACTGTCTAAAGAATGAATCTGTAAAAGTAGAATTACAAGTTTTTAAGTTGAATGAACAATTAAATGTTTACAAAAAACGGTATAAAAAACACGTGAAAAGGATGTCAGATTTTAGAATAGCCAAAAAAGTGTGGAAATACAAATGTATAGGGCATAGGTGTGTGGGTAGACCCAATAAGAGATAGCTAAAGAATTTTTAAAGGCGGAGCAGGCAGCACCTTGTCTATGCTGTGCTCTGAAGGTGATGATGATGATGATGATGATGACATTACACACCCTAACCTAACCTAATCCAATTAGATATTTACTAAATGTTATATTTTGAGAGTGATTTTTATATTGCAGTGAAACATGATAAAGGTTTATTACAACACCTAGTTCAGGCCATAAAGGGTTTATATAGTCACACCGCGATAATCACAGACGACGTAAGACAAGGTTGTTGTCTGTCACCATTACATTTTACTAGATAACCTTTATCTAGACGATCTCAAAAAAAGGAAAGAACAATCCTCTGACGGTATTAAAATCCACCGAAATAAAAGCTTGAAAACCATTCTCTCCGCGGATGACCAAGCTATATTTGCATATTCAGAAGACGATGTCCAGCGAGTAATACACATCTTGCATAAAATAGGAAAAGAATATAACTGTGGCATATCTGAATCAAAGACAAAAATAATGGCTTTTATAGGACACGAACCTGTGCGGACAAAAATATACGTAGACAACACATGTATAGAACAAGTAAGACATTTAAACTATCTTGGACGTCACGTTACTTCCAAGAATTACAAGAAATGCCAGCGCAGCTAACTGCAAAAAGCGTAGTTAGAATATAAGCTTTTAGGGCGAAGAAGTGATGGAAGATCTTGTACGAGGCGGTAAGTGCCCGAGTCGGATCGGGTAAAGTGTCTAAACCGTGAACATTTAGAAAAAAAGTAATTGTGTTGTGTTTTGTATTGATTTAAAATTGTCTAGGCAACCGAAAATCTGTATTGTACATTGCTATGTATTTAGGATTTCCCAAATTTTCATCCTGCAATCTTAGTATATACAACATATTTTATAAAGTTTCATAACAATAATTATCGTTTTTAATTTGATTGCATAGAGAAACAAAATATGTAAGTACGTAAGACGTTTGACAGTTGTATGTCAAGTTTTGTGTAAAATATTCAAAACGAAGTAAGAAAAGGGACACAGCAAACGATATTGACAACTTTGTAATGTAATTTTATTTTCAAAGTGTATAAAACATAAATCAAAGACACAACAACACGAGAAAAACTCGTAAACTCAGCTTTGACAATGTTATAAGAACCTTTGACGAAACACTGGAATTTATTCAGTACGGAAACACAAAGACATAGAGGTAATCTCCAAGAGACAAAGAGGTAGAGTTGACTTAACCATATTACTTGACGTATCAATCTTGTGTGACAATATTACAAGGTTCAATCTCAGCTGCACCAGTATTTTGCGTGTTTTCCTCTCTGGGATATCACGCTCTTAAACAGATCATATACTTTCTTACTCCTTTTGTATTTACTTTTCCTGAACAAGTTCATTTTCTTTTATACTACAAAGAATCACTAGAAATCCTTGTAATATGTTAATGTGACAGTCGGTTATTTTAATAATAACAACTATGTGCAAATTTAATCGTTGAATTGTGTTTATATAAATTAAGGTATACAAAGGTTATTCCAAAATCAACGTTATTAGCCGATTGCTACTAAATTCGTTGTTGTCGTAGCAAAACGACTAGTGCGCAGTGGCGACCACAACCATTTAATACTATTATATCGGTTAAATGATGGGTACACATTTGTTAAATCGAATCTGCAAAGACCCTGGATTTCAAATATCCACACTTAAGGCTAACGTGATGGCTTCTCGTGGAACTGATCACGTACGGGCAAAAATTGTTATAGATGGTACTGTCCTGGAACAAGTTAGTAATTTTGAATACCTGGGCTACAGTGTGTCATATAATTCAAGCAACGACGTTGTGAATAAGTTGCATAAGTTCAACCTTATGTGCGGGACAATTAGGCGAAACCTTAAGTCAGCAAGTAAAGGAACAGGCCTAAAATTCTATAAGATGATGGCTCTTCCCACACTTCTTTATGGGTCTGAGAATTGGACTTTAACGAAAGGCCAGCCCAGTCGCATCCAAGCGGCTGAAATGAGATTTATCAGGCTCGTGGCAGGGTATACTCTCCATGATCATACAAGAAACGCAGATATACGGCAGGAATTGAATATTAAGAGTATACTCGACAGGATCGCCCAGTATCGGCTGAATTTGTTGGGAACATCTTTGTCGAATGGATGACTGCCGCATCCCCAAACAACTATGAAACTATAAGCCGAGGGGACGGAGAGGTGTGGGACGTCCGAGGAAGCACTGGAGTGACCAGCTCTAATCTTTGCCTATTTGAGACCGGAACAAACCATCTTTGGTTTAATCCTTGAAGACGATGATAATAATGATGATGATGATGTTGATGACATCGATTAAACGCCGGGCTATTAGGCCGTAGTCTTATTTTTTAAGAACCATACGTTTCGTGGTCACTAACATCACTTGACAAATGTTCACCGTAAATACCCCAGTACTGAGGCAAACCGATGGTGTGACTACATTTTTACCACTGAAGATTTCCTACGTTGTGCCACATGGTGAGCTAAAGTAGCTGAGTACCCTATACTCTAGCACCTACAGGACATCTAGTCATTACTCAGAGGGAAAAGGGTCAGTCCCTGGCGCCAAAACTGGAGCCTATCTGTAAAAGTATAAGGTATGTCCCGTATAGAAGAGTCTCCGGCCCTCCGGATTTGAGGTTTTATGGCAGAGCTACTCACCTCTAAACAACATAACTTGAAGGATATGTAAAAACTGGCTTCACACAGGTGATCTACAGTGTTCGTAGTCCTTCAGCCTTTCGACTGGTTTGTACCCTCCCCGCATATACCCGTGGTGCGTGTGGTACTGAGTCTCTCACAGGTATATGGGACCTACAGTTTAACGCCGGATCCGAACGGCATAGTTGGGGTAGGTTTATACTAAGCAGGATACCTCTCGCTAGTTTGCCATTGCCTTGCGAGGGGGAACGGTCGTATCTAAATCAGATGGCCCCCGGCGGGAATTGAACCCGCGCCGACAGCGTAGCAGCGCCACAACGCTAGCCACTACGCCACGACCGCTCCATTTACAGTGTATAGAAAACAAAATCAATGTCATCTTCACAACACGGCATAGGCAAGGTGCTGCTTGTTCCGCCTTCAAAGATCCTCCATCCTTGTCTTCCGGTGTCTACCCACACATCCTGTGCCCCATAGGTTAGTACTTCCAGACTTGTTTGGCCAGTCTAGAATCTGATATTCTTTTGAAGTGTCCTTTCCACCGTTGCTTGCAATTTTTTAATTTTCCATTCAAGTTAAAAACTTGTAACTTTTCTCTTATGGCCTCATTCTTTATACGGTCAAGGTTAGAAACCTTTTTAACTCCTCGTAAGAACGCTATTTCCGAGGCCTGTATTTTACTGTCTTGTTTTTTTGGTTGTTGTCCATAAATCACACCTATAGGACAGTACAGGGACTGCCATAACATTGTAAAACTTTCAGTTGTATGCTGACGTACCTTGTTTCTAAAAATACGGTTAATTATCCTACTGATCGTTTGGAACTTACATACCATCACATCAATATCATAATTTCTATGGTAGCCAATATCGTTTCCCAAATAACTAAAGTGGCTCACCTGTTCTAGAATTCTATCACTAATCATTATTTTTGTTCTTATTGGCTCCTTGCCTCGAAAAACCATTACCGTTGTTTTTATAGTCAAGATTTTTATATTGTATTGCTTGTAAATTTGATGAACCTAAAAAAAGATTTTTTCAAATCAGATTCTGTACTTTAAAGTACAAGCAAATTTTCAACAAACAACAGCATATTCAAATATCTGTCTCGTAGTAACTTAATAACAGGGCTCATTAGATGTTTCCATTTTCTTACCAGATCGTCGATATAAAGAGTTAAAAAGAGTAGGCGGTATACTGCACCCTTGTCTAACAAGTATAACAAGAACATCTCCCCGTATAGAAGAATCTCCGTCCCTACAGATTAGCGGTTTCGTGACAGAGCTGTTTGTCTCTAAACAACATGACTTGAAGCATACCCAAAATTGGCCTCAAACAGATAGGCCTTTACAGGGTATAAAAAACACGTTACAATTAATATTGGCAATTTAAAACTACAAAAAAATACTGGAAGACATCAGCATAATATGTGCGTGTAAGGATTTAGTGGGTTACACGGAGCTTGTCGCACGATAGCTTGTCTCCCCCTTCCTCACGAGGCGTTACCGAAACGCCACTCTACGCTACTTAGTGTCAACGTAATCTCGAGATTTACATTTCTTATCACGAATGCAATCCATGTTAAGTTAATACACTCTTAAATGTCAGCTTTTTAAAAATAGTTCCTTAAAATGTGTGGTTTATCAAGTTTTCTTATAATTCGTCACAAACGCAAAATAAGGAAATACTTTGCAGCAAATGTGTTCATTTCCATATTTCTAGGGTCATGCAAGAGTTCAAAGTGGATAATCTTGCAATTATAAATTTTTCTATTTCATCCCAATTTTCACCGCTTATAACTATTTTCTCTATATTTTGCTCTAATTTTCCTACGTCATTGCTTCTATTCCTCTAAATGATTCCTCACATTGTTTATTTACCTTTCCTTAGCCTTATTCTTGCTCTCTTCCTCTCTGGTTTGCCCATTACTTTCTTGACGTCTCCACTTCTACTCATTTTCCAAGCATGTTTCACCACTCAACCTTTTTCCTCCTAATTATTATTGTTATGCTTGTCTGTTGAACGTGTTTATGAATTTTCCATACGCTCCTATCCTGCATTAGGCCATATCCTTCCTCATATTTCTTTCTCCATGGATTTAGTTCAACTTCAATTTTTTTTGTCAGAAACAATGGAAGGAAACCCATTGCATACATAACTGCTGGTTGAATCATTTTAATCTAGACATGAAGTTTTAGTTTATAAAAAGTGACTGTGTTTTAAAACGCCTTATGTTATGTGTAGGAACACGAGTTCCCATATAATTTAAGGTTTCACAACCTGTTCATTCTTATTATTACAAACCTTTGCTTCTTAATATGTAAAAATAGCACATTGAGATATCTACATTAACCAGTCTGAAACACTAGTCCATTTAGAATATCGCTGTATAAAGTTATATTCATATTCAGTATACAGAAATATTTGTAAGCGACTGCAAATATTCTTCTATCTTGAAAATCCGTACACAGATTAAATTATTTGTAATACACATTAAAATAAACACCTTAGGTGAAAGTACAATAATGAATGTGTTCATAATGAGGTCAGAAAATTCTGGTAACTCTTCCGTAGTGTCTTCACAGTGAAACGTATTATAGATCACCAACATCATCATCATCTTCTTCAAGGATTAAACCAAGGATGGTTTGTTCCGGACTCAAATAGGCAAAGATTAGAGCTGGTCACTCAAGCGATTCCTCGGACGTCCCACACCTCTCCGTCCCCTCGGCTTATAGTTCCATAGTTGTTTGGGGATGCGGCAGTCTTCAATTCGGCAAAGATGTTCCCACCAATTCAGCTGATACAGGCCGAACCTGTCGAGTATACTTATAATATTCAGTTTCTGCCGCATATATGTGTTTCTTCTCTGATCATGGAGAATACACCCTGCCACGTGCCTGAGAAATTTCATTTCAGCCACTTGGATGCGATTGGCCTGGCCTTTCGTTAAAGTCCAATTCTCAGACCCGTAAAGAAGTGTGGGAAGAGCCATCACTTTGTAAAATTGTATGCGTGTTCCTTTACTTACTGACTTATGGGTTCGCCTGATTTCCCGTGCTTAATGCTGAACTTATGCAAATTATTCACAACGTCGTTGCTTGCATTATAAGACACACTGTATCTCAGGTATTCAAAATTGCTAACTTGTTCCAGGACAGTAACATCTATAACAATTTTTGCCCGTACGGGATCAGTTCTATAAAAAGCCATCACCTTAGTTTTAAGTGTGGATATTTGCAATCCAGAGTCTTTGCAGAATCGATTTAACAGACGTATACCCATCTGCAATCTGTTTTTCGAGTCCGACAGAATAGCCTGATTGTCCGACGGATTATAGATAATACTGATTATATATCTTTTGTTTAGTTTTGTGTGGTCAAATTGATATGTACTAGTTATATATTTCTAACTGGTACGTTGATTAATTATCAGTAACTACTGGACAAATCCGAAGTACTAATTACCGTTCTGGTATAAAAAAAATGCTATCTTCTGGGAGCTATCTTTTGTGCTATACTTTGGGAAAAGTTTTTGAAAAATTAATTAAGACAGTTGAACAAACCAGGTCTTATTCTAAAGCTTCTTTTATTAAAGTGATTATAAAAATATGACGTAGTCACTACAAATATGTCACTTGTATAAAAACGTAAGCTAATAGTTTGCAATTAGAAGCGTTTTGTTTCTACTGATGGTTTTAATATTTTAATTAAAAAATAAAACTAAAGTAACTAACGCAATAATGTGTTCTGCCGTACATAAACTAATTAAACACGGTTTGTAATTAGAAAGAGGTATGATTAATCATCAGCTGCTGTTTCTGTGGTGAATTCAGTCAATCGACACTGATAGCCAGTACGTTATTTTTCATTATTAACACAGTTTTTGGTCGCGGAGAGATACCCATCTGACGTACGCGCGTCATATCAATCTTGTGCGATGAGAAGCAGCCCGCCCGCTATATATACCTTATTCTATTAGCGCGGTCCGCTCAGACAATCCATTTTCATTTTGCTTCATATTTCAAACATTTCACAGTTGGTGGTTTCCATTTCGCGTGAAAAATGTTCTTCCTCGCTGTGTAATTCCACCACTTTTTCTCATACACACGATTCCTATATTTTTACACTTTATAAATTTTTACTTAACATCCTTTCCGCTGTTACCAACTAAATTTCATGTACAGTAAGTAAACATCTCAGGAACCAGTGAGTTGCCGTTTGTTGGAAATTTACAAATAATATTACGTTGTTCGCGATACGAGGATGATTTTATATTCAGCCTACATAAAGTATTGTTACGACGGTCTAACTTGATTGTTCTATGGTACAATGGAAAGAAAAATACAAGACACCAATTAAGTTACTAATCACCAGCTTTAATTATCACAATTAAACAGTTTGTAATCAACAAGATAGTCTCTTACAACAAATCAAATCAAAATTGTTCACACGCAATAAAAATGTCAACTAATATAAAACACTATTGCATTACAATCGTCCCGCACAATTATAAAAACACATAACTCTTTGCCACAATACTTCAAACCTCAGTAGAATAAATGGCCACTAAAAACTGAACTAAGCGTCGCTGAAGTCTTGTATTTATACCCCGCTGAGATTCCAGCATATTCCATAATAGGAGCGTACTAGAAAACGCTAGAACGTAATTGACTGCGGCCTTGAACACAGGGCGCGCGGACCGGTATAGTCTGGAAAGTCTCGTTGCAGACGCGTGACAAGTGTCACGTAACTGTTCTTATCTCAAAGTAGCAGCAATTTGTACGCACATATTATAGCCGAGCTCCGCTGGAATAGCCGAGACACACGTAGCATGTTCTGTAATATCGTAACAGTGTGTTCAGTCAAAGTATTAAGTTTACAGACCGATATATCTTATTCTTCTTCAGTACTACAGCCAAAAAACGAGAGCCCTGGCTTGCAACACCATTCTTCTCCAAAGTTTCCTGTCCATTACCATTTCAGTATTACCCCTCACATCCATCCTTCTAAGATCTTCTAGCACACCATGCAACCACCTTATGTCAAGTCGGCTCCTCTTTCTTATTTTGTAGACCTGCTCCCTCAGAATATTCTTTGGCATACGCTGATCATCCATCCGCTGTAGGTGACCTAACCATTGTATTTATTGAGCCTTTGTGAATTTTACAGTGTCTTTGTGATTTAATATCTCCTGATTATTTTTTATTCTCCATTCGTCGTCTACTTCAACTGGGACATAAACACGTCTTATGATCTTTCTTTCGAACCTTCACAGTGTTACTTGATCCTCTTTATCAGAGTGCATGTCTCGCCTCTAAAACACACCGACTGAAATATGTCCCAGAATCTACAACGAATAACAGCCACGCTTGACTTTGAAAGAATAAAGCGACACATACAATAATTGACTACTGCGGCCAGAAGCGAACACAGCATACATTGAAATATCTGAAAAAGATAAATCAAAATAATTAATCGTATTAAAAGGTTCACACAACCTACGGTACCAATCAATTAAATGAAAAGCATTCGTCATAATTAAATGGACATTCAAGCATAAAATTTAAATAGATCTATGACAGCTGTCAATTCAGAGAGACAAACAAGATCGCCTGCTCACTCTCTGTATACCATAATGAAACGATTCTATTTCTGATTTTGTGTTACTGTAATTACATTTGAAGTTTACCATTTATCCCCTCCCTCTCAACACACACACACACACACACACACACACACACACACACACACACACACACACACACACACACACACACACACACACACACACACACACACACACACACACACACACACACACACACACACACACACACACACACACACACACACACACACACACACACACACACACACACACACACACACACAGAGTCGCTATATATTTGTCTATATTTATTCCCGGTTTTCTACGTTTTTATTTCGTTTTTTGACGATGACAGTAAATTAAATTAAAACTGTGGAAACTGCAAAAACAATCAAAAATATATTCTTGTTTTAAAAAGTATAAAATATTTATTCAAACACTTTTTGCTACAGTCTATTTCTAGATGTATATAATATATTTAATATTTATATGGTTTTATCTCAAGATGTATTTTCCTTATTTGGAACATGTTTCGGGACGCTTTGTGTTATAAGACAGTATTGTAATTAGAATAAGTACTGCATGTTAACATAGTTTAAGAAGAGTATAAACAATAAAAAACAGCACTGCGGTGCAATGTAAAAGTGAATAAGTGTTGTGCGCGTAATGAATTGTGTGAAGATAATTAACTGTAAGCCAATTAACAGACACACTATAATTCGTTTATATTAGTGTGCACATTGAAATAACTCTTAGAAAGTAATACTTTTAATAGTAAATAAATTCTAATAGTATTTATTAAATTGACAAATTAATAAGTCATGAAATCAAATGCAGTTAAAAACACGTGGTTTGGAAAGGTCTATAAATCGGAAATGCGTGTAAACCGACACGTGGTCGATTTTCTCGTACAGTCTAGAAAGTCTTATCGAATAAAAATGACGTCATGTGCATAGATCTATAAAAGCACGGGTGAGCAGTGATTTAAACAGTCTCTAGTAAGGCAGTCTTTCGTAGTCTCGGAAGCTGGAGTACATCGTCGAGGAAGTCACGATGAATTAGTTCCACGAAGTCAGGCACGGCGTTCGAGATCTCTAACAATCGTTGTTTGCTAAGAGGACTGTATTAGGAGCAACATGGACGGACGCAGCGCCCACGAGGATACTCTGAGATTGGCATCCACCTAAAGACGACAACAGCCGGTGTGTGAATGGGTAGGAGCAACCCGCGAGATCGTCCGAAGCGACGAAACTTAACCCAATAAATCCA